>JANXJC010000078.1:26797915-26810989 GCA_027564655.1 Leptodon cayanensis
AAGTGTTCAAGCCCAGGCTGGATGGGGCTTTGAGCAACCTGGTCTAGTGGAAGGTGTCCCTGCCCATGGCAGGGGGGTCTGGAACTAAGTGATCTTTAAGGTCCCTTCCAACCCAAACCATTCTATGATTCTATGATTTTGGAGGTTGTTACTGGAAAAGACTAAGTTATATTGCTAGGGCTGTACAATTAAAACCTGTCTGCATCTGCTCAAAGAACCTAGAATGCTTGGCACATTAATTGGATGCTTTTTCACATCGAACTAAATACTCTTTGAAAATACATTTCTTTTAAAACACAGTCTCATTATACACTGTGGACTCTAATAAACCATAAATCTCTCCCAGCCTTCAAGAGAATAAACAAACTTGAGATCATCAGAATTTTTAAAATTGAAAATACAATTTCACATTGTACCTTTGCAAAAGCTGCTGCAGTCATCTGAACTCGTCCCTCATCAGAAGCGTAGATTTTGAGATCATGTCGGTAAGTGCTATGTAATCTAAGTAAACCACATCCAGGAAATCCAGCATAATCTCCTACCAAACAAACATTTTGCTCAAACTCACATTTTGCACTTGATTACCTTCAAAAGTGTTTTATACCATTCAACACTTTTTTTTTTTTTTTTTTTTTTTTACCTTGTCCACCTGGATACATACACCTGAAAGCCCTTCCAAGCTCCTCTGCTTGAACCCTGCCTGCAGGGGTCAATTCTCCTCCCCATTTTAGAACCAGAAGCAGGGATGGCTCATTTCTTCTATTATCTAATTGTACACAGAGAGAGAAGTTTAGTAGTGAAGCATATTCTAAATATTTTGTTGTTTTTTTTTTTTTTTTTTTTTTTTTTTTTTTTTTTTTTTGCAAATGAACAAAAATATTTGGACTGTGCAGGGCTTCAGTAAAGGATCTCTGCAACATTATAAATGTTTAATAGTGTTGTAACATTAAGAAAATACTGAACTGGAGAACTAAATGTGCACTTAAACTGAGAAACCTGAAGTAGTTAAAATTACAGAGAAAACATAAGTGAAAAATATTTAGCATGAAATCTGAAGCAAAAAGTAAATTGAAACAGAAAAAATAAAACAAATTGGATGATAAATACCCCACAGTTATTTCAGCCAATAACCATGGGTCAAGGACCAGAAAAGCTTGTAAAAGTTTTCAAGATAGCAGTAAATGTTGAGTGGGATTTTCTCATCCTGCTCCCAAAACACTGTTTCTGGTGAATCACTGAAGCTTCTTTTCACCCTACTTTTCTGTTACAAAAGAACAGTGTTAGAATACAAATTTACTACATAGTTTTAGGTGTATGATTCAGCAGATTAAGAGACACTGAGTATCTGCCAACAATACAAACATTCACTAAGAACAACATATTCCTTCTTCTTAACATCAAGACATGTTATACCACTAGTCCATGACTATTTAAACACACATGGGTGTGTTTAAGAGATTAGGTTTTAGAAAATTTAGATATTAAGAGATTAGGTGCAAAAGTAATACAATACCTTCCTCTTCACTGGAAGTCTTTGGGCAACCATGAGGAAGATACGTCAACTGAACTTTGCGATTTATGCCTGAAAAATGCCCATACCTGAAGTAGGAACAGGGGAAAGTGAGAGGGGAGGAGGGAGTAAAACATTTTAAATATATTCTCCCAAACATGCTATGCTCCTGTAACAGGATATAATAAACCTATGCTGGTCATTGATTTGTGCATTTGACCGCCGTTTATTGAAGCAGTGCTTAGAACAAACCTAACTCAAGAATAACAGAATGGCTACAGAAATATCAACCATTCTACAATGAAACATTTAAAAATACTATCTACTACTTTTTTTCACAACACTGAACAGTAACAGACAGACAAAAAAAAAAAAAAGGCATTTGCAGATTGCACAAGTAATTTATCTATTCACATCCACAACTACAGTGGCTATCAGCATCCAGAATCTGATCTGGCTGTGTAGATGGCTACTATTTTATTAGCCAATTAAGTTCTCAAGTAGAACTCAGTATTTCAAACTATCATCATAAATGTCAATAATAACTGTCTTTGTCTTGTTTTTTTTTTAAACTAAAATTATCTACTACCATTTAGAGTTCTGAGACCCCAGATCTTTAACAAACCTTGAGGCCTTAGGGTTTTTTTGTTTTGATTTGTTTGTTTGTTTTTAATTAATAAATATTTCAGGTTTAATATACAAAGCCTTAGGTATTTGGAATCCTCCAAGCTTCCTGCAAGTAGGCAGTACACATGGTTAAAGTTGTTACTGTCTCAATCAGACCTCATTATGTCACACACTGCAAGAAGCAGACCCTGAACTCAAATACTTTCATTCTAAAAACATGCAAGAAGATAAAATTTGAGATCAAAGAAAGTAACTTTTTTCATGTAGAAAGTATACTTAGGCACTAGACAAAGCATTAAGTTCAATTAAAAAGATAAGAAGAAAAATCAGAGAGATGGACCAGATCTCCTTCATAATGTCAAACATGACATCCTTTCTCTTGATAATCCTTGTGCTTGAATTAATATATCATTACATATTTTATAACCATTGCAGTCCAAGTAGTAACCGGTCAAAATAGCAGATACAATTTTGTTGCTATGAAACCTGAAAATTAGACACTTACATTTCTAACACAGTCTTTAGCTGTTCAAGTTTTGCTTTACTTTCTTCAATTTCAGAATCATTGTTTTGCCCAAGTTCTACAAGGAGTTGCCTTGCTATATCAAGCACTTCCTAAAGAAGGGAAACATAGGATTTAAGTAAATAAATAATTTTCTACTTATAAAATACCACAGCAAGAAAATAAAGACAAACTTGCCTGCAACTGTTTTGGTTTTTTCAGTTTTAGTTTTCCAGATTTATATCCATCACATTTTTCAAAGAGATCAAAAAACCTTTAAGAGAAAGAATACTGATTAAAAAGTGCTGTTAATAAGTTAAAATATTACTTGAACAAGTGGCTCTTAAACTTAAAGCGGTCTGAAATTAGCACCTTTACACTATTTGAAAAGCATGTTAAAACCTGCACTACAGAGGTCAAACCAACATTTATTCAAATCCTATTTCCCAGGAAAGTCTTCAACACATTAGAGAAATGAGCACTAGAAATGTTCTCTTGCTGACTTGCTATGTGTTAAAAAAAAAGGGGGGGTGCGGGGGGGAAGATATCCTATACATCAAATGACATAATATTTGAATATACAGCTATGTCAATTCTTAATCTTCAAGAATGATCCTGAACAGAAGTAGGGATCAAAAATACCAAATAAGCAGTCCTACACTTTTACAGCATGTATCTCTGAATGCAAGAAACTAGTTCCAAAACAAGTAGCTACTTTTTACTGAAATTGCACCTAATTCCAGGCCAGTTATGTAAGGCACTTTAAGAATGCTAACATAAAGATGGTATCTACCAGAAATTCAGGGTCATCAAACTTTGGCAAAAGTAAAAGGCAAAAAGATGGTGCAGTAAGATCACAGCTCACACAAGAACTGTTATGATAAAAAGAGAAAGGCAGAAGTCACAGTCAAATGGTGAACCAGAAATATTCTCTGCTGCATCATTTTGAATAAAGGCAGCGATAGAGACAAATGCATTTTCATTAAGATCAAGCAGGACTTTTCACAAGGCACAGGATGTGATGAAGGAAGTCTGCACAAGTAATTTGACAGTCCTGTTAGAGAGGTGCATACTTATTCATTAGATGCAACATCAGTTAGATTTAAAACAAAACAAAACAAAATCCAACTTGTAAGATGCAATTCCTGCTCAATTCATTGTTTGCACATCCCCAGGAAGTGAGCTCTGCTCTAAAGCATACAAACTAATTTTTACCAAGATTCTACTTACTTCTGATGTTTTACTTCCATTTTCATTTTTTGTTTTGGTGTTCGGTCCCCATGGCGTATTACAGCTATAACACATCTAAGCTCCATCCTGAAATTCCAAAAGAATTATATTTCACAATTCTATATATGAAGGTCTTTTATTTAATATTAAAACCACCACAAATCAAGACAATTGACAAAGTCGTAGTTATCTGACATAACTACAGAAGTGATGGAAGGATATGCAAGAATATAAGGTTAACTGAAAATGATGTAAGGTATAAAATATAAATATTGATTTTAAGACTTGGGTAACTACAGAAAATCTATTTTAAGTATTTTTTAAAACAACGATTTTGAGGTTCATTAAATGAGAGAGCATGTTTATTAGAAGCGCATATTAAGTTGGTGCTGGAACAATGATTAGCAGTGAAGGAAGCTATGTATATAAGATGCTACACTTGAAAATCTGCTGTTCTATACTCAGCTTGACTAAGGGTCAGAAACTCTGATTGCTGGCATAGTAATTGTGATTCCTTCCTTGTTTTCATCACACAAAACAAGCGTTCATAGGCCAAACTGGGCACACCTTGTGAAGAGAAAAAAAATTCACACAAAAGTTACAGTAGGAGTTTGCACAATTCACATGTAGCTACTATTTTCTTACATTGTTCCAGAGGTGGTTGGCACAATAGGGATGTCTTCAGCTTCCAAAGGAATCGACCATGGTATCTGAAACTGGGGAGCAAGTTCTCTCATTATGATATTTCTAAAAAAGGGGTTAAAAAGAAAAAAAACCCACTAAGTGTAAAGCACAGCTTAGACAACACATACAAACTCCAAACCAAGTAGATAATATATACATGCATTTTTAACAATGTGGTTTTGGAGTACGAGCAGTCATGAGTCTCTAGATGTGTATTTTTCTTTTAACTGTATAATAAAAACCTACTTAAACAACAGTTTAAAGCTACTACAACTGCTACAGAGACATTAGCCTAACGGCCCTGGATTTGTAAGAAACCTCAGTTTTTGAACTCCAGCTCCTCAAAGACTTCCTTGGATATGATTTAGTCTTGTTCATTTAAATATTCAGACACCTGACTCCACTGCCTAACTGAAAGTCCCTGATAATCAGCAAGCCATTCTCATTGAAGAGTAACTGGTACCTTTAGTGGTAATTTCTCAAAAGTATCTGTGATAGAACTGGAAAAATAGGTAAAGTCTGTGGTCATAACTACAAAATAACACTGCCTCCACCTACAGAAGGTTGTTAAATCTTGCTAATGTTCTATTTCCCAAGTACTCCAGCAAAATATACTGAAATTCAGATTAATATCTACATAAGAAGCAGTAACACAGCAGAAAAAAAATTGTGCATCTTAAAGTAGCATAAGCCAAAATTTAATTTCTAAAAAGCTTGAAAAAATCTGCTGTTACTTAACACTGCAATGTATTACCTTAAGGAATAAAGCATGAGGAAAAAATGATGAGATAACTTTTTTTCAGAGAATTCAACAGCTACAACAATTTGAATAAAGAGAAATAAAAATAGGTCTGAGAATTGTAACTGTAACTCAAAATAGTGGCCTAAAACAACAGGACTACAGTTGTTGTCTAGGATTTCAGCTTAGTTCTTCCTCCATTTAATAAGATCCCAGACCATCTGATAATGCAGAAAGTCACGCTGTGTCTCATCAATGCAATCTCGCTGTAAAGCCAGTAATGGGGCCAAAATGGGATCAGCCTGCTTTGAGGGCAACATTTCATTGGCATAGAGTTCACTACCCAATTCTACGTGATCCCTTGTTACACCTTTTTTTGCTCCCAGAAGCAGAGAGAAGATGGTATGACAGGAGACACCTTGAAACTACATCTGTTTAGATTTATGAGAATGAAATCCACAAATATGCAGGTATACACCTGCTTCAGATCAAGAACATTATACATTAATTTGGGCACATATTAAACAGCAGCAAGCATATCCATCCAGTGGTGCTTCTCTACTTGAAAAAATCACAAGTACCTTTAAGAACTAAAATCTGGCTTTCAAAATACTTATTCAGTTAGCTTTAAGTGTTCACAAAACACTCAGACTCAGATGTTTTGGATGACTTTAGGAATAAAGAATTTATTTAGGATTCTTTTTAATATTTTATTTATTTTATTATTTAATTTAATGGCTTATTTTATGGTATATTTAATTTTAAAGAATTAATTTAGGAACAAGGAATAAGTAGTACATAAACTACACATACAACAGAACAAATAGGCAAAACTCCTGAAATAAATCAGTAAACTCTTACCCCAGTATCTTAGCACAATCATCATAGTATTTCATGGAGTTTTTCACAAAACTGAAGCCATTCACATCACAGACATAGGACTGTCCATTTGCACGCAGCAAATCAAAGCCACAAACTGTCTGCTGTTTTTAAGAATAAAAGTTCAAGTCATTGATCACCTTCCTTAGGATTGCTTATTCTAAATGAACTTTGTATTTTAACATGGTATTCATCTGAAAACATGACAAAAATGACAGATTTTATACTTAGTACCTTTTGCCAGTTCCATGTTAGGTTCACTCATGTCATGCAAACATCTTCCTATTTTTAACTTTATATCCCCAACTTGATTTTACCCTTCCTACATATCCCTAGCAGTATCAGTGTTGAAGGGCAAGTTCACATGTGCACAAACTTAACCTTCAAGATTTACAGCATAAGCAATGACAGGCCTACAAACTCCCCATTCTGACAGTGGTTTCCCCCTACACATAGTTTTTAAGGGTGGCAGGCAAGAAATGAAAAATATCGATAAAAACATTTTTGTCCAAATTTAAATTTGACAGGATAGTTTTGACATTGATGTAATATTGAAATTATTAGTACAGGATACCAGATGCTATTTCAACAAATTACTTTTTTAGATCTCAAAGCCCACTTTGCTAGGTGATGGAGGTTCCCACCCTACAGGCTCCAGAATGCCATCATAGTTACACAGAGGTAACGAGACGGAGTGAAAGACAGCATTTAATAAGACAGGTGAGAGGAAGGTACAAGATTGAATGAAGTTTTGAACAAAGGAATCTTAAAACTAGACAAAAATAGAAACTATAAGACACTTAAAATAAGGACCTAGTCATGACAGTACCAAATTAACATTTAATTGGGCCCAATGTAAATACTAGGTAACAAAAGTTACAAAAACTTCACTGAAATTGTGTTTCGCTAACTTAGAAACCATTAACAAAATGTGTGAACATATTATGCACAGAACACATACACTGTGGACTAGCAAAGCACAATAGCAACATGTGAATTCAGGAAACTTACGCAACATAAGCAACCCATCCAGAACTTCTCAATGCATTAAAGAAAGAATTCTTCCAGATTAAAAAAAGGTGTGGATGTGGAAGCTTAACTTTTCACCTTCCTAGCAGTTCTGCAGCAATTATCACTGCTGGCTCTGTGCACTAAAACCCGATGGAAGTTTCATGTAATAAACAATTAATTAACACTAAATGTTTGATCAGATAGGAAAGTAATCAGCTTACTTTAAAGGCAAGGCATACTTTCCAAGCAATTAACTTCTCTCTCGCATTCAGGATGACTGGATACCTCACTTCTTTTCCTTCACTATCTCGTTCTACCTTGCCATCCAGAGCTGGAGACTTCCGGGCCTCAGCATGAGCATAGTCTGGACCTACTGTGTACACCTTTATTGAAAAACAGGAACTCTTTATTCAGTGTAGTTAAATTACACTACATATATGCATAGATTTTGCTAAATTTATCTGAAATGTGATAACGACTTCAAAAGACACTAGCTGCTTTCATCATTGAAAAGGTCACTCTAAAGTACCTTACTGAAGGGCATTCTCTGCCTTCAGAGAACACCCATCATTTACTTACAAACTAGGATAAAGCAAGAGAACAAAACAGCTGCAGCACAGGTAAAGAAAAATAGTGATTATAAAACTTGATGAATAAAAATTAATGTCTTCATTATGGTGGTACAGAGGTAAAAAATAATGTTTTCCTCTCCAAAACATCTGTAGAACTTGGAGAGCAGATTAATTTGAGAATTAATCTGAGAAAATTATTAATTTGAGAATTAGTCCTGGCTGCAGGACTAAGTGATTCCCTTCTCTTAAAAAATATTTTTGTATTTTAGGCAGGACTAAACAAAGCAAAGATCTGTGCAGTTTTAGCATGACAAGGTAGGGTCTTGAATGACTGTGTTATCTACTCTGCCATAGTTTCGATTCTCACTGAAAGGACTGGGGCATATGCTAGAAGAGTCTTGTCAGCAGCTTTCAAAAATGGGCTACTGTCACTTTAATTAAAAACAAAACTCTAAACTTTGATAAAAAAAGCATTCAACAAGTTGGGTGAAGCTGCCTAATATAAAGCTGACAGTCTTGTTACTTGAAGAAAATCCATTATTTATTTGGGGTGTTAAAAGTCCACAGCTGCTGCTTGATGACCACACTACAACAAGTAGTCAAAACAGTCCCCACCCCCCAAGTCATTTTTATCTCTTCAGGTTGCAAGAAATTTTTCTTTTTGGAAGCAGTTTGTAAAGGTCTTAACACAGACATCCATAAACTCAGATTAACCTATTGCAAAGTGTTGCACAGTATAATCATCTGAAGAGTACAGCTCAAGAAAACATAGTAACTTAAAAAAACAGGAATTTGTTTGAGAGCATAAAAAGAGCATTCCTCTCATGTATCACCAAGTGGAAGAAGTTGACTGCTATTGATAAAGGGCTCTTTGGCCTACGATTGGATTAGATCTCACACTCTCTAAACCTCTACTTTTTGTAAATATGGTGAGCTCTCATGCATATTGTAAAACATCTGTTTCATATGTTTTGTGATGGGCTTAAAATAGCCAAACTAACACAAAGAGAAAGAAAGTAATCTCCATAGCTGGCTGGCTTAACACCTATGCTGTTATTGCTCTATTTTAGCATTCTTTTATGATACCTAATCTTTACAGCTGTTAAGAAAATAAATGAACAAGAGTGAAAATAATTACAGATAATAAGGTCAATGCATTATTTTCTGCACCTTCGTATAATTTTCGTAAGTAACTTTTGTTTATTAATTAGAATACTAAGATAGTTGGTAAAATCTACTAGAATTACAGGTTTCTTTGTAACCTTCAGACAAAATATCTAGGCAGCATCTGTTTACATAGGAAAGTATATGCTGTTCTGGCACTAATACAATAGAAAAAAAAAAGACAATGTGTTGGGTAATAAGCCTCCAGCACTCGATTCTAACATAAGCAAAGCTGCCCTACATTACAAGTACCATGTTTAGCTAGAATAAGAATTACATTCTGTACTTATGAGCTGTATCAAAACTTCATTAAAATTAATCCTTGACACAAAGGTATACTTTCAACTTTAAAAATGACAAGCTCTTGGAGCACTTGATTGTTCTAAATATAACTAAGAACGCGCAGTTGTCATACCTTCACATCAGTGCCATCTGTAGGCATGAACTCCTCATAAATATAGGAGCCTGTTTTTCTCACACTGCTTTCAGGGGAATAAACACTGCTTCTGCTGCCGATCTGAAATGAATATTTTTCTATTAATAAACTCATAGACTACTGCCTGAGAAACTTTAAAACTCTTTAAAGTAACACACCTGTACTGAGGAAACACTTCCTGTACCAAATGAAGTGGTTGTTCCCAAAAGATTTTTGTAAGATTCTAAAAGTGCACTCACAGCGTATGATTTCTTTTACCTATAAGAATCTGCAGTGGCTGACAGTCTGCTCAAGGAACAAAGGTCTTCATGAATTTCTCTGATTTTCCACTATTTCTACACAAGCAGTACATGACAAAACAGGTCCCAGCTAACATATGCATAGGACAGAATTACTCTGCAATTCTGTTAGACATCTACAGCTTTTCAATAGCTTCAGTACAATACCGTCACCTTTCGAAAGAGCCTCTGGCTTCCACCCCCAGCAGATGTTGGATAATAAATGTAAACATTGTGGTCCTCAGCACTAACAGGCTTTTCTACAAAAGGCTTTTGGAAAACTTCTCCATTCACTTCCACGTGATCTTCTCCTTCAATCAAGTTGCATTCTGAAGAAACAGTGCGAACAACAGAGATGTAATAATATATTCATGGAATGAAATGATAGGGATTTGGGGTAATGTTGTAGGTTGAATTAAAAAGATTATATTACATTTTTGGTTCAGTGATTTGTTACTGACTGCACAAAGACTTGATCATGTGCTGAACATGTCTGCTGTACCATGTCTATACCATGTTACTTCAACACTATGTTCCAGGATTTCTGTTGATTCCCTCAGACAGGAAATTGTCTCCTACAGATGTCTAAGCTTGCATGGGTGGTAGTTTTTTGGAAATGTTTTGAAGACGGGGTTAGGGCTCTTTGTCTCTTTCTTCAGTGCCTTTCCTTGAAATATCAGGGGGATGGCAGATGGACAGTGAACATGGTGTGGTGCCAGACGCACTAGTACTTTTAACTGGCTAAGAATGGTCTCGTACTGTGTGATTGATGCACCTTGCACAGAGGATTAGGTCCTCTGGAATCAGGGGACAGGAATCTCTTCACTACTAGTGGGCTGCCTGCAGTAGCTTTTATTTGACTTTTGTAGCACAAATGAGTCCTTTTCACCCTGGATTACGCAGACATTTTAATCTAAAACTCCCTACCTCTTAAGAGCTTCACTACAGTAATACTTCAATTTTCTTTATTTTTTCTTATCCCTTACTCTTGTGCCTTGACCCATCATTGCAATCTCCTATTGTTGCTGTAAGTTTTCATTTTAGTAGAAAAAGCTTTTAAGTTTGTTTTCAGGTACAGAAAAAATTAATTCCAATTTATATTCAGAGTATATCATCTGCAGATCTGTCTGGACTAGTTTTCCCTTACATGTAAGTTGCTTGTGCTTAGAAGGGAAAGTATTCAATAGCCTGACTTGTTTCTGTCAATATTACTTTCTTAAATAAAATTACTAATTATTGTGGGTAATGTAACATCATGAATTCTGCTCTCTGGTGACATATTAGAATCTCAGTTTGAGTTTGGAGGCCCTTATATTCTAGTTGTTCTATGATGGCTGTAAAAGGATTGTGACCCCAGGCTTCAGAATCATGCTTTTCGGAAGCATAATTGTACTGCCTTTGGCTGGGATGGAGTTAATTTCCTTCAAAGCAGCTGGTATGGTGTTATGTTTTGAATCTGTGACCAAAACAGTCTTGCTGGTTTAGTTATTGCTGAACAGTGCTTATATAGCCTCAAAGCCTTTTCTGTTTCACGTACTGCCCTCACAGCCAGTAGGGGTTAATCCACAACAATACTTAAAATACTGGAAGAGAAGCCAACCTCTGCACAGATGAATTAATTGTCTAGCAAGTGAGATATAGCTTTCTGCCATGTGTGTACTGTTCTCTACTGGAAATAAAGAGATGCCAATGGTTGACATTTCAGTCATCAGTTTTTACCTTGGGGATTGTTTGGATCGCGGTTCAGAACAGCATAACGAGGAAGTAAAATGCCTTCAGCTTTAAGAATACCATATACTTCTCTCCTAGAAGAAAAGAACAAAAGTTGCACAGTAAGACAGCAAATCCTGCCAATATTTGTATTTTACAGTCCATGAGTAAGGGAGGAGAAAAATACATACAATTTTGTTTTTAAAATCACAGAGGATAAGATTACATATATAATACCCTACTTATTAAAATAATGCTTTAAAGGTCACTGACACAGCTGTACCTTTGCAGTGAGCTCATCAATATCAATAAAAATGTAATTTGCTATGCCAGTCCTGTCCTCCCCACTCTGGCAGTGCAACAGCAATTTACATACATAGAACAATTCTCTTCTTAAAGGAGATTATTAACATGAAGGGCTGAAAAAGTTTATACAGGACAGCAGCCGAAGGCATCCAAAATAGCAAGTCTACTCACTGTTTAGAAGGCTCCAGTGTTTATGTATTTTGCTCACTACTGTTTTGTTAATATTTGCTATGCATGATTGCAGTTCCAGAAGAAAATTCACTTTGAATAACCACACTATCTTTGAATACCAACAAATTCTGTTAAATATCCACTTAACAGAAAAAAAGACGTTTGGTAATTCACATGACTTCTAAAATTACATGAGGTTCTACAGTTGCTATACATACCTATGCTATACATATTTTCAGAATTTAAACTTTTTTATTTGCTAAGCTTTAGACAAATGTATCACCAAATTTCTACTTTGGTAAATCTTCAGATGTATCAATATAAAAGCAGTAAAAGAAAAAATGCTCCTAAAGACATATCCCAGGAAACTATGCATATATTAATAAAGCATAACATTCACTGTAATTTTATTTAGACCACTGTACAATACACTCAAACTGTTGCTATGCAATAATAACAGATTCTCCAACTTAAAAGTAGTTTGCTATTAGTGTTACTTACCTGTCTTGTATGTGATACTGCATATTCAAGTCATTGATTATGAATGGATTCCTGAGTTTTGCATAGGCAACTGCTTTGTCCAGTGGGAATCCTAAAATATTTATTAAGGCAAATAAATTAAAACTACAAGACACAACATCAGTAAATAGTTTGGAACCTTCATATTCAAGCTTTAAAGTACAACCAGAGATATGGCTTAAGTTGAGAGGATGCTCCCTCAGCTACAGACACACATAACATCAGCTTAAGACAACCATGAAACTACAACCTAATTTCAGTATAGGCTGCCAAAAGTAGTGGTCCTGTTTCCAGTTCCCTCCTCCTCGCTCCACATGCCCTCCACTTCCATAGGGCCAGAACTAAAGCTTTTATTACCTCTGCCTGAAAATATGATTTTTAACTTCAGCCTACTCATCTTCACTTCACTGCCTAGCCCCACAAAAAAATCTAGGTATTAGCAGAGATACATGAACAAGGTGGTCAGAGACCTAACACTCCCATTGAGAAAGTAAGTATGCTTTCACAGTTATTGGACCAAGTGAGTATTAGATCACCATTTCCACTGGCTCCACAAATATTTACCAATGGAATAGCTATTTCAAATATCATGTTAGACAGGACTTTCTCAAGCAATGAAAAAGCTTGTATTTCAAAAGTCAGTTGTATTACATTAAACAAGACAAATGAATCACTTCCTAAGAAAATCCAGTAAAACTACAAGACAAAAAAAAAAAAAAAAAAAAAAAAAAAAAAC
>JANXJC010000078.1:26811089-26822359 GCA_027564655.1 Leptodon cayanensis
AAAAAAAAAAAAAAAAAAAAAAAAAAAAAAGACCCTCAAACTGGTTAAAGTATTTATATGTCAAAAATATTTATGGTATTATTAGAAGATTTACCTTTAGAATGAAAAGAAATGAGACAGTCACATAAAGGCCAGTTTTCTACTGGCTCATTCAAAATAACATCCTCTTCAAATATTACCACAGTTATGTACTTAAACATGGAGAGGCGTTCAAGAATTTCTTTCATTGGTTTGGACTTAGATTTCTTAGCCATTGAACAAATCCCAACTGCAATTTGTCTTTCTGGTGGCTGAAGAGGAGGGGAAAAAAGCAATTATTATTTTTAAGCCTTCTCAGAACACAAAAGTTTTCTCAGAACACATTTAGCAGCACAATACTAGAGCAGATATTTTCTGTTAAAATTAACGTACTAACTTTAATGTAGTGTTTAATCAGGTAAATTGCTAGCAAGTAACAAAATGCAGCATGACAGCATGGCACACTGCATCCTTATGAAAAATGACTCAAAAAATGAAACTGTTCAATAGCTCTACTCTACTTTTTGTGAGTATCTTATCAGAAACAAATACACAGGATCAAAATCTAAGTCAGAAATGTCAAATCTGAATGAAATCATACTTATGGCTTACTCTGAAATTAACTAGCAATTCGTTTTTAAACTATAATTTTTGTAACTATAAATTTAAACTAAATTTTTAAACTATGAATCTGTAATTTTTTTACATCTACTTAGTAGTCACAAGGCTTCTCATCTCATTACCTAATATTACAACTGAATTATGAAAAGGAAAACCAGTAAACCAGGAAATACCATTTTAGATTTCTGAGCTACTTTGTGCATAGAGAGTTTTACTTTTCTTCTGTATACTCTATATTTTCTTTCATGTTATAACCTTCAAAAATTTCTTTCCCCCAGTGGTATTCTTAAGTGCAACTGCCAACCCACTCCTCCGTTTAAAAAGAAACAAACAACAAGAACGAAAAAAACAAAGCCCCAGAACAAATCTTTATTTCATCTTACTGTTCTATTCAAACATAGCCAATTGCTATTGCTAAAATACAGTGACTCAGCTGAGCTGAGCTGGTAATTTTGCACTACTTCTCTACATTTCCAAGTTACTTTTAATCATTGTTTTATTAACACTTCTCTGCATTTAAATATTTTAGACATGCTTGCAATCAGTGAAAACTCAATCTGACTATTCCCTAAAGTGAAATGTTACAGACTAAAAGAACAGTAAAATACAGCTAAAAAAAAATGACATGACATGATGATTCATGCATAACAAAATTAAGTTTGTCTTAAACAAACTAAAAATTGGTAAGCATAGTGCTAAAATACAATTCAGAACACTCTGCAAGGACAATAAACCAAGGTATAACTTAAGATTAATTTAGCATGCACTTTCTATACACCAACACATCAACATCAGCTACCCTGAAACTCTGTATTAAGGTCAAGCACATCTACTTCAAAGTTCATGGTATACTTACTTTTCAAGTGTGTTGCATTTCCAAACACAACTGACAGATCATTATCTGAATATGAACAATTTCCCAATTCAGAACACCATTTCAGTATTACTTCTGTGATCTAACGCCATTTCAAAGCACAATAATGCTAGAAAACACACAGAATACTACACACATGCCCCTACAGTACCTACAGAGTCATATTCTTCCTCCTCTTCCTCCCCATGGTCATAGAAGTGTTCATAATCTGTAGATCTGGCTGAATCCAATAATTCTTCTCCATCTTCTCCACCCACGAAGAATCTAGGAGGATCATTCACTGTTGCATTAACAGACATGGTTACAAGATCTATAGAGATCTATGTAGAAACTGCAGCCACTTTGGCAGCTGAGATACTGGGCATGTTTCCCACTGACTTGGGAACACAAAAGTCCCCTGCTCTTTGATGTCGCTTGTGCGGTGTTGCCACAGTGATGACGTTGTCTGCCAGACACGATTTAACTGGTATCATCTGCTCATTATTGGTCTGAGTTGCTGCTCCAAGAAACCCACAACAGGCTACTGCTTCCCTGAGATGATAGAACTTTTTAACCTAAAAGAAAAATCCAAACAAACAAACAACAAAAAGAAAAAACACACTTGATAATCAAGGCACATAAAACCAAAGCCTTCTTTCTCATTTAGAAAAACTGTTTGGACATTTACATACCTCTGAGCAAAGAACCAGAAATAAAACTGCACACTACACACAGTCTACACTTTCACATGTATGTTTAGAGCAGGAGGAAAAATTTCAAGATATTTTCAGAC
Organism: Leptodon cayanensis; assembly: GCA_027564655.1. Classification (NCBI taxonomy): domain Eukaryota; kingdom Metazoa; phylum Chordata; class Aves; order Accipitriformes; family Accipitridae; genus Leptodon; species Leptodon cayanensis. The sequence goes on from JANXJC010000078.1 coordinate 26,813,375, forward strand.
TACTGATGCAGACAATTTAAATATAGACAATATAACTCAGTAAAGTGAAAACTGTCAAATGCTTTTCTTTTCCTAACTTAAGAAGGGTAATGTGCAGAGTATATCTTTTATACAAAAAATAAAACAACAAAAATCTTCTCCAATATTTGCGATATTTAACTCACCATCCCTGTCACCAGCTGTTTTTCCCCCAAAAGTTTCCTGATCAAATGGCAATGGCACACAGACAAAAATGCTCATGAAAACTATAAAGCCTCCATTAGGACTATTCTTAAATAGAAACCCATTCTTTCAAAAACTGAGCGAATCTTCAGTGGGAAAGCAGAATGTATGTGCCAGCTTGATGTTTGCTTATTTATTTCCAACAAAGCACTGCTTTATTTTCACACTGAAAAGTTAATATTTACAGAGATGTACACTAGCACTGCCTTCTGTCAAAAGTACTTCTAAGCACTAACATACCAGTGAAGCGAAGACATATGGTGTCCTTTCAACCAGTCACGTGAAAATAAGATCTTGGCCAAACAACTTGCATACAGAAACAGAGACTCAGAGCTTAGTTTTCTGTTGTTTTACCTAGGTAACTGTTCTTGCTGTAAATTGTGCATGGCTTTATACCATTAATCATTACCCATTATTACTACGAAAATTAATAAGCAGTTACTTGTTTAGAAGCTCATCTGATCAAACGCTTTAGGTTAAGTTGTTTTTTAGTCAGATCATTACGTTAAGTGCCATTCAACAATGATGTCTCAGCAGAACTGAATTTGTCTTTAAATATCTGTCAGAATAAGTTTGGCTGTTCTATGAACAAAGTGAAGCAATAGTAAATTCCCAGTGGAGATCAACCATTGAGCTTCCTGTGAAAGAGGATGGTAAACAGAGCAAAAGTTACCCTGAAAGAATCTGTCCTAAGTCAGAGAGCAATAGGTTAAGTGTGGGTAAACAATACAGCTGTTTCAGATCCAGAAGCTGAAGCTGAGGTCCGAGCAACAGACACATAAGGATCCTGGAGTGACAGCAGAAGATTAAAAAGATTAATTTCTTAAATGTATTTGTTACGTATCTGCTCTCCTTCAATTGCACTAATGAAAAATCACCTTCTCTTAGAATGTGAAATTGCAGCCATTTGTGGTTCAAGCAACAAGAACAAATTGAAATTTCAAACACCTAATTCCTCTTTCTCCCATAAAAGTTAGAAATTAGGTATTGAGATAAATCAATCCTGTTTATGACAGGGTTAAGAAAGCAAGCTTTCCAAATCCTATTTCTAGCAAGCTTCAGAAAGGCAGAGGTTATTGCCAACATATACTGGTAAAGCCTGAAAATGAAGTTTAACAGTTCCTCCTGCATCAGCTTCCCCTCCCACCACCAAAATTCTGTAAATTAGAAACAAGTGTCTTAAGAGCTTTTTAAAACCTACGGTTTTCACATAAAGAAGGAAAAGCAAGCACTTGAAGCAGATAAGCAGGAGGTCATCAAAAGAGGTTTTTTAAACTTTCTTTCCCCTACCTATTCCTGTGGTGTAATTTGTGAGAGGAGCAGCAGCAGTTGTGAAGTTTGTGTGCAATTAATGACTAGTTATTTCATGAGGATCTCTGGCACTACCTGAGTCTCTCTAACCCAAACTGATTACTTCTCAAAGCAGGTAGAAACCATACAAATAAAGACTGAAGGGAAAGCACAACATATTTGTCTACGAATGACACAAAGATATAACCTGACAAGCTTAATGCCCTAGCAAACCTGTCTGAAACTTAGTGTTTTTCTACCTTCCTAATTCAAGAATCTGGAGAGTGTTGGTGTTATTGGTGGCAAGTAGACCTGTCAAGTGGAGCTTCCCTTGTGGAAAACAGACTTGGAGCAGTCACATAGTCTGCTTGGAGTTAACAGATTATTTTCTGCAAGATTTATTACATTGTTCACCTGTCTGAAGGTTGATGACTTGCTAGATTGCCACTTCATGCTATTGTTGCTGGGCCCCAGAGTTTTCAGGCAGTTTGTAAAAATAAGACCAAAGACACGGGATCAAGAAAAGTTATTGACAATTTTCAGGCTTGCAAACTACTGCATGGACTCATAGAATTGCATATGAATTGGTGTTCTGACTGCTGATGGTTACCAGCTTATCTCCCAGCCAGCAGATGCTGTAAGCTACTGTCATTACCATAAATTTGAGTCAGGATATAAGGAATAAATTATTTATTTTTTTAGAATAAATGCTTTCAGAGATGGGAACTAAAATTCTTTCCCTCCAAACCCTTTGGCTTCTATAAAAACTGAGGAATCCCCTCCTTTCTTGTGGTGTGTGAAATAAAAAGAGTCCAAGAAAAGAGACATGGAATAAAAAATATGAGAGTAAGTGACTGTAACTACAGTAAAAAACTTACAGAAGTCTCCTAAAAACATGTACAGTTATCTGACGTAAAAAATGCAGCAAGACCATTCTTGGATAAAAATATAGTTCTCAAGTTGTACGTGAAAGAGAAATAGTAAGTGGCAGAGCAAGAAGATGGAGCTGTCTTTCTCCCATCAGCATTGACAGTACTTCTGGGGCAGGAACTTCTAACACATGGTACCCTATGTAGAATTCCATCTTGCTGCCTCTGGAGCAGGGAAGATTCTTCCCAGGACCATTTTTCTGTAGTAAGAAGCGAGCAGCAGCTGCAGCAATATAGGGGCAGAGACACTCTTTGTTAGATCCTCTTGTACTTGGTGCATGAGCACAAACCTCATCAGACAGTAAGGATTAGAAGGTTACATGCATGCCTCAGCTATGGAAGATTGCCGTGTAAGCAAGACAAACCCCAAAGCTTCATGTTGGAATATACACTGACCCATTTCCAAAGAGATAGCATCAAGAATATCGAGGCAACAATCTCCTACTGTGCAATGACCTTTCCAGGTAAAATTAATTAGACTATGTTCCCTCAGCTGTTACACAAGGCTTCTGTTTTAGAGCTTACAGATAAAAAAAAAATCTCCGCTAATTTTGAAAAATACAGTTTAACTAACAGTGTTGTTTCTTAAAAAGACCTTCAACCAAATGTATGGCCTGTTTATTCCGCCTGTCCTAAAACTTCCTATTCATGACCACCACATATGTCTTGGCCAAAAAAGAAAAGGGGAAAAAAAAATGTTTAAAGACAACAGTAAATCTGCTAATTTTACATTCTCATCTTAAAATAAACTCACCTCAGTTTTTGCCTAATAAGTCAGACAGGACTAAAATAGTGCACAGCGAAGGAGAAGTAAAAATCCTTAAGTTTAATTGATATTATTATCACTTAGTAGTGGAAGGTATACAAAATAACATTCTAAATATATAAAATGACACACAGACAATATTAACACACAAATAGGGCTGTATTTGAATCATAGATTTTGGTAGCCTGTTAAGGACTCCAAGTCCAGTGTTCATTCCAGTGGCGCACTACAGACATTTTCTCTAACAGAACATTTCTCCACTTCCACAAGTATATTCTGAAAGAATTCCATAAGTATATTCCAAAAGAATAAGCCAAAACGTAGACTTCCCTAAGTGTTAACAGATATTCTCACAGTCTTCCTGTCCCCATTCCACATGTTTCAGCAGCTCAGGAATTCAGCCCTGGTGTTTCCCATATTTACTTAGACCATGAAGATTAGCATTCCAGTAACTGTCAGCAACAAATCAGCTCAACTTAATAGCAGCGGTCTGAATAGTCATGCAAAAGGGGCTCAAAGTTTTAACAGCCATGTTCTGAATACTAATAAAAACATATACAACTCCTGTATAAACAGAAGCATTTCACCAGGTTTTCTTCTGTGTCACTACAGCTATCAGAAGAACAAATATACACTGCCTCTTATGGCACTCTGATGGAAACTAATGGAACAAAACTAGAGTAAAAATGCTTCTCATCTGTTATCTCAAGGAAAAAAAAACTCACATCATACATTAAATAGCTATAAAATATTTCTAAATCACGAATCACTCAGGAAGACAACTTTTGGAAATGCCATTCTAACAAAACAACTACAAAACACTTTGTGACATTTACATTGTGGAATTTAGCGAACAGGTAACTGTACAAGAAGCGTTAAGTGGTGCTCATCTGTTACATGATTCTGTACATATATATACACCTAACAATAACAAAACAATCCACTCCCCTGCACCCTCCCTCTATATTGCTCCTTTAAAAGTTTCAGTTCTTACTGCTGTAGGTATATTCAAACTGCATCTGTTACCAGCTTCCTCCAATACAAATTAAGTAGTTAAAACCCAAATGATTTTAATAGCAATTTTTCAGGTAGTCTCAATGAGATGACAAAAAGCTTTGAACATCTTCCTGCTCGAACCGCTACGCCTAACACTTTAATTAACAGTGCATTTAACAGCAAAAAATTTGCCTCACTCCTGCTGAGGCATTTTACCTGTTTTGAAATTCCAATTCTGCAACATGATTTATGGTTTAGAAAACCACCAAAGACAGCCAGTTTGTTGGGTTGCTGGTGGAGCAGAGAGTATGAGGAGGGGGCAAGGGTGAAGCAAAGGGGAGATGCAAAGAAGAAAGAACCAGCAGAGTCTCAACTCTGAGAGAGCCAACAGCAGCAACTGCAATCCCAAGTGCTCTGTGTGAATGTGTAACACCTTTCCACAGACAATTCAAAGAAACTTGGTCATACTTCGGATTTAAATGTGAGACTCTAGAACTACTAACAGGGCTCATGCTCAAGAATAGCATTTCCTCAGGTCTGACAGATGACCAGGAAGAGGCAGGAGACAGGACAGGCAGAAGGCAGAAAGGGGGAAAGGATGTCCACACAGAAGCTGCTGAAGACAATACTGTGAGCAAACCATACACAACTTGTTTATTGCTGTACCTCACACAGCAAAAGATACATATCCTCTGCAATTTACTTAAATAGTCAATGTTTACTGTGTCATGTAGTCAGTAATACAAAACATTAGTATTTACATACAGCTGTTGTTCTGTTCTACCATACATCCTGTGAGGTGGTACGTAGCACCTGTCAGCCCATTACTGAGATGGACTAAATCTAAAAAAAATGTAGAGCAGCTCTATCCCAATATCCCTCAACCACAAAGAATATTACAGTTTTAGCCTGATAATACTTTGTGCACAACAACAACAAAAAAAAACCCAACCCCAACCCAAACCAAAGGAAACAATAATCACAGAAAATACAAAGGGATATAAAGGCTTCCAGTAATTACTGGAATTTACAAGGTCCAGTGGTACAACAGGCTGATTAAGAAACATGAAACTGAGAAAAGCTTTCAGCTCTCCTCATCAAATACAAACTTCAACTACTTAAGAATTTTATCACCATATTCTGTAACTCAGCTCTGCTCAATAACAGGAGGTAAGGAATTGTGCTGATGTACAACAGAACAGACAAGAAAACAGCTAAAAAAGGTAGCAAAGGAAAAAGTTGCAATTATAAAAGCTACGCTACACAGCATTACAGGAACTAAGTCACCCGCTACGATCTTGCATTAAACTAACTCTAGATTTCACAATACACTAACAACTTCCCCCATTATAAATAACCTACACAAGCTTTTCCAAAGTTCCTTTTTCATTCTGTAAGTATTTTCACAGAAAACCAGATGCAAGATTTAGTCTGCTCTTCCCCCCCAAATCAAGATAGGTAATCTGCAAAGTATCAGAAGAAGGCAGAGCAGACCACTGCACATTCCCCTCTCCACTGGCAGGCAGTGAGGCATGAGCCAAAAGCAGTAGGCATCTACATAGGGATTGAATAAAATAAAAACAACCCTTCTTTTTCCCCTCTACTCCATTCAAAGGCAGCTGACTTGATCCACTCCAGCCAGGAAGCTGCAACCCACTCACTCTCCTCCCACATTCTTCCAGGACTCCACCACAACTTGCTCCACTGCACTCCAGCACAGGGACAGCCACACCTGTACTACCTTACTCTTCTCACACCAAGAACGCTGCACCTTTTTGTCCCGTCTAGACTCCCAGTCTAGTGTGTCACCACTACGAGCTCTATCTGCTAGTCCCAATCTCCTCCATTACAGACAATGGGGTAGGGCAGTCTCCAAAATCTGTCAGGAAGTGATGACGTGACAAGAACTTCCCAAAAGAGAAGATGAAAAGCAGCCTTTATTTGTTGCTTTTAGCCATTCACTTCGTTGTGACTACAAGCCAAGCACAGCTCTCAGACTGTCAGATGAAGAGCCATAATCTACGTTAAATGACAACCATGAACATGCTAAGTACTTTCTGTTTGCAGGAACACTGCAAATATTTTGTATGGTGTTCCAAAAGCATTGCTGTGTAGTATTTTATGCATTACTGCACCAGAAAAATTATAGCAACTCCCATCCCAAAACAGACTCAACTTTCACTTTTGCTCTGTTGAGACCTGAAGAAACATTCTGAAGAATGAAGAGGAGCCATAAGGTAAGTGCTTGTATTGGGTTTATGTGGCAAGGCTTTGCTAGCTAGGCTAGCCAACTAACTACAACTGCCTAAATCTTCTCCCATGGACCTGAATTATTTTCCAAGAACTATGACACCTAAATGTTTGTGCCTAATGTAAGACTTCAATCTGATCCTCCATATTACAGTAACTTAGCCCAGGGGACTAAAAACTCAAGAGTTGTACTGTGCCACGTGCAAAGCTGAACCAGCTTTGCAGTGAGGAAAGACATGCCTTTTAGGTTGTTGATGAATGAAATTTCTAGTCTTAAAGCACAACTGTTATAGTTTTCAAACAGTAATTACTTGGCTGATTTCCCTACGTTTGGTTTCTTTCCTAGTAATTATACAGTTAGTTAAGTAAAATATTTCCAGTCATTTAGAATTACCAAACTTAAATAACTTCTCGATGCTTCTTTCTCTTACCAAATTCTTTGCTCACAGGACTTACCTTTCTCCAATATCTCACCAGCAGAAATGTGACTTTTCAGCACATGTAATGACATCTGCTAAAACTCTGAGTTTTAGCCCCAAACATTGCACTACCACAGGGCATCTTCCAACCCTTTAGCAGTCATGGAGTACAAACGGCAAAATGAACCCTCACCATTCTTCAACAGAAGTGTCAGAACAACATTAAAAGTCTAGAAAAACCTGTCTGGCAAGCATCACTGTCTTCCCTTCAAGATAGAAAGGCAGTATTTTTTTTAAACTGGCAAACACTACTATAAACTGACATCTGGCATGCATTAGAAGTGTCTCCTGCACAGCCACGGAACAGATAACCTTCACATTCATTAACCTGTAAGCTCCTTTCTAAATCAAACCTTGTCAAACACATCACATAAAGACATTTTTATTTGTGGCAAGCTTGAATGTTTCAAGAAAGGCTGGCTTTCAAAGTTTTAGAAATCCCACTTAAAGATGTCAAAACAGCTTCTCCAAATTCTCACAAAGAACTTGTTACTTCAGCTTTGTAGAGATGAGAAAGTTTTTGCACAGATCAGAAAGTTTTTGCAAAAAAATTCTGTACAAAAATTCATTAGGCTCAGCTTCTGGAAGCCTGATCTGTTCTAACCACAACTGCCATAAGGACGAAAATCTCTTCCATAGAAAGAATCAGCCAATCAAGGCAATCCAACAAGTATAAAAACTCGTATTTCTCACATATTGAAGCATAAAAGAGGCATATTACATCAGCCAAATCCTTATGCCAACACCAGTTCTACATAGCAAGAATAGTTGTGTTATTGGTTGAATCAAAACTTGTGCACCAAAACAAAGGAATAGTCTATGGGAATTTTGATACCCTAGACAAAAAAAAAGTTTGGCTTGCTACCAGAGTAGAAAAATGATGCAGAAGGGGTGCGGAAAAAATGGAAACGGAGCAGCTTAAATAGATGAAGGTAAACAACACTTGGAAAGAAAGATGCAACATAATGCAGAAATACTGTAACAAACAAGCATAAAGAGTAGCTTTTCAGCTTAGGGCAGTAGATAGGAGTGGTTTGGATGAGAAAGGAAACCACTTATTTCACTGTGGTTGCGATACTGATCTGCCCCAGTCTCAGCTACTACAGGGCAACAATAAAAGTGCCAGAAAACCCACATATTCAAAGCTTACCAGTACTCAGTGAAGTCCCCGGGTTCAGAACACCACTAGAACAAAGAGCAGGCCACTCTACCTACACATCTGGCCCGCCTCAGCTCCCTACAGGTTATTTTCTGGTTACCACGTAACTGATTCTCAGCTCTGGGACTGAGGCTGCTTTTCTTTGCCGGCTCGATTACACTGTAGATAGCAATCTCCCCTGCCTCAACTAATTTTGCACTGAATTTATCATCAGCTCTCGGGATGTTAAACGAGTGCCTCAAACGCAGTGGTTTAAGAGGTGTCCTATCACCACCCCCCCACAACCGCCCCCCGTTTAGGAGCACTGCCTTTCACCCCATGTACTTCTTTGCAGTAAGAATGTGTCACCTGCCTTTCAGAGAGCACAGCTGGCTGCAAACTCACGTCACTGCTATTTCGGTAAAACCGTTTCCGAGATCAGAATAAGCCACAAAACGAGGCAAAAAGCTAGGTGTGCTTACTGGCCGTGCCCACCATGTTTTCCTGGTGGCTGCAGCTTCCTTGAGCAGCACGATTTAGGTCTCCGCGGAAAACAAAAGAGGACGAGAAGGGGTTTGGCCGCCCGGTCGGCAGGCGCTGGAGCCGGCCAAGCGACTCCCACCCACCACGGGAAGAAGCTGCCGCCTGGCCCGACTCCGCTTGTCACGGGAGCTCCCGCTCGCCGCGGAGCCGGCCAGAGCTGCGGCCGCCACAGGCACCCCGCCTGCCGCCCTTCCGCCGCGCCGAGCCCGGCGGCGCCGCCGGCACGCCCCGGGGAGCCCGGACGAGGGGAGGCAGGCGGCAGCGCGGATGCCCCCGGCGCCGCCCCTCCGCCCGCCACCGGGGCGGGAACGGGCGCCGGCTCCTCGCGCTGGGGGACGGGTGCTGGAGCGCCGGCCGCGCGGGGCAGCGGCC
>JANXJC010000078.1:26852253-26866587 GCA_027564655.1 Leptodon cayanensis
TGTTAGAGCACAAGTCAGTAGAAAATATCCTTGCTTTAAGGTTAAGAAAATACACTTTATATCCTTGACTTATCATTCCTTGACTAACTTGTTACCTCTCCACCTACAAGGAGAAAAACCATTTCAGTAAATTTCTCTGTAATGTTTTGTGTGTGTATAAAGGATCACATGCTTTATGCTAACTTTTAATGAGTAAAACCATCTAGCCATATATTTTAAAGTCTGACTTAACTGCATGTCTTAAGAAGTAGCTGCATCAGAAACACTCTGAATCAACTCCCTTTTGATTCTGTATCAAGCTTAAAATGATCTTCTATTCTGAAAAAATAGCAAATGTTTAAGTTTACACTTAACACTAATACAATGGTAATGATATCATTGTTATCACTAATACAATGATACAATGATACCATGCTGTCTGTTCAAGTAGTAGTTACAGCGAAGAGCAATTTTCCTCCACCATCTTGCCCACCTCTGGGCAAAGCTACAGTTCTTCGTGTATTTTCCCCCCAGTTCACAGCAGTGCAAACAATAGTAACAGTCTGTCACCAGGAGGCTGTGAAAGTGCAGGCCACTCCTGCCCATTTATTAAGCAGAGGATAGCTATCTGTTTTCTTCAAGTGGAGTTCAAAGATGTTAATTTCAGTCTATGTACCCTAAGCAGTTTTAGAGATTGTTACTCAGAAACTGTTTCTTACCCTGGTGATACTATCGCATTTTTCTGTGTAACATTAGAAGTGAGAACTACTATGCTATCTTTCTAAAGAAAGCCAAAATGCATTAATACATTCCTAGATTTGTTGTACTGTGGATGCTGTAATGTCAACACTTCCCTTCTGAGTGCTTCGGGAGGGCTGATGTACCAACACAGATAAAATAAAAGGAGAACAGTTTTGGCAATAAGGATTTCATTGCTTTATGTCAGCCTCCTTTATTCTACTGTATTCTAATGCTTGCAGTTGGCAGTTGGGATCTTGTGGTATTTTCCTCTGTCTGCATATATATAGCTAAAGCAAACCACACAAGCTCTGAATTCAACCAAAGAAAAACAGTTAAGAATGTTTGAACATTTTATAAAGGCTTCTGCATAGCCTGGTACTGTTTTTCTGAAAGGGAAATAAACTTTTCCTTTTCAACATAAAAGACCTACACAACAGGATAAAAATGGTTAAAATTACTTTCCATCTTCCTGAACTGATATTTTACCCCTTTCAATCTCCTCTACATGTATTTGTTTATATTAAGTTTCTACATGTTTTTATTTTCTTTTTTTTTGTCTGTTTTTCATTTTCACACAGATAAATTGAAAAAAAAAAAGGAAGCAGGAAATCTAGGGAAATAAATCTAAACAGAAAAAATGATATTTTTTCCACGTGGTGTGACTGGCAAGGCTGTGTACTGAAAGACTATGCAGAAAGATACACCAATTGCCATTTCAAATAACCCATTTGGTGCTTCAGCATTGTGGAGCAGGGGGAAGGGTGCTGGGGAGTAACTGTCACAATTACATTTCAGAGCTATTTCTGCATCTAAGGGAGCTGACACAGATACCAATCTGGCCCATACCAGATGGTGGTACGGAACTAATCCACTGGTTAAATTTTTATCTTAGTGTCTGTGAAGCACTTGTCATCGCTGAAAATGAAATGTTTAGATTGGCTGTAAAATAGCGTCTACCAGGTAACACTGTTACAAGCTGCTTTCTGGTGCTTCCTGTGCCCACACATATTATGTGTGTGAAATGATGGTGAAAAATAAAACAGTCAAACTAGTTAGTATTTTCCCCTTGAACTTGGCAGAAGCAGTCCTAGTCTGTGTGAAAATACTGGTTCCTTCACTTCCATTATGAATCAGACTAACCTTTTATTTCCTGTACCTCAATACCAGCCTTTTTAACTGACCGATGTTCCATTTCTGTAAAACAAAATTATTCTTCAGGACAACTGACATTTCAGAAAGACACTCAGTGACATTTTCCTGCTAGCTTTCTCAAATGTACAGTACAATCCTACAGCAAACAATCCCATCAGCACCTGAACTTCACCAAGGAGAGTCAATATAAACCATCCAATAGCTCACAAGGCCATGGAAAAAAGAAAGCTTGATTCATGAAAGGTGTTTGCAATAATTAACTCTTATGCCACAGAGAGATTTTATGGGCACGTGTAAAGGTTCAGAAAGTCCCACAAAAATAAAACTGTTCTTTATAATCAAAATCACGATGGATTAAAGGTTGGCTGAATCAGGGCTTCTCAGCTACTGCAGTTTTATACTGCAGCGAAAGCTAAAAAGAAAATTATATACAAGGATTTTCCTCATCTAACCTGTAAGTGATCAATAATTTCATTATTTTTTTGTTCTCATGTTTCTTTGAATAATAGCTTAGAAGTCTTCTTGTTCAGAAAAAGCCATATCCAGTCAGAATTACAATTTATCTGGTCCAGTTTCCTGTTATTAAGAGCAGCTGATACCAGATGCCCCAAAGGAAAATCATGAATTATAAACTGACAAATATGGAATAACTAGCTTAGTCAGAAGTTTATTTGTAACAGCAGACTCTTCCTGGTTGACTAACACCCTGAAGCCTGAGCTTTATCTCTCTTATACATTTTTTATCCAATATAATGTAACAGTGGATTATATTTTTATTCCTGTAAAATATCTAATCTCTCTCTGAATCCTATTAAATTGACGTTTGACTAATCAGGCCCTCTCCCTGAAGTCAGGCTGCTTGCCTTGGGGGTTACTAGATTAAAACTGGGAAGTGTTTCCACTTCATGGAAATAAGACTTCAAATTATACTAGATTCATCTTCTAATGATAAATAATCCCAATGAAATGAATATAAATTTTAAGTTGACTTGTGTTTTTACTTCAGGCCCTGGGAGTTTCCTATATACCTCAAAGGAAGCAGTTGACTTCTCAGCAAATGATACATTAAAATTACTAAAATGCTAAAGAGTCATGCTTTTGTTTAAGCAGGTACTGACATGAGAAGGGACAGATCTACCATGAGACAAGTGCATTTTGAATCCTCCTGCAACAAACGAACTCATGCACTCAGGACTCTTCTTTGACAGAGCATGCAGCCGTGCTGAAGAATGGCCTTTTAATGAACACTGAGCAGTAGCACACAACTTTTGCAGGCAGTGCTTAAAATCATTGTCATTAAGATACTAGGTTCTTCGGCAGTGGTACCAGATAAATGGTACTGATCTGAAGATACGAAATGTGAAGTTGTGATATTAAGAACAAAAAGAACATACTTTCTGTGGATGCAAACTTCCACACTGCTCTGGCATGAACATCTCCAACGAATACTGTTTTATCTTCTGAAGCAACAACATCATGTGGCATCTCAAAGTTCTGTGAAGATAAGCAGCCACAGATTATTCTTCAGTGTCTACACATTCATGAGGCCTCCTTAACCCTGAACTTGACACTGGTCATATTCAGTCCTTAGACTGGAAAATGCAGCAGGTGCTGGTGTGAAGGCCTAACATGAGTGAAGGGAGAGGAATTCCATTTCTATTGTATGTTTGCCTTCTCCAGGATTAACAACATGGATATTATTCAATGTATTCATGCTAAAGAATTTTATATTTATAATATCTACAATATTTATAATATTTACAGTCATATTCTTGCATTCAATTTTATCCTGCAAAATTTATATCTAAAATATCATGGATCTTGGTTTCAAGCCCACATACTTAGTTTTTGTCAGAGTTTGTATGCAACATAGCTATTTGTCATACTCAGAAAAAAAGCCCTCTCTCTAATAAAATTTAAAACTGGACCGCAAATAACAGACTATATGTGTTAACCAGAAATGGGAATCTTAACATTCATTCTTTAGCCTAGACAATCTATGGAAATTAAAAAAAAAAAATAAACGTAACTCTTACATACAATACCGTATGAACAACTTTTAGCCTTACCTTCCACACTAATCTTCTGTAAAGAAGGGATGTAAACATACAGTTGAATATTATTTCTGCTTATAAATATACTCTTTTTTTTGACAAATTACTAGCATCTAAATATATGAGTATTTCAAGTCGTTCATTCTTCTCTTAAATTAGCTTTTAAGAACTGTCTGACAATAAAGTAGGCTTATCTTGACTGAAGGTATTAGCTGTAGGAATCGTCTTGAGGGTAGTATAATTTTTGAATGTGTACCACATGTAGAAACTTAAGACCCAAAATTCTAGTCTCTTTATTAAGTTAATACTATAAAGAATTCTTTTTGAATACCTTACATTATAAAACATCTTATTTCCTGTAACAGTCTTATGAAAGTTGGAGAAGTAGGATGTTACCAACATTCCATATATGTAATTATATGCACCAGGCACTCTGTGCAATACTCCACCTTTCTAAGCGGAATGAAAGTATCAATTATTTCTCCAGTAGAGAAGTTCATCACAAATCCTTGCACTGGTTCTGCATCTCCAGGATAAGGCATTCCATTAACTGCAAAGAGGAGACCACCTGCAACAACATTAGATTTCCTTTAACAATCCACATGTAACAAACTACAGTGAAGATGAACTGTAATAGTATAGATGGAAAAAGGCTGGCTGAGAGAAAGAGACAGACGGACAGAAAGGATACTCAACTTTCCTCAAATCACAAGAGGAAAGTTAAGTAAGGTGAAAGTTTGGCATTTAAGAGAGGCACACTTTGTCCAAATGAGAACAAGCAAGGCAATATTTTACAGACTGGTTAAATGGAAAAAGAATGTGAAGGCATTAAAAAAAAAAATCTGAAGAATGCCTTGCTACGGATGCTTGATCTGGTAATGGAAAGTTCTTTAAATGCATCAAAAGCAGAAAGTCAGCTAGGGAATCAGTGGGACTACAAGTGGAAAAGGTGTGAAAGGGGGACTCAGGGATGAGGGGCCTGTGGCAGAGAAGCTCAGTTTTTGTCGTTTTTTTTCTGTTGAATACTTTGGGGACTTTCTGACACTATTTTTTGTAGCAAAGAGGTCAGAGGAGCCAGCTCAAATGGAAGGAGATACACAAAAGGTGTTAGACAAGTTGGAGGTTAATATTTCACCATGTTTGGATGGCATTCACTCAAGTATAGAAGGAAGTCAAATGTGAAATTACAGACCTCAGGGTAAGCTGAGTAACCTAGCACTGCAAACAGCCACTCCTCCAGAAGACTAGCAGACAGCCAAAGTAATGCCCATCTACAAGAAAGGCTCAAAAGAGTGTCTGGGAACTGCACGTCAACAGTTCTGGCTTCCAGCCCCAGTAAGATGGTAGAATCCATAATGAAGAATAAGACATGGGTAAGTGTAGCCTGTTGGAAACAAGTTGGTATGGCTTCTGTAAGGGAAATTGTGCCTCACCTCTGAACGGGCAGAAAAAGCACACAGGTAAAGGAGATTCTGTAGATGTACTTGGATTTTCAGAAAACCTTTAACAAGGTTAATAACATCAGAGGTTATTAAAAAATGTAACTTGTCAGAGGGCTGAATGAGAGATCTGTTAATGAACAGGAAGGAAAGAGAAGAGCTTAAGGGCAGAGCTTATAATTTTTCAGGACAGAGAAGTCTGAGTAGTGTGATCCTGCAGGGATCAGAGCCAGAAACAATTTCATTCAATAGTCCTCATCAGTGACCTGAAAAATGGGGTGCACAGTGACATCTCCCAGTCTGAGGAAGGTACTGAGCTCTCCAGAGTAGTTAAAAGCTTGATGATATTGAGAAAGTCCGGAAAGACTTTATGTAAGAATACTTGAGTTGTCAAACAGATGGCAGAAGAGCTTCAATAAAGAAAAATGCAGAGTGACGCTTCTGTGAAAAAATAATCTAGATGATGCCTATGTGATGTTTAGCTTGGAACTGGCAGCTACAACTCTGAGCCATCACTGAAAGGTCCCTGAAATCTTTGGCTCCATGTACAGTGACAGCCAAAATTTCAACAGAATGTTGGGCATCATCAGGAGAATTAGGAATGGAGGGGACAGTTCTACCACTATGCAAAAACTTAGCACGCCCACATCTTAGAGTACCAAGTGCCGTTTTATTCTCTGCATCTCAAGAAGGTCCTAATGAAGTTAAAGATTCTAGAAGAGAAAGGCAACTACAATAGTCAAGGGGGTGAAGCAATTAAATGGCTTATGGGGAGAGACTAAGGTGGCTGCGGTTCTTTGGTCTGGAGAGGAGAAGGCTAAGAGGCAGCAGATCTGGGGAGTGTGGAACTGTTATTCACCAACTCCCAAAATACTGGGACTGAGAAGCACTCAATGAAGCCAGGTCACTATTTTAAATTAAAAAAAATAAAGTGAGTAGTGAACTTCTGGAGCCTGTAACTGTAGGAGGTCAAGGAGGGAGACAGTACAAACCAGTTCAAAATGGGATTAGGAAAATTCATGGGCAATACGTCTATAGAAAGATCCTACAAAGAAGAGGTCAGGAGCTACCTCCTAACTGCCTTAAGTAAAGTGCTCATGGATGCATGAGGAGTAAGAGAGGAACAGACCACAAAATGCAGCCAGGCTTACACATTCTCCTTAGAAAGCCTCTCTTGCTGCCACCGTCAAGTGACAGAGCTATAGGTATCAACTATCTCATCCAGTACAGCATTTCTATGTTCTTGGCAGATGCAAGAGAGGTAACCCTGATATTAAATTTGATATCAACTATAGAGTTGGGAACCTGACATGCCAAAATTCCTCATCCAGTTCTTGACATTTACATTACCTTCACTACTGGTAATAAAAATCCAACCCAAAAACTTAACACAGTAACTGTTAACCAGATTGTGATATTAAAACCCACAACTTTTTCAAACTGCTTGCTTTCAGATATTTTGTTTTATGAAACACAAAACTTTTCTTGATAGTTTGGAACCTCTTTATTTTGCTCTCTTCAGTGGAGCTTGAAATGAATATTTTAAAATGTTATCATTAACTAATTATTGACTCTGTAGTCACTAGGAAGCAAACAAGATCATCTACTTGTTGACATCACATTTAAGGAGCCTAATCAGTCATTTCTCATAAGCAGAGATTATATGCAAGCTTCCCTCACCCCACAAGTAGTAAAACAGGATAGTTCCAAAACTTTCCATTACATCAGCTCTACTTTGAAAGAGAGTGAGTATCTGGCCTAAGATAACACGACAGCACTCTTTATGAAATAACTGTGTCTATTGTGACATACTGGTATAAAGCAGCTACTTGAAACCTGAAGAACAGGAAAAAGCTTACCTGGAACATACGAAACTGCAAACAACTCTCTTCCAAATGATTTGTGCTTGATCTCTCTTATGAACTCCCCGGTCTCTAACCTGAAGCACTGAATTCGACCGTTTTCCCTGTCTGCAACACATAGCTGACTGAAGTCGGGGATCAGGGCTAAGCTGTGAGGGATATGAAACTGTCCAGGTCTGGCTCTGCCTAAAGAAGTCTCTGCAATACAAAATATCCAGGTTTGTGTTAAAGTATACACTGAAACTATCAGTTTTGCTTAGAAACAGCAATATGTCACATAACGCAATGTAGCACTGGGAAAAGAATAAAGTCAACTTGCTTTCTTCTCCTAGCAGTTTTACTCGTTTAGGTAGATAAACTGTGGTAGACTTTTGTGTTGCCTTTGTAAATCCTGAATTTATGAATTCTCTATTTCCCTACAATATTTGGCATAGTTTAATGCCTGATACATAAATCTGAATCAGGCAGAAATGTAATTATTCATAAAACATAAACCAGATGGGATCATGGCATAAATCTTGCAAAAATGGTAAAGGCTTATACTATTTGACCAAATGTTTAATAAAAAAATGAGGTTTTTGTGAAAGAACATTTTCTTGATAAGATAGGACATTCCAATACTTGTACTGAAAGCATGCTAACAAATTCCCATTTTTTATTTTTAGTGAATATATAACTACTACAAGTAGCTGTATGAATAGAAGAGAGAAAATGGAATGCAATGACAAGGCTGACATTCAGCTAGGGCTTGGAAGGTATTTCAGTAATAGAAATTTATAAATAAAGTAATAGTAACATCAGCAATCTCATGGTTCATCATGAGTTCATGATAACAGCAGTATGGGTAAAGTACCAAGAGCTCTGACCTGTACCTTCTCCCCACTGCATCACGTACAACCCCTTTGGAGAGAACTGAATGACTCGACTGTTACAGTAGCCATCAGAGATATAAATGCTGCCAGTGATCGGATCCACGGCCACATCAGTTGGTTGACAGAAATGATTTTTGTCACTGCCTGGTTGCAAAGCCACTCCTAAGATCAGTAACGGTTCTTTGTCATGTGCTCCCAGTTTGAAAACCTTTTTTTTAGTCAATGGGAAAAGAGAATAGGTTTCAGTTATGGAAGGTGAAATATAAGAAGGATGACTGCCTATGGAAAAATATCTATTACTGTGTATAAAATAAATTTATATACCAAACATAATCTTAATATATTGACTATGACATCTATTACCAGTTTTTTGGTAGTGTTGATTCTAGGAAATTTCTGCCTAAAATATAAATTTCCTGTGATTACAGCAAATGAATTAGTTTCACATTCTGGATTTAAGTACATAGGAGAATTGATAAGCAAAGATGCAGCAGAAAAATCTGTTCTTTTTCAAAAGAAACACTGTTTTAAAACAGATAGTTTTATTTCTGAATACTATGTCCATGTAGCAAATTATTCAACACAACTATATTCCATGAAGGCCACAGGGGTCAATTTGTGTAGGCATTTTCTTAAGATCTATCTTAACAGGCCTAGATAAATAATTTATGTCAAATCTCTAGGGAAGCAAAAACATTTTGTGGCAAAATATTAAAGTCCTTCTATTAAAGCTTCAAAAACATACCTGATGGAGAGCTACATCAGTAACCCAGTAGTTACCATTTTTATCTATACTCAAACCATGTGGTAAATAAAATCTGCAAGCACAAATGTAGAAGAATTAAGTTAAAAACATCTTTCAGGAAGAATGATGTAGATGTAAAGATTTCACTTTTTATCTACTGATCAACAAATGCTGTACACACACACTATCTGTAGTATTTAATGAAAAAGATAGCTTTACAGAATAGAATTTTCTTGACAAGTGTGTCTCAGCTCTGAAATTCAGTTGATCTCTGGTATCTCACTCAGGCTACTATTTGGTATCTTTAAGGACAATATACAATACTCATGAGCTCTGCATTTCTGTTAATCTGGCTAGTAGATGAA
Source organism: Leptodon cayanensis (assembly GCA_027564655.1). Classification (NCBI taxonomy): domain Eukaryota; kingdom Metazoa; phylum Chordata; class Aves; order Accipitriformes; family Accipitridae; genus Leptodon; species Leptodon cayanensis. Next base: position 26,861,463 of record JANXJC010000078.1, read on the forward strand.
ATTGTATGAATTGCTAGAAAGCAGAGGTGGTAAAGATGGCAAATTACTTTTATTAGTTGTTGATTTTGTAATTATTATTTATTTATTGTTTAAATAAACTCAGTGGCTACAATCACACAGTGCAATACAAAACGTACATGAAAATGGGTTTGGGGACTTTCCAGAGTAAAATATACAGAAATGTTAGCTCAATAAAAGCAAAAATAACTTACAGACTCTTGCCCATGGAATGAAGCAGTTTTGCATTACTTGGATTCAGGACAAGAATTGTGTTCTGTTCAATTGGTCCAAGTCCTCTTTGCTGATAAACAAATTTGCTGTCAAAAGAACTACACAAAAATAGTGGAATAGAAGGCCAGCATTAGAAGGTTCCACTGATGAACAATACACATGCAACTAAAAGCCAAGCTTTGTAGTTTAATTCTAGTGTGGGGTTACTGATTTCTTTTTTTTATTTAAGTAAGCCTTATTGCATCACTGTATGATTGTAAGAGTTACAGTGTTGGATGCCTGCATTTCCTACTGAAGTTATGACTTCCAAACTAAAGGAGCACCAAATCAACACAGCAACAATTAAGATGATCCTAAAGCAAGCAAGCAAAAAACCTCTTCCTTTCTTCTTTCTCTTCTTTGCTATGGCAAATCAGAAACGGGAAATCAAACAATGCAGCCTAAGTAAAAATATAGCTAAACACCAGGTCATAATTGCCAGTAAAACCAGGTATACTTCATACTGTCTAAGGCAGTGTGTGCATGTTTGCATGTCTTTTCTTTTTTTCAAACACAATTCAATATTTTGCCAGAGCTTACTACTGTAAGATTCAGGTCTTAAGGTTCTTATCCTTTTCTGAGTGTGCTTGCACAGCTTGAGACTGTAGGATATGATGTGTATTTCTCCTACCCCAAGAACTCTACACTCAATTTTCAGGGTATGTGGAATATATTAATGAGCGACATTTAAACATGTCACTATTTCAGACAGTAAGAACCAGGATTAGCTTTCTAGAAGACATTTACTAGGCATAAAATTATCATATGCTTAAGAAAGAATAAAAAATATATTTGTCTCTACCCCTACGGAGAAGTTGGCTATTACTCTAACCTGTTGAAATATACATTCAGCATTTAGTGAAGGTAAATAGAGTGTAAGGTATTTTGAACAAAACTTGGTTTTAAGCAGTTTTATTTAAAAATGAGTCTAATACTCCTAAGGACTTACTTGCTGTAGGTATGGATGACCACAACTGGAGAACCAACACTGGACAGACTGAACTAATATTATTAAAGCTATTATTAACCAGCACAGCTAATCACAGAAGTGAATCTTAGTGATGGTAGGTATTGTACAAAAAAACCCACAGAAAAAAGATTGTATCTTTGGAAAACTCATTATCTAGACAACTTAGTTTCCTTCCCAGCGTTTGAGACCAATTTCCCAGGTAGTCAATGTTCCTTTGCTTCAACTGATAAATAAGGACACTAACAATGCTGACTACTGCTAGCTTAAAAGAAGCGAGACCAAAACTAGCCAAACAAAACAACTGAACACCTTGCTATTTTATATGTCATGTTGCTCTGCAGCATGCTTTTCTAATAGGTTCTGCAGTTTGATATCAAAGGACAACTAAAATATGCTGCATATGTCACTACTTCTGATTTCAAAGCCCAATGTAATTCCACCGCTATTTTTCTACTTTTCAGCTGGCGACTTCACACTAATACAAACAATTTATTGCTAAATCTAGCATCCTTCTGGTGGGCTACACGTTAAATTTAGACAGACCACCTGATCTCATAACCCCTGAAGGCACAACCCTGAGCTCTATTCTTGATCAATAACCATCACCATTGTGGTACTGTGCTCAGCCTAAATTAACCTGCCTAGCTTGTTAAAAATGCAGTAACAATAATGCAGTTTATATTCTTTATTATGTCTTTTATAAATTGCATGAATAGTATACATTTTTTGTCACAAAATGCAAAATTACTTCCAGCTGATTCATTGCTTAGGCAGCTGAATAGTTCTAATTTTCTTCATTCTGAACAGCATACACTGCATATAGCGAAGACTGTTCTGAAACTGAGACGACGATGTGGTAGAAGAACGTGACTTATTTAAAAGGATTTTTTTTTTTAAATCATGCACAGAAGGAATGCTACAGCCACTGAAAAGCTGCTACTGTATTATAGGGCTTGTCATTGCATAACTGCTTTTGCATTCTAAAGCAGACTGAAGTTGCCTTATAAAACAGCACAGTCCATTCATCCAGCCCTATTTAGTTGAACGAGGATCCAGCTTTTATGGCATATATTAATAATGCATTGGAAACATTTGTGCATTGCCTAACAGCACAGATAATTTTTGTTTAATTTTTTCTATACTATGCTGGTAAAGCATTGAAACAGAGAAAATAAATTCTGGGCTTTCAGGCTTGATTGATTCATCATGTTTATGATTTCGTAAGGAATATTATATTCAATTAACTGTGTATTTGCAGCTAATGATAAACATTAACTGGAAAGTCTGATAACTTCTTATCCCTCCAGCATACAATAGTCATGATAAACCTCTCTCAAATACTCATTTTTTATTCCTTTTTATTGAAAAATGAGAACAGATACACTTCTTCCTTTACAGCACAACCCATGAAAGGGTCCCCAGACTACTTCATGTGCCCATGATATACCCAAAGATAAAAAGGGAAGGCTGACTGGCTGAGCATACGTCTGTGTGCCTCTTCTCTGTGCCACAAATATGGAACAACAGCTTAACCACAGGCATGTTTTCCAAATATATTGTTTTAAAGTCACAATACTCTACATACACAGGCCTACAGAAGTTTTAGCCTGTCTGATTTAAGGGTTCCTACCAACACTGTCTTTCCTATACATTGATTAACCATGCTCCAGAAAAAGAAAAAAAACAACAACCCAAAACTTGTGAACAAAACCCCTCTGAAATGAATTAGGATTTCACGTGTAGCAGTCTTTATGGAAGGCCCATAACCAGCTTCAGTTAACAGCAGCTCATCTTACATCTTGGTTACATATCTGGGACTGAATGCTTCTAATATTTACAAGCCCAGGCAGTTTCACTTTGTTCCAACTTCAATCTCCACATGATGGCAAATATGGCAAGCTCCCATACAGGGCTGATGTACAGATTAACACTACTAATACTAAATACAAGACAAAGCATTTTTCTGGGAAGTCTGATAATCGCAGGCTGGAAATACTCAGAATATGAGCAATGTCTGCTATCAAGGACAGGGATGAGTTAAGTGAACCTGTAGTGTTACGCAGTGCAGCTGGTAGGTACGTGCATTCCAGACCACAGCTCCAATCTTCTGCGCCCACACCATAAGAAAATTGAAGTTCAATCTGTCTCTCAACATGGTTGATTCATTATGCTCACTTGCTATTTTAGGGAATGTTGACGTTTTCTTGTTTTATTTAAGATCTGGAGGCTCTCCAAATATTGCTTGGACTCAAACTCCAGTTTTGTGCTCTCAGTTGTGGGTATAACTGAGTTGCCAGACACTTACAAATACTCATTTCAGAAGTAAGAAATGAATACAACTGCCAGCCTATTTTCAAATATTTTTTCAATTCTTTCTTCAATGATACAAAGAACAGGACTTATGTTCATATGTAGGAGGATGAAAAACAGCAAATCAATATCAGCTTTTACGTGAAGTTTGAGTAATACAAGTTGCAGCATGCATCATCCTTTCAAATTTTATAGTCTATATTTATTTACACTTGAGCTGGAGAGATCACTGATGTAATGCACAAGACATAAATGACTGCCTTGTCTGCTGCATTATGTTAGTTAGCTAAAAACCCAAAGAACCTACTTTCCTTCATAAAACAGTATTCTAAGCATAATTTGTTATTATAAGGTTGAGAAAACTCCTCCCTTTAATTTTCAGAAACTATGTTATCTTGAATTCATCGGGAGTTGAAAAAAAACCCTGTTTAGCCTTATAGTTATATACATGGAGAACAGATGCTTAGAAAGAAGATAAACAAAGCACATTATAGAAAGGTTACTACATAATACTCTTTTACAGGTGGATACTATTTCCTCCCGCTGTTTTGTCAAAGATTTCATGGATTTTTTTCCAAAGTGTCCACCTAAACAGACATACTATTTTAAAGTTCAAAGGCATAAGGAGACTGTACAAATATGGACACTATACTTTATTTGGAATGTTCTGTTCTTAAAATAATATACCTTTGAGTATATTACTTTACAAACACTAGAAAAACTGCCATTATAAAGTTGGACTTTTTTTTTGTTTTGAGTGACACTAAATAAAGTAAATTTTATTCAATATAGTAAATTTTATCAAATGAGTAAAACAAAGCCTGTTTTGAGAGAGTGACTTGTAACAAACCAATTTTGTTCAGTGGACATAAACACAAAAAAGAATGAAGATACACTGGAGCTAGCTTTGCAAGTCTTAAACCCAGGTGCTAATAGTAGTACACCATACTAAAACGTCATTCTCCCAGGCTAATTAGTTCTGCTAAAAACATGGAGAAGCAGCGATAATTAATCTCAGTGAATAGCATACTAACATGGTCATACAGTTTAAGGACCTAATGTACTATGTTCTTTTTCTCTGGAGACACATTCTTACTGTCTAAAGACCTAGTAACCCCATCATCTTGAACTGTCAGTCACCACTTCCACTCTGAGTCTCCCAAAGGCACATTCAGCCAAAGAACTGAATTTGAAATGGAAAAGGAACTGCAATCTGTCTTGTCTTTTCTTGAGAAGATATACAAACAGCACACACCAATTTGACCTTCTAACACGCCATTCAGCAGAGTATCTACTTACTTTTCATCCCAAACATGATCGCCTCTGTGGAAGATAACTAGGTTATTTTCAGGGTCCAGAGCCAACCCAGAAACTTGGCCTAGTTTGAGGTCTAACCCAGGCCACTCCACAGCCTCTTCTATGTGGAAATCTGACCAAAGAAACAAATAAACAAAAGACAGACATTCATGTAGTATATTTATAAAAAAATATGGTTAACTGGCACTTGGTACAGACTGCTGTGAATTACATGGACATTTTCTTACATGCAGTATTTCCATTAATGCATTGCAATTT
>JANXJC010000078.1:26866687-26887683 GCA_027564655.1 Leptodon cayanensis
TTCCACGCATAGTTTTATTATAGTAAAGCATGCACAAGCACTGGCATCCTGCTACATATAGGATGACAGAAACTTCAAAGCTGCTTTTGACTCCATTCTTTTCTACATCTTATAAGGATAGAGGTAGACAGACACTAGAATTTTTAGGAGCTCCGTGAATACTTTCTACACTGAAAGATTAAGGAAATATACAACTATGATCCAAAATCATCAGGCAAATGTAAATATTAACCTGTGTTTTATTTAAAAATGCGTAACAAAGACTATGAATCACTAAACCAACTACGTATCAGAAGTGGTTGATTCATAACTTTTTTTCAAAAAAGCTTTTAACACTAAGAAAAAAATACAGGGAAGGAAGAAAAACAGCAACAAGAAGCAAATAAAACAGTAATTCTGTGAAGTTTGCCTATGACATTTCTTTCAGCTAACATATGCATTAGTTCTGGATAATGTTCATATTTCAATCCAAGTATTATAGGCATGAATAGGAAACAGATGTCTAAATCTGATGAAAGAGATGAAGAAGGGTAGAATATCTGTCATTGTTTATGCCATAACACAACTGTTTTCAAGATTAAATACTGGATATTTTTCTGAGTAACACAAATCTGATTTTCACACTAGATCAACAACACAGGATTTAGCAAGTGAACCGCTACTAAAAAATTGGATACTTCTTGTGTTTGTCTTAAATTGTAAAACTCCTCAACTAAGGGAGACAAATTTAGTTTCAACTTAAAGATTAAAATTAAAAATATAAAAAGATCTATCGTTCAATCTCTGTCTTATGTAAAAATAGACTTAAACTGATTAAAGGCATGAACAGTCCAAAATTTGAAAAAGTTGCAGAGCATTAGCTACAGGACTAATTTTTCACAAATAGAGTGCTTAATGCTATTTGATTTGGGTTGTTCTGGCAGTATTAAGAGACAATTGAACTATATTCCGAAAAATAAAAAATATAATGGCAAGACAAATGTCACCTATTCTGATTAAAAAAAACCCCAAACCCACAAATCCTAAAATGCCTTCTATATGTTAGGAAATCCATCACTCCTTCCTTTCAGAAATCAATTTGTTCAGCATAATTCAGGTATTTCTAACATGCAGACTTTGTACATAGGTATGCATAGGCAAACTGAAGGTGAATAGAAAGCAATTTCTTTGCAGCTACATGAAGCTGGAGCTGTTTCACAAGTATTCAGTGCGTTTGACAGCATTATGCTGTACTTCAAACTTCCAGTTCACCCAAAGTTTGTGTGTTTTGCTGTGATCCTAAACACCAATCACTGGAGTACCATCTAGGCAGGTGAAACACATACCCTCTTTCACAAAGTGCCAGGGCATCGGTGCTTTGATACAAGGCAGATCACAGACCTTAACACACAGCACCCGAGGAGTTTGAGAGGGTTCAGCTGGAAGTGATCTTCTAATGAAAGGAAAAATGAAGAGGGAAACAATGTCCAAAATCTTCAGGTCACCTGTGCAACCCAGCTGTTCTGATAAGCATACTCCCCCCTCCCCCTTTCATTTCACTTGGAAGAAACATAGTCTGAGGAGTAGCAGCAAGGATGGGGTGGAGGGAAAGCTATTTTCTACAACCTACATAAGGGAAAGATAAAACCAGTGCTGAAAACCCCTACCACGGACTAGGTGATATTTTACCTTTGTAGTTTTAGATACCATAGCTAGAGACGGTGATAGAGAAACTCTTCAGGCTAACACAAACTTAAGACAAACCTAAGGCAATCAGCAACTGCAGTGAATCCAAGACAGTAATCAGAAACTTCTAAACCAAGAAATTCTACTCTGTAGCAAATTTAGCTGAACAAACGTTCCAAGCTAAAAGAGAAGCCGTTAAGAAAAAAATTATACATATTCATACTTCTGTACAGTTCAGTTGGTGACAGCATGTGCAGTACCAGGTATATTCATGGATGTTAGGACTTTGAAAGGAATAAAAGTATGGAAATCCAGTGTCTGCTTCCTCACTTGCTCATTCCATATTAGTCTAAGTTAACTTGCAGAAAGCTTATATATGTTTAATGTTACAGTGCCCCTTGGCCTCTTGAGCTTTTTGCAAAAAAGCTAGAAAAATTAAAAGGCTAAACATAGAAAGCCTAAATTTAGGCCTCCATAAAATTAAGTTTCTCAAAAGGCATGCACTATAAAATACAAAATGTTTAAGCTAGACTTAATGGAATAAAAGATTTCTGATAGATCAACACAATAAAATTAATGTACAGTGAAATACAGTCTAATCAGAAGAACTCCAGCCTTTATACAACCTTTAAATTTTCTCACACTTTTCCAAAATTGGTTTATTATTGTTATCTTTTCCCTTTGGATGTCTCATACTGAAAGTCCTTTGATATAGGTTTATCTTAATGCAACTAGCTTTTTACAAAAACTTACTTACTAAATTTAGACTTCATTTATCTAGACTGATTATTAATTCCCTACGAAACTAAGTGGCCCATGGAACAGTTACACAGGAAACCAAAGAAAATTACTTTTCCCCATTAAATTAATTTACAATTACTTTAAAAAAAAAACAAACCCATAATCACCAGTTTTGTTGTAAATGAGATTTCTAAACTAAGTACCAGATCTTCCACCTTGTAATTTAGAGTAATTCCTTTCATCAGTAAAACTATAAACAATTACATAGATCTAGAATATGCAAATCAGCATCTATTCTCTCTACAAGTGAAAGAATAATGCCTTATTTATTGACAAAATTGCTATTTACTGTCCAGAAATCCCTTGCTAGCTTTTAACATTACAAATTTTAGTCATGTTGCATTTACTCCCTGCCATCAGAGTAGTCATTTAAATCTTGACAAATAAAAGGAAGCACTGCACAAAGAAGTTTTAAAAATTGAAAAATTACAGTGTTTGCCTTAATTAGAAGGTATAATTTTACTGGTTGCAGTGATGCTGAACAACCTGACTGATTAGTGACCAGTCTCGGGGTAACAAGATAACAACAGTGCAGGAAGAGCAGTAGTGTAAAGTTATGAATGTAACATTCATAATAACCTTAGTATTGGTCACTTGCTATTTCAGGCCAGTTACATGTTTATAATTGGAATACTTGCAAGACTAAAAATATTAAACTACTTTAATTCCGATAATTTTTAAACAGTTAAATGAAATTAATGTAACAGCAACCAGAGTCTTGTCCTAAGAAATGCTGAGAATTTTTTAAATTCAATATAGTAAAGAATTTTATGAAGGGTGCAAATTTTTTTATTCACTCCAGACAAGTTAAAACACCTTATGTTCCACTTCTTCCTCTGAAGAGGAAAATTCTGTTATGGAAGGTTTTGCTCTTCTAATACATAAATACTTCCCAAACAGAAACTAAACATGTGCTTTAAGATTTTATTGCTATAAAAGTTCTTTTGCCAAAAGATGGTGCTGATAGCTTCTGCAGTTCAGAATTTCCATAGCAGTATCACAAACATTAAAAAAAAAAAAATCAATGCTAATTAGGAACATTTCAGTTTTCCTTTTTGCTGTAACTCAAAATTGCATCATTTGAAATCCGATTATTAATTAGTCCTCCACACCAACTTCCCCCAAAATGAATATACAGCTACTAAAGTAACTGAGCAATTGCTTTCTGTAGTTAGAATTCATGCCATATGGCGTGCCAACTAAGCCATTTATTCAGTTCACTGACACTGCCTCCTCTGGATCAGTTAAAATAGAAAGGAAATTTCTTTTATCCCCTCTACACACCACATGCTATTAGTCTGAACTGAACAAACTGGTTTTGCAGAAATGTTACGCACATTACTCTTCCAAGCATTTAATTCTAGTGTCACTTATGGAATTATGATTTACACTGATGTCAGGTACATGGTAACATCCCACCTGTTTTTTGCCACTATACGAATAACTTGACAGGCTCTCATTGAACTGACTGGCATAACATAACATTGGAAAGTCCTCATCTTTGGTTTTCTGTTAAATACAAACTCAGAATTTTGTTTAATTTGAATACTATAACAGAATCTCACGTAAGTGGAGACAATACATGTTAACATTTTGAACTGAAATAAAAATCTAATGGATGATGAATGATGTATATTTGTGCACAACAGCACTTGGAAACATCAAGCTGGCTGGTTGCAACATAAAAGCAAGCATGTGCTGCTACAGCTTATGCATACAGATGACTTTCATGCACACCAGTTTCTTTTATGAGATACTCGTCACATGCTGCATTATCTGGCTTTCCACATTAGCAAGTAAGACCAAGCACAATCAATATTACAGAGACCAAAATGCAAGTAAAACAAACACAACACTTCCATGGTTTCTGCTGTCATAGAAACCTGAAGGGAACAAATTATAATCCCAGTACAATAAAACAGCCTGTCCAAGAATATTTGGATAACCAAGCCCAATTTGAAATAAATATGCAGAAAATTTTACTTCTCAAGAATTTTTCAGGATTAACTACCACTCTTTCTGAATGAGAGAAAAAACACCCGATAGAATTACAGCAATAAATTTTATAAAATCCTGTATCTGACAAACCAAGGTAATCAGGAAACTCATAAAATGCATCAATTATCCCAGTGACCATTTTATAGCAGTTACTTGTATTAGGAAAATTCTTCACTTCCCGTGACTACTATATCCTGTCTTTACCTTGTTTTAGCATAATTGATATCAGATCATTAAGTAAAAGTCTCGAGAGTAGACAAAATACTCTATGTTCCAAAAAGCAGTGGTATTGTGCCATTGGTATACATTCTTTCTTCACACGTGGAGGGGTAAAGAACCCCACTGAAATACCTCTAAAATAGCGGGAGAACATTTCCATAATTAGGAAAATTGTCATGTAAAATACTTCCAAGCATCAATTGATATTCCCTTCAGATTTTGCTAATGTGGATCACAGCTCTTACATTGCATTTCATTGTATAAAATTAACCCCTAACCCACCTCCTGTATGTCCTTTTTCCCAGCTTCCCTCACCATGTTTAGGCTGTCGTAAAGAGAAATGTCTGTTCTCTGGTGGCCTCAAGGTAGACTCTAGTCTGTGAAATTTGTGAATTCTGTCTCTGACAAGAATAGTATTGTCCCTCTCATCATGATTTGTGATCTGTCTGGCAAGATCCTTCTTTTGGACTACATTAGCAATCTCAGCTACAAAATCTGATTCTGCCTTTTCTGTAGGGTTATGCTTATGCGCATGCACAACATCTTCCCTTTCTCCTAGCAGCTTGGAAAGGAGTGAATAGAAATCACCTGCACAGAAAAGAGAAAAGATAAGAGGAAAGGAGGGAAAAAAAATTATAACAGATCGTGTAGTTTTAGAAAGCTTCAGCAAAGTAACAAAGTTATTCAAACAGTCATTGTCAAAAGCAGTGTAAGAGGGAACTGTTTCAGCCTCGGGGATCAAATGAGCCAAGTCTCTGGTTTGAAAAGATAATGTCAAATCTTTATCAACTTTAATTTACATATAAATGTCCACTTTTACCTGACACTCTGGCATCAAAAAATCATCACCTCTGCACAGATGTTCTTGGGCACAAGGGGAAAAAAAAAAAAGAAAAAGAAAAAAGTGTGCAAATTTCGGTAAAAGAATATTTATGATGGAATTATCTGGATTTGCCAGGTTACTGCAGACACACTATTTTTATAAAACAAAAAGGTAAAAATTCTATAGTTTTATCAATTTGTTCACTTAAAAAGACAATAGGATAGTGATGATGCATTTCAAGATATATTTCTTTGAAATCTGCCATTGCATCAGAAACTTAGGCTGTAAGAAAATGAACTTTCACATTTGCAAACAGATTCCATAGAACATACTGTAGAAAGAAGACACACTAGTAAAACAGAGTGATCCATTAAATTTTCAATTATTAATTCAGTCTGGGTCTTGTTCCTCCTATTCCTCCAAATAGTAACACCCCTTAGTCACAGTATCATCTGGCAATGCAGGGAACAGTATTTTCTCAAGCTACTTGCTAGCAATGCAGTTATCACTATAGCTTTCTTAGACACCAACGAGCATTTCAGTAAATTCCACAACAATAGCTCAAAGCAGACAAACGAAAATTAGGTATGTAAATTCCAGAACCACAGCTTTCTTCACAAAATATTCAAACCATCCAAACAGGTTTTGATGAAGTCAATGCTGAATTCTTTTTGCAGGATTAAATAAAGTGATGACATCGTGACAACTATATCCCTCTCCTGGGATTCTCTGCTAACCAGCAGGTACCCAGCTTGTTAGAATTTATTAACCAAATATCTTGGCTGCCTGAAACTATTATCAGTTCTGTTAAATACAACTGCACCATTTGGATGGAAAGAGACATCCAATATGCTTTAAGATTTAATGCAAGTAGGTATACTCTATTTTGTTTTAAGTACAAATCGTTCATTATTAAGAATTTGTATTATTTTATGACAGGCTATACAAGACATTTTTTAGAAAAGCAAAACTGTAAGTAAGGAAGCTTTCACCAAAAAAAACCCATTCAGAACAAGAAACCAGCACTTGCCGCCTGGGACAGAAGAAACTAAGTCTTTTGGAAATGACCCTAAGAGGATCTGTCATGTTTATCAACAGTCCTAGTTCAATGATTTTGAGTAGGATTCCATTCCTTGTCCTTGGAAAAGAAATATCCCTGATGAAATCATCTGTCAGAAGATAATTACTCAAGTAACAAGGCCAATTTCAATGAAATGAACAAAGCAAATTAAATAAGAGAGAAAATTGTTAAGCTATATAACAAATATGAATTATTTGCTTCAAATACAATTGTGAAGCTAGAATGCTTCATAATCCTAATACAGTCATTCAACTAGTCCAACTCCTGATTCAGAACAAATCCAAATATTCAAAAGGTATGAAATAATAGAGGTTTTGGATACAAACCACATTTATTCTGAGAAAAGTTTATAATTACATTAATCAGGTTCAGCAGTCTCTACTTAAAGCATCCAAGAATTGGTGCTGATGTAGTAACACATCTGGAATTTCCTTTATTTAGGAAACATTCAGTATTAAAACACTCTCCATTGGCCTTATCTGTATTTTTGCACCATTTTAAAAATTAAACAAAGTTCATATGTACAAATGTTTTGGGGTTATCCATGGCTGGAGACCCACAGATTAGCAAAGCCCACTGACTTCTCTATATGCAATTATTTCCAATGGAGAGGTCTGAATGGTAAAAGCAGTGTTCTGTCTAATGTAACTGTGTAAGGCAAGCCTTATGCTTTTTTAAACCACAGACCTTTTCAAAGCCACTTTAGTTCACTCTTTCCTAGTTCTGTATCACCAGTCTGATCAATTTACTTGTAATTCTTGGTCATAAAAGAACAACATGCTACAGTTTGTATAAAGGTTTCAGCTCCAACTCACAACTCATATGCTCATTCTGTTTGAACAAAGAAGTTTCCCAGCTTTCTGCTTCAGCCAAAGACATTGCATTCTACCTCTGTCGTGCAATGGTTGCCACAGAATAATTAACTCACCCTCTAAAACAGATATTGCTTGTTGATTAAAAAAAACAAAACAAACAAAGTGCTTCAGTTTACCTGTCTCAAATTAGCTTCTCTTATTACAAAAGAAACTGCTAAGGGATAGGACTCAGTGAAGGATGAGAAGAAAAGAGAGCAGGGGAATCTAACTTAAAAACAACAGGACAGGGAACAATTTCTAGGACAAGATGCTTTCACATAAATTCCAGTAATCTTTATGGGAACTATTAATCAGGGACTCAACTCCAAGTAGGCTGATCAGTTTTGGTTTTCTCCTAGCACTGAGCCTATATTCATAAGATACATGAGGAACTTTCAAGCAGTGGAGTACAGAGTAAGGTGGTTTGAGTACATCACCATCAGTGCCTATAGATGAGATATTTTCCAAGTTGAGCCTGTTCTATTAGTGCTTTCATTAAGCAGGGGTGTTGGAAACACAACAGTTAAGAATATTTAGGAACTATATGAATGCATGAAAAAGGGTGTGCTTCAGAGTGAAAATGGTCTGAAATGTAGCTGGTCTGAAACTGTGATCTTTACCTTAAGTAAATGTGTTTGAGAAAATGATATGTAATCTCTACACCTTAAGTTCAGAAGACATCCATGAAGCCTACATATCTGCCCAGCATCTCCATATGCCTGCCACAAACAGTAGGCTGAAGTCTTCTGTCAATTTCCTGGCATCTTGACACAACTCAAGAGTATTTACAAAGCAGAAAAGATACGTGCAGATGTGAACGGGAAGAATTGAAGTTTCCTGACTACTCAATGTATGCAACTGTTCCCTAAATGCCACACATTGAATGGAGGTCCCATATTATTTGGGACCAACTTTTTTCAGCTTTGTTTGTGGATCCCCAAGGAGATTCCAATAAATTTGTAAGCAGCACATTTTTAAGAAGTAGTTCACAATTCACTACAGGTAACTAGCAAAGAGCAGACTTGTGTTGTTTCTGATTAACAGTTGCTCTCTGCAAAGCAATATTCAGCAAACGTCAAAGCACAATCTCATGTTGCTTGCTTTGCAGCTGTCTTGTACTAGCTGCAACAGTTGAAGGACGTTGCTTGTCTGAAGATACTCAGTGGGAAATGAACACCAGCAAGATGCACCATGTTACTTGTTTGGCCTGTTGCGAGATGAGACAGCCTGGCCTTTAGAATGCCTGGGTACGGCTAGAAGAAGACATGGGTGAATGAACAACTTGCTCTTGTTGAAATAACTGAAGCCTAGCAGTGCAGTGTCAGGGAAGCTGACTGATTAGGTTAGTTTCAGAAAGGATACTTACATGCACTTCTTAGGTGCAAGCTACTAGGACGCTTCCCTCTACATAATACAGTAAAAGATGATTGGCTACAAAAACCTACAGTTTATTCTGTTCTGGAGGAAGTAATAGCTGTCAAGACCAACATCTCCAGAATGAAACAATGCACAAGCATATTCCAGTAAGTTCAAACTTAATTACTACGGCAGTTCTACACTATGAAAATTCTTTTACATAACAGTGTTTCAGAAAACAGTCATACAAACAAATAAAATTGTAACAAGGGTGACTTCATTGCAAACTGTGAGCTGAACCTCACCTGATCTCAATAAAAGACCAGACTGGTTTAAGGTTAATAAAACAGTTTAGTATACTGTCTTGGTTTCAGTTGGGATAGAGTTAATTGTCTTCCTAGTAGCTTGTACAGTGCTATGTTTTGAGTTCAGTATGTGAAGAATGTTGATAACACTGATGTTTTCAGTTGTCGCTAAGTACTGTTTAGTCTAAAATCAAGGACTTTTCAGCTTCTCAAGCCCAGCCAGTTTGGGTCAGCTGCCCTGGCTGTGTCCTGTGCCCCTCCAGCTACATATGTTGACCGCCAAGGTCTGCGTAGAATCCCAATGGTTTTGAACTGTCCATGTCTAAGAGCAGTCCTTTTTATTCATTGCTAGAGCATGAATTCCCCAACTTGCAGCGAGTAGTCACTGTCCATGGTCCCTATGCAGCACACCACTACGCTGTTGGACCTAACAATTTCCAGTCTGGACAAAGTATCTAGCCATGGTGCTGCAGGATCAAGCTATGAGATAGATGGGAAATTCAACCATAGTAAGCCTGTCCAGAGAGCTTGAATATGTAGCTGTTAAGATACATATGTGAAAACTCATTTTACTGCATTTTAGAAAAAAGGCAAGAACACCCTGGTGGTGTCTGAGAATTCTCATCTCCAGAATATGTATTTGTGTCATAATGCCTGTGCAGTTTCACTGAGAAAGTTCCAGTAGGCTCCCCAGTCTGTCACTGGCATTCCAGACTTTTGTTAGGAATCAGACTGAACAGGATTTCAAACACAAAGCCACTGCTGCAGCCTTCTGACAAAATTGTGTCTTACCAGGAAATAACCAGAATGGAGGGATTAAGACCAAAAATCTAGCAAGCAGCCCTCTGTTGACAAGGGACTGATACTGCAAAGTTTATTTATGTATTGCTGCAGCTCAGTTGGTGTGAATGCTTGTATTGAAAGTCTCCTGTTCTTGAGCATGTCTTATCTGACATGGAGACAGTACTTTGGTCCTTCCAAACTCATATCTCCATCCTATTATGGCTGTATTAAGAGACAAGTTTTCATAGCTGACTCTGGGTTTCCTAATTATCTCTGAATAAAATGGAGTGTATTCTGAGACTGCATGTTTCTGTCTTATCAGGATGTGCTTCTGTTCAGTATGTACATCTGTCAAAAATAGTCAGTGCTTTGCCTTTTCAGAAGTGCTGAAATCAGGGTCCAAACGACATGTACTCCAGCTATGAGTTCGTCTCATCTTAAACCTCAGGTAATGTTTATGTAGTATGTTAAGAGTCGTATCAGAAAATGTGTACTTCAGCTGAAGAACTATCTTCTTGATGAAGATACGGAAATTGGGCTGCAAGTATCACCTTCCAGACTGTGCCATCATGAATAAATGCCTTCCAGATAAACATTTATCAAAATCAAGTTTAATTTTCTTTGCCTTCTTTGGCTCCTAGATGAAGCTACTAAGCTCATTCTAACAGGCATACATAAGATAACATTGCTGGTAGTAAAGAAGGGGAGAAAGGCATGGAAACACATTACAGAAGTGAACAAAATCTAGTATCTATTTATTTGAAGTGACATTGGACATAGTTTGACATAACAGGCCAAAACAACTTTAAAAATGGCTTCTAGTCTGCTATTATTTTTCATGCGAGTTCTATCATACTGATTTAATCTGTTGCTTGATAAAAGTATTAGAAAGATTCCCAAGAACTAAAAAATATTACACAAGGCTGTTTTCTTTTTGAAGAGATTTGAGGGGCTGGGGGAAGGAGGTGTAGGTATAAGGAAATGAAAAGGGTTAAGCTGCTCTAGAGATTTTTGGTCACCATCACTATGCCCTAAGTGATGCGCTCTTATAGCATAGCCAAACTGACATGTTTGAAGAACAGGAACTGTATCTGATCTTAGGGCATTTCTAAGCAGCTTACAAAACTAAAAAAAGTTGGGAAAAAAAGGTTAAAAAATAAAATAATTAGCTAATTTCTTCTATGTCTGCATGTTCCTAAGAAGGGCTTTTACTACTATTGCAATGTAAATACACTTTCTTTGTTTTTAATTCATGTTTTCTTTAACTGTCAAAATGTTTCAATGTACAAATGCTTTGAGAGTCCAAGCATAGTTTATAAAATCACTAGGTTAAAGGAGTTTGTAACTGGGAAAGAGAGTGTTAAAGGTAAGAGAAAGTATGAAAGAAGATGAAAGAATTTTCACTGAGGATTACATTTTGTTACAGACCCGTGTTCTTCATCAACAAATCAGAACCCGAGACTCAAAACCCAAGCTGGTTGCAGTTTCCTAATTGCCCTATTCTTTCCTTTCCTTCTTGACCAGCAATAAGTTCCTGACAAGGACCAATTATGTTGTTACAATAAAATATATTTATCAGCTACTGCTAAATGATGAGCCATAAACACAATGGTTTTACTACATAGGACTTTGCTGTGCTCAGTCAGATATATTACACACATTTGTATCTCAGGCACACAGTATGCCAGTTCCATCTTGAATTTCTATTTCATGCCGTACATAATTGTAAATACATGTCTTCTCACAAAATGACATATATGAGACTATGTTTATTAAAAAGTAGTTCTGCTATCTTCAAATTATTTAAGCATCATCATGCTTTAGTTTAAAAAAAAAAGACATGAAAATTATAAAAAAGGAAAACATTTTGCCAATAATAACAACAACAACAATAATAGTAATAAAATAATTTGTGGTGTGTTTTATATTTGTGCTATGACTTCATCATTTCTCTGAACTCTTCCTGTAATAATACAATGCCTACTTTTCATTCCTTCAAACATGTTAATGGTATTATAAGCATTTTTTGCAGTTCTTCATTAATAAGTAGTCTTTTACATTACAGAAGATACCTAGGGAAAGTTCCTCTATAATTTTAAGAATCAGAGAACATAAACCAAGCGTCAAACAGTGGACACTGAAACACTCAATTTAAAATGGCTTCTTTCTATGCTTGTTACATTCTTTTCCTGCTTAGGAAAACCCTATACCAGTTGCAATTTTTTTTCTTAGATCTGATGCTCCTTTCCTTATTGTGCTGAATGAAGATGCTTTTGTAAAGATTATGAATAACATTATCCTAACCAAATCAAAGGCTCATCTTTTATTTACAACTTTGAGCAGGATCTTTCAGTGTTGAAACAATAAGAAAATCCTCTGCAATTTTGAATCTTCCTAATTATACTTCTCTAACTGTAAATATTGCTTTTAATACCTTTCAGCAGCATTTTCTTCCAAGGTTTAATTCAGTCTCTTTTCTCTTATTTTTGTACTCTATTATCCCTATTTAAGGGATCTTATATAATCTCCAAGCACCAAACATCCATCCCAAGCCTGAAAACATCTAAAGATTTTCTCCTATGTCTGGCCTTAATCTAAAAATGTCTCTAACACTTAGTTGTAGGCATCCCACATCAATACTGGAAAGTTAATTTTTCTTCTGTTTCAAGCCTCATCCTTTCTCCATCAACTTAAGATATTTTAACCACCTATCAAATTGAAGTCCTCTCTTACAAACACAAATGAGCAAAGGTAAATTATGACAAACTGATTTTAGACAGGAATGTAACTCCTGTTACATGTGTTACTCCTGACTACATGTGCTGGCATAAAAATGCATTAAGTCTTATTGGTTGACTCTGCTGCCAGAGGTTTGCCATGTAATACTATCATAGAAATACACTACTTCATTACCTGAAAAATCAAGGACCTGTCTACATGCTGATTCTCCTTTCCTCTTCCTTTCAAGACTTATTCCGCAAGAAGGCCTCCCTTCACATTTCCCCCTCCCTTCTTTTTTTGTTTTTAAGAAGGAAACAAAACAGAGATGAGGTGGAAAGAGGAGCTATAGCTCCTCCTTTCACTTATATCAGTCAGAGATTGCTATCCCAGACACAAAAAGCCTAGTTCAGTACATTTTTATTGTAATGAACTTTTCACAGAAACTCACAAGTAAACAGCAAAATATGCAACACTGAACAGACATTTCAGTTTCTCAATTCACACATTCAGCTACAACCTAGCAAAATATTTTCAGCAGTGTAACAAATAAGTTGTGTGTAAGTTTTTATCTGTCTCTGTGTGTGCGTGCACACACTCATGTGCAAATATAGCATACAACAACTGAAAATAATTAAAAGATGTTAGGCATCCAACAGGTAATAAACAGCAGAATTATGTGTAAACTTAATTCAGCGCCCATTTTGTATGGATTATGATGTTAATATTTCTTACAAAGAAATCTCCTCAATCAATGTGCCATCACTACATATTTATATTTAACCTCATTCAAAGAATCCCCCTCCAAGCACTCCTGAACATGTGTTCTAACTGAACAGAAAGACTTCTCTTAACATTTCTATTCCATCATCTCTGTTTATGAAACACTTACACTACATTACTTCATTATCACAGCCTCTCCTATGAAATGAAGGTCCATAACTACTGCTACTAGAGATTACAGTCAGAACTGTCATTTAGCATCCATTCATTTTGGGTGTCCACCTGTAAACATCTCAAAATGTGATTTTACAGGGTACTTAGCATATTTCGTTCTTATGTTTAAGACACACTTCCAGTCAGTTTCAGTAGGAGCTGTGTATACCCTAGACTAAGCTTCAGTTGTTTGTTCTGTCCATCCTCAAAGACTAGGAAAACAGATCAGGAAATCAGACTTCACAAAGGTAGCCAGCTACCTAGAACCATTCAGCAACTCTGATAAGAGTCTAGAGTAAAACACACTTGTGCCGGTTTTGGCTGGAATAGAGTAAATTTTCTTCATAGTAGCTGATATGGGGCTATGCTTTAGATTTGTGCTAGAAACAGTGTTGAAAACACAGGGATGTTTTCCTTACTGCTGAGCAGTGCTTACACGAGTCCAGGACTTTTCTGCTTCCCACCCCACCCCACCAGCAAGTAGGCTGGGGGTGCACAAGAAGTAGGGAGGGGACACAGCTGGGACAGCTGACCCCAACTGACCAAAGGGGTATCCCAGACCATATGACATCATGCTCAGCATATAAAGCTGGGGGAAGAAGAAGGAAGGGGGGTCATTTGGAGTTATGGTGTTTAACCATTACGCGTGATGGAGCCCTGCTTTCCTGGAGATGGCTGAACACCTGCCTCCCGATGGGAAGTACTAAGTGAATTCCTTGTTTTGCTTTGCTTGCATGGCTTTTGCTTCACCTATTAAACTGTCTTTGTCTCAGCCCACAAGTTTTCTCACTTTCACCCTCCTGATTCTCTCCCCCATCCCACTGTGAGGGAGGTGATTGAGGAGTCAGTGGCTGTGTGGTGATTGGTTGCCGGCTGGGGTTAAACCATGACAACACTTTAACCAGAGAGCGTCAAATTGCCTTAGACCATGAAGTCATATTCTTTTCTTTATGTTGTTTTCTATTTCACTCACTATACACATCCTAATCCCTACAACAACATGGCAGAAGTCCAGTGAGGTGTTTTCCAGTGCAACCTATCTCACCACCAGGGCAGCAATTCTGTGATCGCAGACTTAAAAGCCCAACTTTATAAAAGCTCACTTCTGAATGCTGGACTTAAGCTGTAATATTATTTTAAATGTAGGAGTTTTAACGGGTTTTCAGTTAAAACACTCAGCTGTGAAAAAGGGACCTCACATGAGTCTGGCTGGGACATCCAAAGAGAGATCTTAAGTACACTTGTATTGAACTTCACCATTTGAGCTCCTGGAATAACTTGTGCTCATGATAACCATGAAGTAATGGGGGATGAGAGAAAAAAAAAAATATTGGCAGGACATCTGACCAATACTGACAGCAAAAGAATCACAACTTTGACTCTCACTTCAGATTGCACCATCAGAGGCAAAAATATATGTTACTTTTTCGGTACTAACTTCTAAATTCCCTAAGACAGACACAAGAAAAAATGTACTTTTGTGTCACATTAAACATTAATACCAGAAGTAAGATGAAAATCCCATCTCTTTTCTCTCCCATGTATGTGCAAGTAATGTATACATGTGTACACACATGCCCTTCTAAAACAAAAAATCAAATCTGATTTTTGGTTTATATGCTGCGAGTGAATTTTCAGTTCAAGCCAGCCTTGAATTTTTTCTTTTAAACCACTTAAACATAATTACATGGGCTTTACTAGGAAAAAACATTGTCCTTTCTGCTTCAAAAGAAAGTTTATGATTACATCTAATGCACACAAAATGAGATATCAAATCATGAGCCACAGGTTAACAAATTAAATATTGCACATCTGATTAATCATCACCTGTATATTCCTTCCTTGTTACTAAGAAACTAATCCTGCTATTCAGTCTATACAGCTTTCAGCTACAGCAACAGCTGACTTTCTTAATAGTAAAGGCTGCTTCACTGCTCGCATTCCAAAACAAACCTAAACTATATTATATGACACCACAGACTACAGCCAGGAAAGTGCTGAACAAACATATGAAACACATTTAGGCCTTTTTTCCACAGGTAAACAAGAGACATCTAGCAGACATGGTGAATGCTATGAACAGATAATAGTTTTTTTCACTACTGTATCTATTGAATACAATTTAACCAAACTTCTAATGATGAGCAAATAATAAACAAATAATATTTGTTTTGCTAGGGACTTTGTGCTTCAGCAGGAACAGGAAACATTCCAATGTGCACAAATGTCTAAATCAATTGCATTTCCTACAATAATTAACCTCCTATGAACAGTTTCCAAACAGTGACACTGCTGTTTCAGAAACAATATAACGAGGTCAGTTTCATTAAGGTACGTTCCACTTAATTTTAACACTACAGGGATTTAGCTTTGTCTTCATGCTGAGTGGTGGTTCACTTTGTGATGGTTACTACTTATTTCAGCATTGTCTATTAATGTGCTTCTGATGAGTGAAGGTGATGAAATTGAAAATTTGACATAAAAGCAGTGATAACTCCTGCAGGTGCCGATATAATGAACTGCTTACATGTAGGAGGAAGTACATCTTCTAAACCTATGCCCAGGCAATCATGTGATACACATATTATTAGCAGGCAGATACTTTCATATGGCTGGCTTTTTTGTTTTCCCCTTTTGAGGCAAATGCTTAGATTTAATACTAGTCATATCAAGATTTGTCTCTTTGACCATGCCTCTACCCCCCAGATTTGTAAGTATCTCTAGGGCAGTATAACAATTTAACAATTATCTCAGTTTTAGTGAACTAACAGTGTTTACTTCAGTTACGTGAAAATAAGGAGGGAAAATTAAGTTGCTACAACATAATGAGTCATCGAGAAAAAAACATGCAAGATTAACCACAGAATTATGGAAAAATCATTGAAGTACTATCTTCAGAGCAAATCAAAGGCTAAATTTACTGAACAACAGCTCAGCAGCAATAGAACTAATCAAAGCCTGAATTTTGGTGGATCTGTATTTTGTAGATAAGCTTATCATACAGAGCATGTCATGCCAGACCATAAAGGGAAAAATTTATGTTATAACCTTCACCTCAGTGAAAGTATGTATTTGCTTCGCTGAAGCTTAAGGGTCCACTGCCCCGTCCCTCCAAACTGTAGAATTTTCCTGTCATTAAGATCTTGTTCAAATTTGGTTATATTGGCTAACTCACTAAAGTCACTTGAGGAGATGGACAAATTGGCAATGTGTCCTGGCTTTGGCTGGGATAGAGTTAATTTTCTTTCTAGTAGCTGGTACGGTGCTATGTTTTGAGTTCAGTATGTGAAGAATGTTGATAACACTGATGTTTTCAGTCGTTGCTAAGCAATGTTTAGTCTAAAGTCAAGGATTTTTTAGCTTCTCATGCCACGCCAGCAAGAAGGCTGGAGGGGCACAAGAATTTGGGAGGGGACACAGCCAAAACAGCTGACCCAAACTGGCCAAAGGGGTATTCCATACCATGTGACATCATGCCCAGTATATAAACTGCAGGGAGTTGGCCTGGGGGATCGCTGCTCGGGAACTAACTGAGCATCGGTCGGCAAGTGGTGAGCAGTTGCAGTGTGCATCACTTATTTTTTATATTCCAATACTTTTACTATTATTGCCATTTTATTATTAACTTTATTAGTTTCTTCCTTTCTCTTCTATTAAACCTTTCTTATCTCAACTCATGAGTTTTACCTTTTTCCTTCCGATTTTCTCCCCCATCCCACTGGGTGGGGGGCGAGTGAGTGAGCGGCTGCGTGGTGCTTAGTTGCTGGCTGGGGTTAAACCACAATACAACACAATTACATAAAACCACTCCACCCCACAAAACCAGACTCCAATTTGTATGTAATTTTTACAGGCACATTTTAGCAGACCGCTTTTGGCTGCTGGTCTTCACAGTGTATTTTACCAGGTGCTCATGTGCTTGTAGGATCAAAACCCACTTTCTAAAACAGCCACCAAATTTTCACTCTTTGGAGACAAAAATAAACCCAAACCTGATGTGATTTTTTCTTTTGCCTTTGTTGCTTACACACACATAATTCAACTGAAGTTAGAGCTGTATCAACGTAAAATTGAAGCTAGGCTCCTGTAAATGATGGGAGAATTTATTTTAAACTAACAATTAAGAACATGAAACAAAATTCTCTCATGGCAACTACTGTGTTTTCGTATTTCACATCATGAACTGAACTAATTTCAAATGGACAAAACAATGCAGTGTGTTTCCATAGAAACATGTTAGATGAGGATGTATACTAAATAGTGGTCTCAGCAAATGACACTGCATTGCAGAAAAGTAGCTTTGAAATACATTTCAAAGACAAAAGAAAAATATTTTAATACAAGGCCTTATTTCAGCATTTTGTTTCAAACATTAACAAATTCAATAAACACACAGATAACAAGATCTGCAACCAAATGCTAATGCACTTATTAGTAACATAAGGGTGAAGCAGCTTGTCAGCATAAATCTTGATATAAATTTGTAAGCAGCTAGCTCATTCTGCTCTGGAATAGGCTTAAAAAAGTTAGAATTGTATTTCTTTCAAAAAAGTCCATCTTGAATTAACTAAGGTAAGTTTCAGATATGGAATTGTAAATACTGTCTCTAGTAGTTTAAGGTACTTTCAGTCAAGTACTCTTACACTCTTCCACAGTTTTTATGTAACTGTAGCTTAATTATTTGAGTTAAGTCTGCAAAAAGGCAGAGTATACAGAAATTCTAACCCCGCTGGGAGACGTTATCAAAAACTCTAAACGCTGGCCTAATCTTTGCTCTCATTAAAGGCAAAAGGAAATTTGTCTTTAATGTATTTAGTCCTTGAACCTCAACACTGTTCAGTGAAAACAGTATGAAACTGTAGCTGACGAGGTCTTTTCCTCAGAATCAAGAAAAATCTTGAACAATATTTATCTAATAGCATATGAACCATAAGAACTTTAAAGTACAGTCTTATTTTAATATATCTCTGAAACATAAATAACATTCAGAATATTTCTAGAAGCTTTATAATAGTCAGGGATTTTTTTCCTGCAATGAAGTACTGCACAAATTTTTGCATGAGTTGTTAAGCGTATATGCACATATACACAAATGCAGTGAAAAATAATTCAGTATAAAACATCACCTGCACTCAACCCACTGCATGTACAGCCAATATTGCAGCATAAGAACACATTATTCCCTAATACATACATAGTAATACAAACTGAGAAATAGGCAAAGAGCTAATAGCAGATAGTTACATAAAGAATATAGAATAGTTACATACATAGGACTACTCTTCGTGTCTATTCTTTAGGATTGCACTTATAGATAAATTACAACCATCTTTAGCAAGTTAAACCAAGAGCAGGAAAATCTAATGAGATTAAAATGCACTAATAAATTTTACCTACAAGGCTAGAGATCAGCATTAGACTGATTTTTTAAAATTATTTCTTATACAGCATTCAATCATATTAGCTGTACAGAACATTGCAAATCAGATCAATTAAAGATAAAGAGATTAAAACCTTCATAACTCAGTAACAAGCGGGATATAATATATCAGTATTTTACATTAGTGAGTCCTTTACTTGACATAGAAATAAACAAGTACATACCCTGATCCAAAATCTCTTCTTCTTTTTTGGCCTGCTGCAGCAAAGAACTTTTATCAGTACCCTTGGTTTCTGAAAAAGGGATTTAGGATATGAAGTTAACCTCTGCGTGTGAATGGAATCGAGTATCTTCCTACTCAGGAAAGAAAGCCCTTCTGAAATGAACATTTGGTATTTTTATGTATCTATAGTAGTTGTACCAAACAGTGCAGCAGTAAAACAACTGGAATAAAAAAATCAAGATTTGTACTTTGCTACAGACATATCAGTCAGATTACTTTGGATAATACTGCTGCTGCAACTTACATCCCTACTAGTGTTCAATATAAACAATTGATTCCTTCCATAACAAGGCAGTGGGATCCAGAAAACTATGGAAAAGTTGTGATTCAACTTTGTAGGAAATAGAAGATAAAGCAAATATTAAGAAACTGTAATATAAAGTACTGATATTTAGCATATCAAAGAGGTCAATCTTTTGGGTATACAGATCATGTAGCTATAAAAATATGTTGGAAATTGAAAGATGACAATAGGAAGAAATGGACAAAAGACTATGGCACACATTTCCACCAAAAACAAGAGCAGAATGGTCTATAATTAGCGATTTGAATTTTATCCAGAATTGCATTTCCTCTTTGTGAAAATTTAGCCTATCAAAGCAACATGGACAAAGACACCAGTGAACATAAAAAGACTTGAATAAGATGGATCACAAGGTTTTTTCACCTTCACGATGTCCATGTGTCACCTTTAGCATATCAGACTTGACTGGAATAGGAATATTTGCCTCCTGCGGTATATTTCTGAACATCTCAGGGTTTGCATTCTGTGTGCAGGTCATATATGAGACAGCATGCTTGGCTTCCATATAGTACATAATGTAAAAATTACACATTTCATCATTGGCTGTTCCCCTACACAACACAGAAAAGATGCGGCAGTTAGGAAAAAATGAGCTGAATATAGCTGTTATTCAACTAATCTAACTTGTTTAACAGAATATTAAAAAGTTGGAATGAAATGTTTAGAAGTCCCACACTAAAACATTTAATAGCTTCATTGCAGTGAATATAAAAAGATTCTCTCATTTTATACTAGAGAACATCAGTTTGCACAAACTCCCCAAGCATCTCAGAAATTCCTAACATTTTGGTTTTGATTCTACAGAAAATTGCATCAACTATTTGAACTGCTCTTCCTCCTCATTTTTCCAGTATACTCGTCATAGTCCCCAATGTGCCATCAACTATGCATATGGTCTGATGAAATACGACGGAACTGTATAATTCATTACATCACCATTCATATACTTTTCTGTCAATCTGGGGCAAACCTAACTTAAAATCATTGCAAACGACATCTATGTTTCATTTCAGCAGCTATCTTTTATGACAGTTTTTTTCCCCCCCATGTTCAAATGCATCCATTTATTGGCCAGTCACACTGGTTCTAATGCAGAAAAACTTAATTTCATTACATATTAAGATACCATAAATATCTCTTAAAGAGAAGATAGCACTGCCATCTTGAGAGTAAATTGATCACAAGCTTCTGTAAGTAAAACATGAGTGCAAGAGGAATGATTAAACACTAGAAAAATTCAGTTCTTTGATAAATGTTGTGCATGTACTTGAAACAGAAGAGGCTCTTCTGTACTGCTACATAAGCCTGTCTTCAATAGAAAAAACAGGTGTTACGAGAAAGAATTTGTTCTGAAAAATATTACTTTGTGAAGCAGACAATACAGGGCCTCTTTGCAGCTGTGATCTGTTTCTGGTTTTTTTCCTCTGCCATATAGGTTGATATCTTTTATTTATAGCTATAATCCTGACAATCGAATAAGCTAGGACTTG
>JANXJC010000078.1:26909391-26923264 GCA_027564655.1 Leptodon cayanensis
AACTGAAAACATCAGTGTTATCAACATTCTTGCATACTGAACTCAAAACATAGCACCGTACCAGCTACTAGGAAGACTCTATCCCAGCTAAACCCAGGACAATTATGCTTAAAAAATGGTCAACCCTCTCGTTTAGCCATCAATGCTGATCTTGAAACATCGAGTTTTCAGAAAAAAACAAACCTAGAGGAGATTACAAAGAAGAGTTAAGATAACTCATGGAACAGATTTAAAAGCAGAGAGTTAAAAAGTATAAATTTACAAACAAACAAAAAAATTTAACCCATCACTGAAATTCATAGCTTCTTTACATGCAAAAAAATAATGAGATTCTGAATAGAATGAGTAGCACAGAATACCTTAAAAATGGACTATCACTGCATACTATACAGTACTGTACTTACAACTAATTTTGATTGTGGTCAAAATTTGGGGGTGATAGGGGGAGGGGAGGGTGTGGAAATAGAGCTTACTGACTGCTTCTCAGATCTTTGCTTTTTGTAAACTCTCCTGGACTTTTGGAAGGCATTCTTCTCCATCTTGGGCAAGCTCAGGAGCTGAGTTTTTTAATGGCACTGGGGTTTTGACTAATTACCTAGACCAAAAGCAAAATATTTCACTATGTCAGCAAGCCCAGTATTTGGCTATCCTTTTAGGATATTTGCATTGTTTAGGAAAAAAGAGTTTTTTACATTTCTTTCTCTATTACACTATACTCCTTGATTCTAACCAAGACTTGTGAAAAAAGCTAACTGAGGTGATTGAGTAAGAAAAAAGATAATTTTTAGTTCTTGAGCTGAATGGTGCAGAACATTCTGGGGCAGTGACAATGGTAAGAAACTATACTCAGGAATACATATCTTTATATTGTTCCCACTCTCTCCTAAGCAGTGAAATACAAGTATTTCACTGACCCAGTCTTGACATCTTTTGTAACCTTTAATGAACTATTGATGTCAAAAGCTTCCAAAACCATGCTCTCCTGCCAAAAGAAGCAGCTAGTCTGACAGAGGAATTACTGGGTGGTGATCTACAACCTGTACTTAACATTTGTTTAGATTAGGTAACTTTAAAGTTGCCCGGCCTGATCCTGAAATAAAGGCCATGTCTATGAATCATCTCATTCACAGGAGCTCATTTCAGTGTCAGGTTTGACATAGCGTGAGACCTGTCTTGCCAGGCAACTCAGAAGTTCTGCGTAATTCAACATCTTCTTTTAAATCATTCAAGTGTGTTCTTGATTATCTTTGGAGAATCTGAACTTCTGATGAATCAGCTCAGGCATGTTACTTCGATTTCTGCACAGTTTATCAGGTCGGGCAAAACTTGTCATAGTGGCTGAACTGCTTTTAGGGCTAATTATGAACAAGAAACAGAAGCAGCTACACCTTTTTGTGGTGCACTGAACAAAACCTGAGCAAATGAGCCTTGGGAGCCTACTTTATTTCTGTGGAAAGGCCTGGGTATTTCAAGAAGGGAGAAACACCTGTGCACTCCTTTAGCATTTGTTCAGATAAAGATTCTACCATGTTGCAGTGAACGTGTCACTGCAGCACCAGCACAGGTCCCACACCCTTAGACAGCCCTTCAGAAGCCAGGGGCATTTGCATGAATAGCATCACTTCACCAGAAAAGCCAGCAGGCCAGAGTGGCGACACAGATTTTGGCTCAGCGTTGCTATGGCCACACAGCAGCTAATCCAAACAGAGTTTTCTGGATGCTGTATCTTCCCCTCTCCCATTCCTCCACACTCAAAACTAGCCTAAATAAAACTTCAAGCCTCAGGGAAATGAAATTTGTCCTTGCATTCTGAATGCTCCTAAAGCACTATTTTTTCCATAATACACCTAATCCACATCATGATGGTATGAAAAATAGCTCTTGACTTGGTATTTTTAATGTCCTTGCAACTGATTACAAACCATCTAACTAATGTTGATGAAGAAACTACAATAAAGCAAAAAATCAATGTAGTATGCCTTAATTGAATAAAAACTGGCTATGTCAAAATGTTGACCATGTAAACAATAAGGGAAGGATCCTTGCTAAACAAGTCTTGTAGCGGTGTCCTCAAACACCAGTTCTCAGCCAACCACTCTTTCCCCTAGTAGATGGAAGAGCAAGTGAAGTCATCACTAATAGTCTGCAGGTAACAAAAAGAATAACAAATAACAAACCAAAATAAAAACAAAAACCAAAGATGTTTCACCATTAATACACAGCCATCAGAATTACTTTAACAAAATTAGTTCTAATGGCTCGAAGCCTCTAGTGAATTTAAACTAGTAGGAAAATGCTTTTAAACTATACGTACTCTCTGCAATGACTTACAAAATGTGCAACAGTTTCTACACATCAGGACATTTAAACAAACATATTTACAACACAGACATTTATAGATATACAAATATATATGTCTACACACACATATATGTCTACACACATATATACTACACTAATTATATACATACATAGATACACAGTAAACAGGCATTTATACAAGCTTATGTGTCAAACAGGCACAAATGCATCTGTCTAAAGCCTGTTCTATGTAGAACAGACGTGATCGTCTTTCCAGCCTTGCAGATAGCCATGGGCAGAGCAAGATGAAATGCTGCAAACTGTTGCAACAACAGGGATGTGAAATGATGAGACACTGAATGAAGAGTTTTTATTTTAAGAATGTAAAGCAAATACTACACCTCAGAAACTACATATGAAAAAAAAGCAAGATTTAATCAAAACCTGCACATGAAAAATTGGAAATATCAGATTTAAATACACTAATGTATTGGGTCTGGCTGTGATAGAGTTAATTTTCCTTATAGCAGCCCCCATAGTGCTGTGCTTTGTATTGGTAGCTAGAAAGGTGTTGATAACACACCAGTGTTTTGGCTAGTGCTGAGCAGCACCTGCACAGCATCAAGGCTGTCTCTCCAACATTCTCCCCTCACCAGTAGGCTGGGGGTAGGCAAGATCTTGGGAGGGGACATAGCCAGGACAGCTGATCCAAACTGACCAAAGGGATATTCCATACCAAGTGACATCTGCTCAGCCATAAAAGCTAAGAGGAAGAAGGAGGAGAGGAGGGCATTCATTACTAAGACTTCTGTCTTCTGGAGCAACCACTATGTGTACTGAAGCCCTACTTTCCGGCAAATGCCTGGACATTGCCTGCTGATGGGAAGTAGAGAATAAATCTTTTGTTCTCCTTTGCTTCTGCACACAGCCCTTGCTTTCACTTTATTAAACTACCTTTATCTTGACCCACGAGTTTTTTTCCATCTTATTTTCTCTCCTCCCTGCCCTGCTGAGGAGGGGAGTGATAGAGCGGCTTGGTGGGCACCTGTCATCCAGCCAGGGTCAACCCACCACAACTAATTACATGCTTCATCATTTGACAGCTACCTGATGACTCAAACCTAGGACTTGAGTCTGATTCAGCTTTGAAGAACTTTACGACTTTCCAGCTTTTGATCCATCTCTTCATATTTGAAAGCTTAGGAAGTAAACATTTCACCTACATCTTCAGAACATCAACTAGGTGTGACTTAAGCATCATCTTGTGACTTCATCTCAATGTAAGCACCTGATCAATCTATAACAATATAATTCTTTCATGCACGGATTATTTCAAGGCTCTAATAAAACTACTGCCTGACATATGAAAACAAAACATACTACAAGTACAATCTACTCAGTTTTAAATAGGACACTCAAGATGTAAACTGGTTTTAACAGGCCATAATGGGAACAGTTTTACGTTGGTATATTTTTCCCATTAAACTATTCAAAAAACATATTCTAACATATAAGATACAATAAAAAGAACACAGAAAAGCTGTCTGCTGGGAAAAGAAATCAATAGAAATTCTGTGCTTTCACCGTTTTACTTTTATCTGAACTTTTTAAGCACCTGCTTTTCTTGCAAGACAAGATTACAACATTTTCAGTATCAGAACTGTTGGTTGATAGGTAGAAGGGAGATAAAACTTTGATGAAAGTTTGTTGTATGTTTAAAATATTAATCAAATCATCACCCAAACCCATGCAGAGATTATTCAAAATTATAAATTCATATTTTTAGTGGAAAATATATTATATTATGCTATTAGCTCTAAATTCCAGCTTTAGTTACCTTTTTGGTATACACTTAGAAGGTAAATAGTGATTACATAACTCTATCAGAAAAGCTGTATTAAAATTGTTCCACATATCAGAATAAGTCACATAAGCTTTGCAGTGTCAGCAAAACTACCTTATCTGTTCTCTCTTGAAAACCTGGAGAAAACTTGCAAAATTACTGACAGACCATTAATTTCCACCCACCTTCACATTCTCTTCACTTCGGCTCCCAACACCTGTTTTAGTGGCATTGAGAGCTTCCCTCTGCCCTTACTGCTTAGGCATTTTGCAGGGCAAGTCAACTACCAAACCACTTGACACAGAGAATCTTCTTCAGCTTACCCTTACAATACTTCTTCATACACAGAAAAGCAGCCAACTATAGAGGAAGCCTAGATTTCTTGGTATGCAATGGCACCCTGCCCACTATAGCTCCTGTTTCTGCCTCAGAGACAGTCATGAAGAATCAGAAAACAGATCTTTTTCTTCACCTTACAGAGGAGTTAGTTAAAAAAACCAAAACACTTTAAGTGTAGAAAGACTGGAATGTTATATATTTCTTCTTCCTTACAAATTTTTCTACTTTTCCAATAAATTAAGACACTGGAAAAGGTTTATGTAGAAGCAATTAACACAAGAAAAGTTAGTACAATAACAAAAGCAAGTTGCAACTCTTACCAGTAATTATTGGTAGAAGAGGGTTCATTACATCCGAAAAGTAACATGTGATGGACAGTGTCCATGCTGGCATGAGGCTTAAAGTCAACTGAAAAATAAAATGATAAAACAAATAAGCTATCCTTACTCTCACCGTTAGTTACATCAGCAAGAGCATTTTGTGCCATTTTTCTCTGCAATACTAGGAACATGGCATGTATATCCCCACTCATTTATTTACCTTCTGCATTCCACTTAAAATCTTTACTTAAATTCCCATTCAACAGCCTGTCTCCCAGACTAAAACACTGTACCTCACATAGTCATTAAGAAAAAGAAATTCCAAGTTCCCACTGAAAACTGCTGCGTTTACCCCCAAAAGTTAAATATGACACTTAGTAAAAATATCCATGTATCCCAAACCACAAAATTTTACTGTAACCAGTCTAATTTCAATCTAGATTCGAAATTTGCACTTGTGATTTATTAATACTTTTCTACTTCTTTTGTACTTCTTAATCAAAAATACAAACAGTAAGTTACAGTTAAGAGTAACTAACTTCTTATGTGTTAGTGATATCTTCTTCCAGTATTCCACCTGGTTTACATTTTTGCTGCATCTTCCTTGGGACAACAGTTCCAAGATGGGATCATGATTTATTCTCACTAATAATGTCAAACCCTTGGAGGGGTTGTCAAACCTTATACTACAGCACAAATTCCAAAACAGCGGAATCAGTCCTGCCCTTACATGTACATAGACACTGAGGAACCTTCAAGGAAGTGTCTGTTAGCTCTTGTAGATTCTTAA
The DNA here is from genome assembly GCA_027564655.1 of Leptodon cayanensis. Taxonomy (NCBI): domain Eukaryota; kingdom Metazoa; phylum Chordata; class Aves; order Accipitriformes; family Accipitridae; genus Leptodon; species Leptodon cayanensis. Next base: position 26,914,985 of record JANXJC010000078.1, read on the forward strand.
CATGGGCAAATGGTGACTGCAAACCGCTGAAACACTATTCTGCTCCCAAAGTTTGCAGATTTATGTGCGGTCTGAATTCAGTATTTTAACATGCGGCTGAAGCAGGGTTCCTGAAGTGAATGATGACGTGGATTATTACCCAGTTTTATGAGGGGAAAAAACCTAATCAAATAGCTTCTAACCCTATTTTTGGAGCTGAGGCCTGTTGTGAAAAGGGAGGAAAAACAGCCAAAAGTTAAGGCATGGAAGTTAAATTCTAGCTTGAAGACATAAGGCATGAAGTCAGATTTTAAGGAAATGAGCACATTAGAGCTGAGGGATTGGTTTGGGAATTAAGAGATGCACACACATGCCCTGGGCGGGTACTTTGAGCACCACGTATGAATTCAGAAGTGCTAAACTTGCCATCATGATTAAAGTCTAAAGACTACATAACATCTTTTTTTTTCCTACAAGCAAATTATACTAATTTCATAGCTAAAAATCTAATTTGCGCTACAGAAAGACCTTCTGGTTTGACGTTTTTATCCGTAACAGTTAGTGAAATTATGGTTAACTCTCGCATGGGACAGACAATGTGCCATTTTATGTGGACTTCCTACCTTAGTTTTCAGGTGTTTAAGGTGCTTGAAGCTGCTGCTACCAATTGAAGTGAGAGATTAAATTTCTGAAGGACTTTATAAGCAGTTCACAGATGTGAAATCTAATGAAGTTTATTGTCAAACTTGATACCTGTACAAAACATACTGTAAATAACACCTAGAAGGGCAGCCTTCAATAAAGGTAAAATTAAAGGTGAGTGCGTGGACAGGACCTTTAAGCACTATTATAAAACTTATTACAAATAGCTTATTAAGTACTACTCTTACTAGTAGAAAATGATGCACCACAGTTAACAAACCAAAATCAGATTTCTGCGTAAGCTACTTGTATACACTATTTTAGCTCACATATCTCATCATTGTTTCTGAAGGAAGAGTTGATAAACCTCTCAGTCTGCCTGTGAGCTCAAGAGAGCTTTGTACAGTTGGTTACTCTGTTCCTGTATGGTTATTTTCTTAGCACCACACTGAGGCTTACACTCTTCCAAACAGAAGGTCAGAAAAAAGCCATTTAAAAAATCCTATGTGTAAAAGGCATACAAATTAGCACAAAATTCAAGCCAAATGCAGTACCTGTCACTACCAAAGGCTTAAGAAATATCAAACAAAAGCCTTATATTCCTAGTTGAGAGACTTCACATTGTACAATAATGAACAGAAGATTACTCAATAATTAAATACTTTTTATGCATGGAGAAGTGCTACAGAATGATTACTAAAATAACAGTTAACAGTTTTGGTATATATACTAAATCTGAATAAAGTCTGACTTACTTTCTTGACTAAGTACTACTTTGAATTATGAACTCCAGGAAAAACAGGAATGAAGAGAACATGACATCAGTTTAATCTTAACAGTTTCTAGTTAAGGTATGTATTTAAAAAAATACTTTCCAAGATGTTCATCTTTACAAATAACAACTCGATATAAAGTTGATATTCTTAAAAAAAAAAAAAATGCTGTCTTCCCTATAATGGAATTAACTTTAAAGAAATTTATCAACATATCGGTGCCAACATTTTAGCAGATTAGGGAGACATTAGAGGCCTTCAACACAGTGAAGTCATCATTACTTGGCAATAGGGAAGTTTATATATGCCATACTAGAGTAACAAACCCACAGTGTCTCAGACTCATGTATGGACAAAGAGTAATAAATCATCTAATTACTTCAATTTGTGTTGCTGAACGTCATAGGCTCCATCTCATTTCTACAGCACCATCTGACAGGGACTTACCATGAGTCAGTAAGAAAAAGACACATTTATTTACTAGTTACCCATGTGAATGAATGTAAGAAGCTGAAGATGACAGTCAAATTTTTTGGCCGAGTGGCTTGCTGTCAGACTCAATTCTTATAAGTGTCTGTAGAGCACCCTTTAGCTATCACTACAGCTCAGTAAACAAAAAATGATTTTTATCAATGCCTGCACCATTAGACTCAATCTAGTTTCTGGTTTAGCTACTTAATGATAAACATTAAGCAAACATGAGGTGGAAGAATAAAACCGCAATATGTTTTTAAAATGCAACTGGAATGACACTTTCTTGAAAAATTACATATTAATCTCACTCATTAATATCTTTTACATATTAATCTCACAGCCATTTCATTTCACAGAATCAAAAGATATGTTCCTAACATTAACCTAAATGTAAACCAACCCTCCCCACAAACAAACAAACATTAGCCTCCCCCAGTTTGTCAGCATTTATAGCCCTTTGGGACAGAAAAACAACTGTTTCAAACAGAAATCTCAGCCTTAACAGTTTGACCCTCCACTAAACCATATCACACAGAAAACTAACTGCATCTGCAAAAATACATAGATGCACCCCTGAAAAAGACCTCTAGGGCAAAACTTGCTCTACTCCTCCTTCCAGTTGGTAACATTTCCTAAGTAGAGTTTCATCAGTTCCTTCTTTTGATAACATTTGAGAACTGACTCTGATCAAGTTGGTAAATTCTGGTACAGTATCCTTCCAGCTTTGCAGTATGAAGTTATACCCATTGTCCCTGTGCAAGCTGGACCATCTACTGGTTTTAAATCTTGAAGGGAATAGCAAAGCTGAAGTCTGAATTCAAAGTCCTCAAATACAAAATCAATAAAAATATTGAAAAAAGTTACAGAAAATATTTTCTCCTTACTAAAAAAGTAGTGCTGCCCACATACAACACTAAAAAGGAAGTTTTCTCTTCCAGTGCCCTTATATTTTACCGGTATGCAAAAAACCTATCGTGCTGGAGGTTCTATAAACAGAACCTCCTCTTCCACATGGTCTTGGAGGAGGGAAGAAAACGGGGTAAAAAATAGGAAGACAAAGTAAAAAAGGAATAAACAAGTGATTCTTGGTCAAAGTGTAAGGACACTTGGTCATAAAAGTGTCCTTTTAAAGTGTAAAAGGAAAAAAACCACAACAACACAGAAAAGAGAAGGCATTTAATTGGCAGCATTATGTGCAAATAAAATGAACTAGAGGCAGAACATGTAGTTTCTGGTCTCAGCTTTATCATCGCACTGTCTCAGAAACCCAGGTTATTGTTTTAATTCTGTGTAATCACATCTCTTCATGTTGAAGCTCTTCAGAACACAGTCTTCTCAACACATTATTGAACAACCACCCAGAGTGACAGTTCATATGTTAGTTTTTAGATGCCTCTATCACAAAGTAAAACAGTAATTAATGAAAGTTAATTACACCATTTATTTGCAATGCAATGAATGCAGATTCTGCTTAAATGATAAAAATGTAGACACTATAGTTTTAAAAAGAAGTATTTTATTCTCTGTGTGTCAATCTACTATGCTTATTTAAGCAACACAAAATACACACATGCACATAAGTTATTAGCTTCACAACACTTAATGGTATTAAGAAGTATTTAAGGAAAAACTCCATTAAGCATCTAATTTCTTAGATGATGATACCTATTGTAAAAATCTCCTTCCTGAAAAGAAGATTTAATTTGCTATCCAAGTATTTCATAAGATAGGTCAGTCTGCATTCTTTCTATTCTCTACAATTGGATATGTTTGAGTCTACTCAGACTTGTCAGTAGACAAGGCACTTCAGGACATGGTTTAGTGGGCATGGCTGATGGTTGGACTCGATGATCTTGAAGGTCTTTTCCAACCTAAATGATTCTATGATTCTGCTCTTCCAATAATTAGGTAACTTCTGTTGATTGTGAAGACTCCAATCTGACAAATCTTTTCCACTGAAAACACTTTTCAGCGACTTTACAGAACTGAGAGGGAACTGATCACATGCTTAAGATTGACCACATGCCTACCCATTTTAGTGGAAGGGACCAAAGAGAAAAAAACAAAAGCAAGTAATTTTGTTTTATTTTCAAGGCATCCGGATACAAGAGGTTGTAAGCAATGCTACCATGGGAAAACTTCATGTTCACAGAACAAGGGGTTTTTTAAAATTTGCTCACCAAGTTCCTCTTGCTCTTCAAAGCTCCACCTGACAACTAGAATGGTTTCTTGGTCCAGACCTTATTCTGCTTTGTAATCACATGTACTCAAGCACAGTGATCACTGGAAAGGTGACCAAATCCTATAAAAATCTGGTGAAGACCATGTAAATACCAAAAACCTAAAAGTTTCTCAGTCTTCAGAGAAAAAAATGGGTTGTCTTGCATGATTCACATTGAGACTTTGCATAAATACCACTTTTAAGCAAATTCTTTTCGTAGATCCTTTTAAACGTATACACCACTGAAAGAAGTTTATATAGCTTTAACACATGTAAACACCAAAGTAGAGAACTAAATGTGCAGCAATCTAAGAATTGAACTACGCAATTTTGCAACTCAGTGAAGCACTACATAAAAATTACATACACAGGATCTTAGTATTATGCCTTTCTATATTTCACCTGAAAGCAGAAGAGTCTATTGCACACACTGCACAGCAAGTATAGTTTATCAGAGAATGAACACCTCCCTTTTATGCTCATTTTTCTTTCTGGGGTCAAACTCACAGCCAAAATGTGAGGTCAGGTTCTGACTTCTTTACAAAACAGATATACAAAGAAAGCACTGAAGAAAATTTACTCAATTTTTGTAGTTACCATAATACAACATTAAAATCTAAACAGATTACTCTATTTCTGAAGGATTTCCACATGGAAATCCACGTAGAACAATAGTCTTATAATACACTACAACAAAATCTACATAGGATTCCCACCATATTTATTTTAAGTGCAGATATCCTAAAATGCAACGAAGAGTAAGGGAAGAAAAATATAGAGGTTTTAACGTCTCATTGTTTTCTTTTATTTCCGTTTATAGCATGTTCTGATAGTGAAACTATCTTCAGCCAAACCAACAAGGCTTCTATCTACTTGAACAACTGTATGTTCACAAGCAGGGCAAAATAGAACAGATGGTGTTGTTTTGCTGATCTATATGATCTCAGTGTTTGTACATTATTACAATATTTCCTTCTATTTGTCTGCCATCTTATTCACGTCACAACATTAAAAAAAAAAAAAAAAAAGGGAGGCGAGAGGGTTTGGTTGGTTTTATTTTTTTCCCCAGATAAGTAAAATCTTACTGCGGCCAACACTGACTGTACGTAAAAGGATTTACAGCCTGTACCAGCAGGTAAATAAACAGTCTGCTCAGTGGAGCAGAATTAAGTATCCGGCCAGAGACAGAAAGCCAATACTTTACAAACGGGACTCTCTGGTACTGACTGCCAGAGGCATCTGCATGCAGCTCCCTAACTACTATTACTCATGAATCTCTCCAGATACAGTTTATTATCTTGATTCTAACTAGCTTTCTCTCGTTTGTTTCTGCATTAGACATGATGAATGCATTTTGGAAACTCTGACAGCCAAAGATTAAGTCAATATGAGTCAAACAAAAAAAGAAAATGCTGAGGTTCTTCAAAATGGCTTGCTTAGATTCTTCCAGTCAACCAATACTCACCTACATAGGCTTCATCATCCACCGTCAGGGGTACTGACATGCAGAGGTAGGTATCAGACTATTAAAAGACAAAAGAACAGAAATTACCTTTAAATTGGGAATATTCAGAATGAAAAGAATAGAAACAAAGCACCAAAATTCTCTACACTTTCTGAAGATCAACGTGAGAATGCTGAATAAACTAATATATAAAAATTACATACTTATAAGCCTTAGCACTGAATTTATCTGCAGTGGTTAATAAAGACTGCCCCCTCACTGTCCACTAAAAATCTGAAGGGGTAACAGTGTCCTCCCAATGTCCAAATAAACAGCATGAATCAATGAGTGTGCTACATAAAGTGAAAAGAATTATTCAGCTTCTGATTCACTGTGTCATTGGTATGCACTACTTTCTTAAACTTACTATAATCTAAGAATTAATGGCACTTGAGTGGTGGGAGAGGTGCTGATCTCATCCCTCTGGTGACCAGTGGTAGGACACGAGAAGACGGAATGAAGCTGCATCAGGGGAAGTTCAGACTGGACATTAGGAAATGGTTCTTCAGTGAGAGGGTGGTCAGTCACTGGAACAGGCTCCCCGGGAAAGTGGTCATGGCACCAAGCCTGCCAGAGTTTAAGTAGGGTCTGGACAACGGTCTTAGTCATATGGTTTAGTTTTAGGTAGTCCTGCAAGGAGCAGGGAGTTGGACTCCATGGGTCCCTTCCAATTTGAGATATTCTAAAGCTAAATAGATTTCTACCTAAAGCAGTATTTTACCCTATTCCAAGATTTATCTAACCGGACCACAAAGTGTAAAAATGCTGTGCCATTGTAGCAGCAATCATAGAAATACATTTATTTTTGATTCAAGCATCCAATTCTATTATGATCAACTAAAATATTCTTCCCTGGGCATTCTAACAAACATCACATATCCCTTAAAACAAAGAAAAAAACCAGAATCAATTAAAAAACCAAACAATTCCATACATGATTTTCTTCCTTAAACACTGTAAAGGACTACCATTTTCTTGGAGCAATTGGATGAACAATCTGCATAAGATACAGTGTAATGGGCACTCTAGGCAGAAAACTTATCAAGAATGCCCTCTCCATGATGCTACAGTTGTCTTTGTTGCCTAAAAGATTTTTGGTTTGAGTTTAAAACGCTCAGTGTGTAAGCCTTGAAAGTATTCCTGGATTAAAATATGAACACAGTAAACTCATAGCAATGGCCACAAACAAAATCCAGGTTTTCAATCTACAAGAACTTGGACTATAAAACAAAGTCCTTGAGAACAATATGGCAATCCAATTGAAAGGAAGGCTCTTACTTTGTACATCAAAAAAAGTCAGTAAATCATTGGAACAGCACAAAATTACATGTGAACTACACAAAAAATGGAATCGGTCTCATCTTTGTCAGCTAGATGAAGGACAGGTCCTACAAAAGCACCATCTATGAAAACACCGCCTGCTTTACTGAGATATTTGGCCAAAGATGATGTAGAATATCTAGATTACTATTCTAAGAAATAAACTCATTGCCATCGTTTATTTATATGTAACAGAGATTAGGCTCTAAGGTCAGCAATGTGGCTATTAGGTTGACAGCTACATGATTAACTATTTTAAACCTTCTTTTTTTTGCAACTTTTAAGACTGTTTAAGACAGGAAAGATGTCAGCTACTGGAATTTCACTACACCCATGAACTCAAAATCTGACAGGACTTTCATAAGGACTATACTAAACAGATGAAGATGAAATTCAAGCTATGAAAAATTTCAAACCTAATTTAAAAGAAGACACTGCAAATAGGTGTAAACAATTAAATAAAACTGAGAAGGAAGGACAGGTACAATGGTGATAAAAATATGTGATTAGACAAAGCAGTGATGTGCACAGCTAGGAAACCATTTTTGGCGCTTTTGCTAGAAGATGGGAAGGGTGAACAGAGGTCAGCTGATACAACTGATGTGAATGCCTTTGTGTACTCTAGTTATATGCATTTACAGAATGAACATACTAAAGCCTTCTAGAAATAGAAAAGGAAATATTCTACCTTTTATATTCAGCCTGGGTTCAGAAGTATTTTTAAAAAAACCCTTCATTTAGAACCTTATACCCAAATGCCAAACTTTGAAAGTCAATGGCAGCAATTCCCATTGTGGTAGAAATAAACAGTAGATTCTTTGTCTTTAAACACAAATTGAATTTAGAAACAGTGTGGATTAAAAATAAGGATGACACGTATTTTTTGAAAGTATGATTTACCCAATTAAGAATTAAAATAGTTAAGAACAGAGTATTAGGACTTATCAGGGATGCAATGGCTGAGATTTTATAACTTGTGTCATAACATCTACAAAGATTATTAGAAGTCTAGATGTACTATTATTTTTGGCTCTTTCTTTTTTTAATCAAAGACTGTAAACTGGAAATTATAGATGTATTAAAATGGTAGTGTGCTACTCATTATCTGAGCTGTTGTAGAACTCAGTCATGCCTCTGTCTCAGTGGTATAATACACCTACAAGTAGCAACTGTCCTGGTTAAACATCTTTCTTCCACGTTCTTTGTCATCTCTCTTCAATACCATTGTACTCTACATTGTATAGTTTAGAGACATGCTCCTAGGTAATCTGATGTGCCTTTATGATTTTAATCCTAAAAAAGAGCAAAGTTTTTTTTAAGAGAAAAAAAAAAACAAACAAAAACTTTGCAAGACCTACTGCTTTGAA
>JANXJC010000078.1:26925299-26936519 GCA_027564655.1 Leptodon cayanensis
AATATTGTTTTGGATACCAAATAAGAATATCTTTTACCACTTTTTTGTGCCTTTAGCAATATTCATGAAGTTTCAAGTGTACATTTAAGAACTCAGCCAATGCTGCACCAAAATTAATTTATCAATGAAAAGTTTGTTCAGCCTCAAACATAGTAATAATTAATTAAAACACCCAAACTATTATTTATGAACAAAATTACTTCAGATACAGTTTTAATTGCACTATAATTTTTTATCATTATTTCTTATTTGATTTGTAACAACCACAGATACTCACAGCAGGAAAACCATGTTACCGGCAGAGTAAAAATGTTTACCCCACATTCTTAATAATGCTTTCACAAAATAGCGTTCAATTTTCTTAACGGTATTGGGCTTTGTATCTGAAATTTAAAATTTTCAAAATGAGCTGGTCCCATCCCTTCTTGGAAGAAAAAACATACAGCTTCCCATTTAAATAATAAGTCCTAACATACTGGTAATTTACTGTGCAGAGGGATAATTTTCTTCTAATTACCTAAAGTATAAAAAATGATTATAGAACTTTTCCCTCAGAAATGAAAAAGCCCTTCAGTCTTCCTCTCCATAGCTCTTAGATGTCCTCCACCATTCAGCAGCACACCAAAATTACTTTTCACATGATATGTTAGTTGCACTTTTCCCTACTGTGCAATTGGAATAATTATTAAGGAAAAAATAGAGTATTTAAGTACCGCAGATATTGTTTCCCCCACTTAAGAGAGGTGGTACTGTTCAAAAGTACCAACGCTTATTAACTGAGCTGGAGAACTATTATACCTCACTGATTTCCAGGTTTATATTGCTTGAATACACATTTCAGTGCCCCTGCTCATAAGGAGCACTTGGAACAGTTTCACATGAATGTTCATGTTTGGTACTTGCGCCAAAAGAACGCACAACTTCAGGGCAGATTATGCACAGGTAGCATATTCCTAAGCCATATAAGGGGTTGGTACTCATTGATTCACCCACATGGCAGCTGCAGCTACAGAATGTAAGACAAACTCCCACCCCCTACCCCTCAAACCCCCAAAGTCACTACGAGTCTAGTATCTTATTGCAAAAAAAATGAAGTTTTTTTGACAACCTCTCCTAGAGCCTTGACAACATGAGATACATATGAATTCAATTTTATGCAACTAACCTACCAATACAAGGTCAGATGTTAAACTTGGCTCCAGCCATTTGCAAATCATTCCACCAAGAATTATGCTACCTCCACCATTATAAGGTGCTACCTATGCAATCGATACAAAATCATTTGGGGTTTCTTTTCCCTCCTCCTCCTGTTGGAAATGTGTACATATTTCCTCCATGAACCAGGTGAATATTTTACAGAGTTTAAGCTGTCTGTTATCTGTATGCCCCTACATTAAGAGAATTCAGTGATTCCTACAGTGATCACTCCAAAACAACGTGAATGCTCATAATCAAGGAACAACCTTACTGTTAGTACCAAAAATTCATGTCAGTTTCAGGGAATACATGCATATAGTTGGACTTCCTGGAATCCAAAGAGATTTATTTTCAGTATCTGTTTTCAATAAGAATTATCTGGGAAGCTGGAGTATCAAGGACCTTGGAAAATAAAATTAAATACAACTGCCCACAGTGATGCTATGGAACAACTCAACTCAGCAGCAGTACTATTTCAGAAGGTCCCTTTCTTTTTCCAGCCTGGAGATATTTCTGACTAAACAATCAGTAACTCCAGCCCTTGCAGAAAAATTCTTACATTACATGAACCTTCTGATTGTAAGTCTACCGCAGGTCAAACTGGTCATCAACTGTAAACAAAGAACTGGCTAGTTATGTTAGACATCTTTGTGTTAGCTAGCTGTGACTCTAGATAAGAAATGTGACTGTCATGTGTGCGTAACACCAAGAGAGAAAGAGGTCAGAAGAATTCTGTTTATGAGGTCTCCTGAAAGTACTAACCTGTGGCCAAACAGTGAATTGAGAATTTGCAGCAATCCAAGCTGAAACAAGATTTTCTTTTCACGAAAAATGTATGACAAAGAAGAGATAGCACAGAACATACTGCTCTAAAGATACTCTTTTGTTCTCTAGAATTTAACTCATTCACATCTTCTGCACTAATTTCTGCTCCTCCTCTTTTTTTTTTTTTCTTCTGCCGCCTTTCCCACATAAATTGTTATACTTGAGAACTCAGGAACTGCAATTAGTCATAACCAAAACAGTGCCACACCTCCAGAAAGCCCTTAATAAAGCATTTTAGCAATTTCACTTGTCCTCTTGATATTTGGTTTATTTTTGCATCTTTCATGAATAGAGATAAACTTGCAGATAGACCCTGGAAGCAGAAACCTATATATCATAGAGTATCTTGAGTTGGAAGGGACCTATAAGAATCATTGAGTCTAACTCCCAACTTCCAGTCTTATATAAACATCAGTATGGACAACTTGAACTCACAGCAGATCCACAGTTGCTAAATACATCTGCCCACAATTAGAGCCAAGAGGTACATGAAGAAGACAGCGAGCTAGAAGGAAGCCTCTACAGAAGAATTTCCTCTCTAAAGAGGATTCTTCCCTTCTATGTTCTTTCTGCCAAAAAAATAAACTAATGGCACTAGAGCTACGAAGCTGTTGGTTATCTCCTTCTGTGAACTGCAAGAAAACGAAGATTGTCTTTTCTCCCATTGCTTCTTGCTGAGTATATCAGTGTTTAACTTGTCTAAATGGGAACAAAGTTTCCTGGACAGTGAGCGTGGGACACTGTGGAAAGAAGAAGGGAAATGTGAAGAAGGGCAAGTGAGACCAAGAAAGGAAAATAAAAGCTAGACTTGAAAGTATATAAGGCTAGTTATCGATTATTTTCACTTACCTTTTTAGGAATTAACTTGGCAAGTTGCTTTCTGTTGCTGTCTTCCCCTGTCCTTCACCCAAATCTACACTAGACTGTACCATTTGAGTTTATTGTGTACACAAAGGCTGTTGGCTATAGGTACACACGAATGTGAAAAGTAGTATGTCCTCTCTATTAACTACCCCAGCCTTTTGTTGGTGGTGTTGGGTTTTGGTTTTCTTTTTTGTAATAGGAATCTGAAGTGACTGATCCCTTCATATGCGTTTCCTAGCTCTTCAACTAATAGATACTCAGGTAAAATCAATAAAATGTAATTACAAATGTGCATCTGGATGAGCTGAGAGTACTTTTCACTCTTTCTGAAAGAGGTTTAGTATTTTGCTGCAGACAAATAAAATCTAGTAGAAACTATATCTCTGTTTTGCACTCATTGGAATGACACCACTTACTCTAAATTACATGTTCCAGAGGGGTGCTCCCCAATAACTGAAAACCTCATTTTCCCTTCAGTATTTTTTTGAAAGTACTATCTGCAACAATGAGTCATCATCTACTGCAGCACAACATCCTGCTCTTTCCAAGCATCTGCAGCCCTCTAAAAGAGACACAGGGTCTTTTAATGACATATATAATTCCCTGCATTGCAAAAAAACCCCATTAATCATTGTTTATCTTGTTTAATGAAACTACATGTGAAAATGACAGTAGATTCTCAGACTTTTATGCAAATCTTAAAAATGCTAACGTTAATGTTAAAAATCTTAATTATTGTCTTCATTTTTACTCACTTGGCTCATTAGAAGATAAGCAACCTCAAACCTGAAAGAGTATACCATTATAACTTGTTTACAGTAGCCTTCCTGGAGTATTTTAAGGGTTTAAAATACTGGGTCAAAAGTATTACCCTTATAAAATGCTTTTTGCTTGTTTTTGCTCAGCTTGCCACGTTGCAGCAATGTTCAATTTAATGTATCTAAATTCACTGAGGCATCATCTAAGAGTTGGTGGAAACTGCAACTCTAAATAAATGTATGTCTTACTAGCACAGCTGGAAATGTTTCACTTTAATAAAACTCATATTCCTTGTTTTAATAAACTTCAGTAATTCAGTTTATGAAACCAACATTTTACAAATAAAATTAATCAGATGAAAAGATTTTTCTCTTATTTGAGATTACTTTTCTGTTTCCTACTTTTCTTTGGACATACATATACCTATAAAAGATACTCTGGTTTTGTTGTTCTTTTTATGGGACTGGTATTGTAGACAAGGCTTTATTTTCCTAGTTTATAAAAAATAAAAAAAGTGTCAAAAAGTGCTTTGGGTTTGTGTGGTGGGGTTTTGGTAGCAGGGCAGGGGCTGCAGGTGCGGCTCCAGTGAGAAGCTGCTAGAAGCTTCCCCAGCTCCAAGTTGGACCCACCTCTGGCCAAGGCTGACCCAATCAGCGACAGTGGTACCGCGTCTGGGAGAACAGATTTAAGAATGGGAAATCTGCAGCAACGAGGGGAGTGGGATGTGAGGGAAACCCCTGTGCAGATACCGAAGTCAGTGAAGAAGGAGGGGGAGGAGGTGCACCAGAGGAGGGGATGCCCCTGCAGCCCGTGAAGGGGAGCAGGGGAGCAGATGCCCACCTGCAGCCCAGGGAGAGCCCACATCAGAGCACGGGGATGCCCCTGAAGGTGGCCGTGACTCCATGGGAAAGCCCGTGCTGGAGCAGTGTGTGACTGAAGGACTGAAGCCCATGGGAAGGACCCACGCTGGACCAGTTCATGAAGGACTGAGCCCACAGAGAGGACTCACATTGGAGAAGTTCATGTAGAACTGTCTCCCATGGGAGGGACCCCACACTGGAGCAGGGGAAGAATGAGGAGTCCTCCCCCTGAGGAAGAAGTAGCAGCAGAGATGTGTGATTAGCTGACCCCAACCCCCATTCCCTGTTCCTCTGCGCTGTAGGGGGAGGAGGTCGAGAGAACTGGGAGTGGTGTTGAGCTGGGATGGTGGGCGGGGTGGGGGGAAGGTGTTCTAAGGTTTCGTTTTACTTCTCAGTATACTTGTCTTGATTTGATTTGTAGTAAATTAAATTGATTTTGTTTCTTCCCCAAGTTGAGCCTGTCTTTGCCCGTGACCATATGTGGGGAGTGATCCCTCCCTGTCCTTGTCTTGACCCACGAGCTTTTCTCTATATTTTCTCCTCATCCCACCGGGGCTGGGGGGGAGGAGTGAGCAAGGGGCTTTGTGGTGCTTTGTTACCGGCTGGGCTTAAACCACAACAAATAGAAAAACTGTATTTCTCTCACCTGCTTAGGCGTCACCCCAGGCATGCGAATGTCCAATGCAAAATCTGACAGACCAAATGAAATCACCGGCTGGTCGCTTCCAAGGCATTCACTGGAAAGAGATCTGGTGGTATCTTTATACCTTAAAAAGAAAGAGGAAAGATTTTTAAAAATACTGATTTTTGTTACGTCTTCCTAAAACGAAGTGTCTTCAGAACTAGTAGTAGAAGTTTGACAATGCTGAGTAGCTCCAGGAGTGATCTGAAAATTTCAGTCCTTCCTGAGCTGAGGAAAACATCTTAGTTATCAAGCACTTACTGAAGTAGTTCCTCTGAGCAATCAGACAGACTAGTTTGGAAAACATTAGCTGAAAACGTAACCTGTCATCTCATCTGAATAATTGTCTGAGGTACATGGACGTACAAATGGAGAACTAATTCACTAGAAAATGTCAAGTACTGTTAATCATTCACAACAGTTTTGGGGTTTTTTTAAGACTATGTACCTGATGTATAATTCAATACAGATTAATTTTAAATAATGTGTAAAGAGGAAATTTTTAATTCCAACACTACAACATTTATAGCAACTCCTATTATAAGCAGTGAAGTAAAACAGTAAGTTTTACAACTTCACATGAATATCAAAGTCTGTATTGAATGTAATGTGTTAACAAATTGTAAAAAATGTAAACACTGTAAGGAATGAAATGGTAAGACACCTGAAACGTGATGCAACATTGATACAAATTTTGAATATGTGCATCCATGTATATACATAAATACAGAAGCGACATGCTAATTACAGTGCCCAATATACCTCACAAACAGTAAACCGCTTTTTTGGAGAGCTAGCAGGCTACTTCTCTACACTACCTTAAAGTTCACCTATGCAATTCTGCATTAATCGCACCCCCCCCCGCCCCCAAATTTCCCAGGATTGGTCTGGTTTAAGCTAGTTGATGCTTTCTCGTTAAAACATCATTTTATGCTGCAAGCTAACTTGAGCAGCTGAAATATATTTACGCCTTGTGTAGTCTCAACTACACTAATGTGGTGTTATCAAAAAAGTTCCATTAATTGCTGTTTTATCATCCTAAACTCACATTTTACAGAGCAACCTATGGATAAAACAAGAGTTTCTGACTTCAATATGACAAGAGTGCCATTTCAAAATTGCAGAAAGAAAATTCAGAGTAAGTGAGCAAAACTGAACAAATACCATACACATTTTTATCTAGGACATGCTTTTTCATACTTCCATCATCATATTGTAAGTGACTGCATGCATTCAACACATAAGGTCTTCCTACATAACCCACCTCTTGAAGACAGAAAGTGGGCTTCTGAAACCCAAACAGATGTTTTGAAAAACAAAAAACAGTATTAGCAGGTTGTTAACGAGGCCAGCCATGTCCACCCTGCTGTTTCTGCCCCGATTAAGTGAGCAGAAAAAGGGCAGTGCCGTTCTACTGGCTGTGATGCTGACAATTAGGCAGCAGAAGCAGCAGTATTAATTCACTACTTCATCATTATGTGCTCTGTGGGCATCCTCCAGCTTCGGACAGATCATCTGTCTTGGATGGTGATGCGCTGTAAATCAGGAAGATGGATGATGCTATGTTGTCTTTATTATTAGCTGTAAAAATGTGTTGAAGAATCTTCCCTTGCAGATAGATGACACTGTATTTCTGTCCACTTAAGGAGCTGAAAAGTAGTAGCACTCCTGACGCTTTCTCCCCAGGTTGCGCAGTTAAATCTGCATGTTACTTATCAATCTACAGTGCCGGTGACTCCAAGTGGCATCACAGAAACCAGCGTCAGTCATCCTTCAGAACCTGTAAAAATAGAAGCAGATAAAGCATGACTAACACATTACAGCATTAGTTCTCAGCAAATCCCTGTTGAGGCATTTTAATACATTATTAAGTTCTTTCACAAGCTTTAGCCCAACCCAGTGAAGACTGCACCAAGTCTGTTGATTCCTCATTTTCCTCCCCTTTTTTTCCTCCCCTCTCATCCACCCACGGTCAGAAACTGACACATTTCATATTGGTACACAAAACACAGTTTCAAACACATTTTACATGATAGGAAGAAATATAAAAAACCCTTAATATGCAAAAGGCAAAGCATGGAGTATTTCACAGATACTAACACTAATATAATGTGTTCTATGAGGAGCAAAAAAAAGCCTAACGCTGACATGACAAGAAACAAGGTTTGTAAATTTTATCACCTATCACTAAATGTTTCTGCACATATTGCAGGCTAGGAGAATATTCTACTTTTAATACAACCTGTAATACACCATTATGTCATTAAGGTATCTGTTTCTCATGTACTTTAGTTACTTTTTATATCAATTTCAGAAAATTGATACAAATTATTTGAAATACTGCAACAAGAACTATTGAGATCAGACTGCTTTATATTAGTTGAATAGTTTTCTATCCTTTCATATATTGAGGTTACATCAGCGTAAACTATTACTCTCCTCATTGCTTTTACTTCAGAAGTTCTTACTTCCTCATTTTAGTTTATGCAGCATTTTAATTTCAAAATTTGAAGTTCCTTTATAAGTAAGCTAGAAAATCACACCATGTGTTACTGAAGACATCTAGTATTTTTCTTGAGCATTCCACTTCTGGCAGAAGAAAAATTTCTAGTCATAATAAAAATCAAAATCTTTAAAATGTATTATATAGTAGTTCTTTTAAGATAAATATTAATAGGAAAAACCCACCCAAACCCAACTGTCTCCCAGCCCCTGGAACACATAGTCAAAATACTGCTATAAGAACAAAATAAAAAAGAAGGATTCTGACATGAAACATGATTAAATTCATGTGTTTTACGAAAAATCAATTCCATCTCAGGACACACGTACCGAAAAGGCTTCTTATGAAACAAAAGTGGTGATACATAGACTAAGAAGCCATGCTGGCCACTTGCCTGTTGTTTAGCAGCTATACTAGATTTGTATTGAACTATTTGTAAGATTTAAAAACCTGATTACATTAATCATCATTAAACTTGCATATTTTATTCATTGAAGTATTACACAAAAGATTCAGTCACAAACAACTAAAAATAGACTTCATCTTAGTTTTCAGCTCGCCAAAAACATGCCAAAGCTGTCCAAAATCATTCATGCAAGCAATGATACAAGCCTAATTCCTGTTTTCAATGTAAATTTCCATGTCTTCACTTCTGTGATCTAAATCATCTTCACTAGTGGACTACGGAGAGCTGCAACACATTTAAAGGACTGTGTTAGGATGAAAATAAAAAATAATTAAAAAAAAAAAAGACAAGTGTGATATGCTTCACAAAAAGTTAAGCATATTTTTCTATAAAAACAGAAGGCTTCATTACTTTTACTCTTAAGGTATAATTATGCAACAATAACTGCTCAGCATCTTTGTAAGCTGTCTGGCTGGAAGTTCTAGTACTTTATTTGTATAACCCAAGAAATTATGCCTTTATTTTCAGAACAGAGGCAGAAGAAATACACTGGATTTTAACATACACAGAATTACAACGTTCTGACTTAATTTTTTGGAATCTGGAAAGATATTTTCCAGTGACTAGAAATAAAAACAAACACTTAATTTTTGCCAGCTTTAAGAAGTCTGAGATTGGTTACATTAAGTCTGTTACAAACATCTACCTGGTATACAAATTAATAAAAGAAAGCTACTGAGAAATGTGATCATTAATAGTCCCTCTGCATCTGAAATATGAGGGTTTCTTTGCAGCAGCTTTCAATTCTCACTGCACCGTTAAGCATGGTAAAAGCAAAAATCACCAGAACACACCTTAACGTTACAGAAGAACATCTGACAATTCATAGCTTTTAGAATGCTGACCACAAGAGAGGGAAAAAAAAAGAATAATAATCTGGAATTACTTAAAAAAGCAAAGAAATTAAATGTGCAGTGAGATCAATACATGTATGCTTAACGTCTGCACATTCTACTTAAAAAATGTGCCAATTTCATGCATAAGCTTTGTTTTTAACTAGTTTCATCAACTGGATGGATATGAAATGGATAAATGCACCTGGTACTTAAGATTAGACTCCTGCACAACCAAATTTTACATTTGGGAGAAAAGAAGATAAAGAAGAAAAAAAAAGGTAGCATTATCCTGAAGAGATTTCAATGTAATTTTAAGTATGATGCAATACATACAAATGCCAGAGAACAAGCAAAAAAGTGAGGATGAGAGATTCAATAATAAGATTACACAATTACTTAGGTTCATTATGTGGACATCTTGATACCACTGTTTTGCTTTTATTTTGGGGTAAGAGATCCCAAGGGAACAGAAGAAGTGAAGTAAAAAAGACATAATTAATGACAAAGACTAAAGTGAGAGGAGAGAAAGGGAGATGAAAATTAGATTGGGCAATATAAGCACATTATTTTATCCCACACGCCCCACCCAGACATAGCAGAAAACAATTATATAAAACAAGGGAGTGAAGAAAAATAAAACAGTCAACAGCAACTAGCATGAAGACATCTTACTGAATAGGCTGGGAGAAAAAAAAAAAGAAAAAACAGTGGCCAAGAAGGTGGAATTCAAAATACGACTCAAAATAGCATGCAAAATGAAGTAACAATATTACAATGTGTTGTTATACAAATTAAACAGTGAGTCTTTTAAAAGAATAGGAATTAAATGATCAATTTCCAAAAATCAACTAAAGAAAAAGAAAGCTCTGTATTAACTACAGGTTCATAAAGCTCATTATAATAATTTCTCGTTTTCAGTTTAGTCACTAGAACTTTTTATATACAGTACCAAGTGAATAAGACAGAAGCAGGAAACTCACTTTCAACCACCAACCTTCAAAGAAAAAAGGAAAAGATGGTCATAGCTTATGGGGATTGATATGAAAGTCTGTCACAGGTGGTAATTTCTCATAACTGAATCTCTTTTCTTGTTTCTTATGCATTGCAATCATGGAATTGAGCAAGGATTACCTGAGTTCTGTCTTCAGCTAGAGCAGAGAGTCTACATTTCATCTTAGACAAAACTTTAAAGCTTAAGCAACAATTGTGTACACAGACAACAGCCAGTTCAACAAATGAACTGCAGCTAGGCCTTCAAGTCGAAGTACTTTGGTTCTAGCAACACAGGAAAAATCATTATGTTGTGGGATCAGCTTAGGGATTCATTAATGCACTAAATACAGCCACTTATGACACTTTGGTCAAAGATGCACACAAAAGAATTCGGCAAGAAGCTGTCAAATTAGACAACCTCTTGAGACTCAACATCAGTAAAAAAACATCTCACAAAACAGATAGATATCTAGGGGTTGTGAGAGCAATTATCAGAAACACAGGTGTATAATGCTAATGACACCAGGCTGGGAGGAGTGGCTGATACACCAGAGGGTCATGCTGCCATCCAGGGGCACCTCAAGAGGCTGGAGAAATGGCCTAACAGCAACCTCACGGAGTTCAACAAGGTGAAGGAAGTGCAAAGTCCTGCACCTGGAGAGGAACAACCCCAGCCACCAATACATGCTGGGGACCACCCAGCTGGAAAGCAGCTTGGCAGAAAAGGCCTCGGAGGTCCTTGTGAACACCAGGCTGAACATGAGCCAGCAATGTGCCCTTGCTGCAAAGAAGGCTAATGGTATCCTCAGCGGTGTTAGACAAAGTACTGTAAGCAGGTCAAGGGAGGTGATCCTTCCCCTCTACTCAGCACTGGTGAGGCCACACCTGCAGTATTGCGTCCAGTTCTGGGCTTCCCAGTACAAGAGAGACATGGACATACTGGAGAAAGCCCAAGGAAGGGCCATGAAGATGATGAAGGGACTGGAGCATCTCTCTTAACAGGAAAGGCTGAGAGAGCTCAAACTGTTCAGCCTGGAGAAGAGAAGACTCAGGGGGGATCTTACCCATGTACCAAAATACCTGAAGGGAGGGTGCAAAGAGGATGGAGTGTCCTGGTTTTGGCTGGGATAGAGTCGATTGTCTTCCTAGTAGCTGGTGCAGTGCTATGTTTTGAGTTCAGTATGTGAAGAATGTTGATAACACTGATGTTTTCAGTTGTTGCTAAGTAATGTTTA
>JANXJC010000078.1:26958800-26978740 GCA_027564655.1 Leptodon cayanensis
CCCGTGCTGCCCGGCGCTGAATAAACATACCTACTTTACAATCTTACAGATTGTGGAGTCTGTTTTCCGCACGTCACTGTCCTTCCAGAATCAGATTTGTGAAGAAATTCATTTACACGTTTGTATTTTGTCTAGTTCAACTACAGAACCTTCACATTACTTCAGTGAACTTTATGAACCTGTCATAAAAATAAATCTTTAGACTAGTAAAGGGAAATACTTTTTAATTAACATACTAATGCTTATTAAGGGGACACTACTGAACCTTTTGATAATGAAAAAACAGTTGATTGAAAGGCTTCTTACATACTGCAGTGCTTATTAGAAGTTTTACCAAACGCATCACAGGCTTGCCTACCTCCACATAACAATTTTTCAAAGTAGTATTTTAGCTCCTCCTAGCACTATATCATCTGCTTCTTTAGCAAGAAGTCCCAAATCCCTCACTCCCAGTTCCCCACTCCACAGGACTGATTTTTCTGACAGAGGGTGAAGCTGTGGGGCAGCAGGGGTTATGGGTTGAGAAGAGAAGAAATAAAAGTCACTCATATGCTGTACAGAAATAACAGAATAGAAAAGTTTTTTTTTTTAAAAAAAAGAACAGGATTTTGACAGTAGAAAAGCTTTAAAAAAAAAAAGAACAGGATTTTGAACAGAATATTTTTTAGCTTGTAGCATTTTTTACATGTCTACTACTCTGTAAATAGAGTATTTTTTTTTTACATGCATTTTTGCAGGAAAAGAAAAAATAAAAATCAGTATAGAATTTTCCAAAAGACTACTACATATTGAGTTAGTTACAGCTTTTTTTTTTTTCCTTCACCTACCTCTTAAGTGCTAAGCAAAACATTTCACAGATTTTTAACATAAGTTACTTCTGGTTTAAGACACACATTTTTACTCAGAAGTAAATTATTCAAGCTGAGTCCCAAAAACTGAATCCCAAAAGACTTCACAGATGCAGTAGTTGAAAGTAATCAGGTAGAAAAAGAGATCTGAGAGCAAAGTAAAAAAATTTCAAAGATTAATTTTTTTAGGTCAGCATTAAAAATTGTTCACACAAATATTTCATTGTCACATTGTAAGTTCTCCTTAATCATTGATAAAATAGAAAGAAACCAGACTTTTTAATGTGTTTTGGTACGAAATATAACAAGAATTTTGTACAACAAAATTTGCTCAGTTTGTGATAATCGAGAAGCAGGTCACCTATCAGCAGACTTAAGCACACTATCAGAAAAGTCAGTACCTACATCAGCTGTTGAGAACAGTTAAAGTTTTTAACACTTACTACCTCAAGTGAAGAAACACTTGTTTTTCCAATGGATTACATTAACTGACAGTTCAATATAAGGCAAGTTATTCCACTGACTAACAAAACAAATTGGTGTAAAATAAAAATAAGGTAGTAATTATAATAAAGTGTTTTCAAAAAACCAACCGCACCAGCTAGACCATAGAAACTGCATAGCCAAACAACAGTCATGGAAAGGGGAGAAAGACTTTAGTATTACATTAATTCTGCTTCTGATACTATTATAGTATATGGCCTTTACAGAGGCATAGAGCTTGGCAGGGAGCATACAACATACTCCAAACTCACCTTGGAGTACAGTGCTTACCTGGCCTTACCTTTTCAAATTAAATTTGCAACTTCCACAGTTACAAACATACCATAAAACTGTGTTTTTACCTGAACTGCCTTCTGGCAATACAGGCTTGAAATCAAGGTACTAAAGAACATGGCGTAATGAGGTGAAGATCAAGCTTCAAGTCAAAGATGGAAGCCAGGTGACCAAATAACAAAAAAAGACAGTAATTCTGTATTAAACAATGTAATTGGCATGGCCACTTTCAGCTGGAATCAAGACATTTTAAGTGTAAGAAACAAGGGCATAACTCAGAGCGCAACCTCTGCACCAGCAAGAAGAGAGATTTGTCTTTTCCCCAGGTTCAAATTACATCCTATGTTTACCTTCCTTCTTTTTATTCAAAGAGTTCTTTCTGGCTCTTCTGCAAGATAGGACTGCAGGTCTGACGATGTGCAGCTCTTTTCCAAATGCAGCTGTTTGCTCTCATCAAAGATGACAGCCTCAGTGACTCAAATGTTTTTACTTTACACTTCCATCTTCCCTTACCCTCCAGAAGTGGGCTTCTATCTTTCAATTCAGCCTTTAGCAATGGGAAGGGATAATATAAATACTTTTGTTATTCAAAGCACTTTTGGTAGCATCTGTAAAGCTGTTACATTTTATACATTGCACCATAAGCAGAATTATCTTTCCAAGTTTTTAACTAAACCCATAAAACCTTTCTGTCACAAAAACCCAGATGACAGACCTGGCTTTTAGACTGCCTTTCAAGTCATCTTTTCAGCAAAAATTTTTGTAACATTAGGGACATCTGCCTTTGTACGAAGACATAATCTGGTACAGCAATCCATAGAAGTGCCAACGCATGTTAGCAACACGCCTGTTCAAGAGGGTTACGCTCACAGTGCCGTGAGGATTGAGGTTTGCATTCTTCCGCCTTCCATCTAGAGGATTCACCAATGCCAAGGCAAACTTAAATTTGGATGTTTTAAGCTAAGAAAAAGAAGTTGGAGTGGGAATTGCTGTGTGATGACAAAATACAAATATGTGCCAGAGATACTAGAGGGGAAGTTGGAAAGGGGGACATGGGAAATTTCACCATTGAAACTCCATGGTCTAAACTGCACTTTGTATCCAATGATTAGGGCATTGCAAACTGTTTGCGAACTAAAAGTAAGAGTATTGATTTTAGATATACACATTCTTCTGAAAATCAGGCTTAAGAACTCTGTCAATTTTCTCTACTTGAAGCTGGATTACTGTAACAGCTACTCATGCCAGCCCAGTAAGCACTCCCAGTTTCCTTTGGTAACACATTTTTACAATCATCTTTGTATGAGTATATAATAGTTTATTTATAGTCACATTGTTTGTGAGGAATACAGAATTATGAGAGCACTGTTTTTTCCACAGTGAATAAATGTCATTTCTACGTAAAGCCTTCAAGGGAGAAATGGTGTCTTACATCACCAGCAAAGACCCCACATCTACCACTTGATATAAGAATTAACCACAGCACTTTATTAGGTCTTTATAAGACACGTTAATGCTGTTTTTTCAGATAATACTTGAAAGCAGAGCCAAAGCAAACACTTTGTAACTGGTTGGCATCTCATCAGAAAATTTGATAGACCTTTTTTGTGCACTTGTATAACAGAGAAGTTTAGGAGATGTTTATGTATGATGTCTATATGATGAAATAAAACTATTCATTAGCAAGATAATACTGAAAAGAATGGGAAAAAATGGCCATTACCTTGTAAAGGACATCCTAACTTTCTCCTGTGTTATGCCTCTTCCTTCCCACATTCAGTCTAAGTTATTGCCGTGCCTATCTCTGAGCCCAGGGACAGCCAAGAGCATCTCCTTTAAGGAGTCATGTGCAGACACCAGAGAGCCACAGACACTAAAAGCTGGCAGATAGAATCATAGAACCATTTAGGTTGGAGGAGACCCTTAAGATCATCGAGTCCAACCGTTAACCTAACACTGCCAAGTCCACTGCTAAAGCATGTATGTCCCTAAGCACCATGTCTACACACCTTTTAAACATCTCCAGGGACGGTGACCTCACCACTTCACTGGGCAGCCTGTTCCAGTGCTTGATAACCCTTTCAGCAAAGAAATTTTTCCTAATATCCAATCTAAACCTCACCTGGTGCAACTTGAGGCCATTTCCTCTGTCCTATGGCTTGTTACTTGGGAGAAGAGACCAAAACCCACCTCACTACGACCTCCTTTCAGGTAGTTGTAGACAGCGATAAGGTCTCCCCCCTCAGCCTCCTTTTCTCCAGGCTAAACAACCCCAGCTCCCTCTGTCGCTCCTCATAGCACTTGTTTTCTAGACCCTTCACCAGCTTCACTGCCCTTCTCTGGACATGCTCCAGCACCTCAATGTCTTGCTCCGCAAGCACCACGAGACAAACTGCGTCAGGCTGCCAGAAGCCTGAGCTGCACCGTCGTGCTGTATTTGCATGGGATTTCAATCATG
Source organism: Leptodon cayanensis (assembly GCA_027564655.1). Taxonomy (NCBI): domain Eukaryota; kingdom Metazoa; phylum Chordata; class Aves; order Accipitriformes; family Accipitridae; genus Leptodon; species Leptodon cayanensis. The sequence continues at coordinate 26,962,884 of JANXJC010000078.1, forward strand.
GGTATAGGCTTTATTTATTAGTGCTGTAACTGCACAACATATGTCAATAAAATCTCACAATGTGTCACATAGCTATAGTTTCCTACAAGCAACCTGCTGAAGTACAACAAACTATCTGGACCAAGACGGAAGAAGCGATTTTGGAGCAGCAGGCACCAGTGTCACTATTATGCCTGCAACCAGATGCCTCACAGCCGTCAGAGACTGCTTTGTTCTTTACTCAGGCTCCATGCTCCTTTTAAAGGCAGTTAAATAAGGAGACAGCTGCAAAGACAGAGCTTAACTTCTACAGAACTGAAGGAGCTGGGCAGTGCAGAGGAAGAGCATGTAGGCAGTATAAAGGTGGCACAGCAAAAATCCCTAATGCTGTTAAGTTGCATGAAGATCACATGCTTTTAACATAACCGCTACATGGAAGGAGATCTTCATTTCCTTACCACATACCCACCACATGGAAGGACTTTCCAGAATTCATGTCTAGCAGCTGAGTCATCTCAAATTTGTTTTCAAACAGTTTTAACAGATTTTAATACTTTCAAAAAAAGTGCCATTAAGGTTTGAAAGAGGAAGACAGAAACACAGGATAATGCAAGCATTCTCTAATAAGACCAGGTAGAATTGGTTCTAACATTGTTTCTTGCTTTCCCCACGCTTGAATTCTCCTATTCATCCCTTTCTCAAAATAGGCAATCCTATTTAATCTGTAATTACTTATCCAGTAGTTTCATAGGTATTTTGTATCAGATGTATCACATGATAGAACAGCTGCATCACTCATCAGTCCTGCCACTGTACTTTGGCTAAAGAGAATCAAATCAGATTCTGTATTAAGCTGCAAAGAAAAAGATTTTCTATATTCTTACATTATTTAGCAGTCAGAGAGGCCTGATATAATTTGATGATCATTGTGAAGCCAAAAAACCAAAAAACACAGCTGTGTTAATATAAGCTATATTTAGCACTGCACAAATAAAAGCCACAAAACTGGCAGTACCAAACAGAAAGCCAGACAGCTTTCCAGGGGCCTTCAGCAGCTACTGCTGACGTGCTGCAGACAACAGATTTACACTGAAGTGTATTTGCACCATGTGCTTTCTTACCATCCAGTTTCAGAAAGTTAAACAAAAAGACATCGACTACAACTGCCCTTCCAAGACACTGCTCTGAAAATAGATGCAGTGTGTATCTGAAGTTTGCTCCCTGTTAAGCATTTGCTCGTTGTAAAGACAGAAAACAAAGTAGTCATAAAAATCCATTATCAAACATAATGGGAAACCAGGTATTCAGTAGCAGCCCTACCTCCAGGTTTGTCAGTCATAACGTTGTACAAACTAAGAGTCAGAAAATAAATAATAATAAATAAAATTAATTGACAAATTAAAATCTGACAACTTTCTTTTGAAAAAAGTAGATTTATAAAGCAAACCTGCCAGTTACTCATAAAAGTTTATGTATTTACACAAGCGATGCAAAGACTACTTTTTAAAATATGTTCAAAAAAAGTCGTTCTCTCATTCTAAACAGTCTTACCAGAACAAACATTTTCAAAACTGTTTCACTGATAGCTATAACTATTCCCATTAAAAGTCAGCAATCACAGATTTTTTTTCCATACCCTGTTGTACTTCACCCATAATAAATTAAATGCTTGTTTGTGTATGGTGCCTCTGAGACAATAAAAACATCTTCTTCCTTACAGCAGCTAGCTGAATTCACTGAAGTTTTTTTGGTTGTATTCTGTTTGTTTTTAAGTAGCAGTTTGTTCAAACTTAGGCAAGTTCCTTCCCACTTGTGCACAGAGCTCTTAGCCTACCCCAGCAGGACAGGAAATAGGTAAGCTCCAGCAAGGCAGTAAAATTAAGCAGCTTTGTGCTGACTGAAATGAGAAAACAGAGATCTCACCTAAAGAATGCAGTCTGTCAGCAGACTCAACAAGCCCAAATTAAAACAATGCAAGCAGCAATTTTAATTTTAAGAAGCCACCTAATCTTTATAGCAGAGTGGAAGATCCTCCCAGTTAAATACATCACTATTTTTAAGTTCAGCCCATTTTGAAAACTGGACTACACCGTAAGAAAGAACAGTAGAAACAGCAAACACTGCTTTAATTAATTTCCACAGCTTGTGATGGTCATGAACATGTTTTAAGTTGAGAAAATCAAGCTGTCTGAGCAAACAGGTCTGGCTTCCCAGCCCAGATAGCAGACTACTCTTACTTATAAGCTAAAATCTGTAAAACCAACTGCATTTCAAACAGGGAAACTGCAGCCCAAGAGTTTGAACCTTTGCCTGCAGTAGCTATTTTGTGTCTGCTTTGATCAGCAAAGAAATGGCTACTTTTGAAGTTTAAAACATTGTACTTGAGTTAATTCAGTCTTTGCTTGAAATGAAAAGCATGAATACTTCGCTGTTGTCTTTGATCTTTTGTCTCAGGCTGTCAGCTGTAATAGACATGACTGAATTGTTTCTACTTAACACCCATTTTTTAATGATGTCCAGGAAAGCACTAGAAGGACAGAAAGGTTTTATATTACATAGTAAAACAAAACTTGAGATTTGACTACATGAGAGAATAAGAAAAAAAACTGACAAGGGATAAGTTTAAAGGCAAATAAGACTGTTCCCTACTGGGAAGAAAAAAAACAACCACCAAACAACCAAAAAACAAGTCAATGTTTATACAGATTTTTTCAATCTAAACTTGATCTTAAATTATCTCAAAAACCCAGAAAAGTTCTCTTCTGGTGATAAATTCTGAATTTTACAATATATTATCTGCAGAATGAAAAAAAAATTCAAGGAAAATCTACAAAAAGTAGTCCATGGCATTGCCTAAAATTGGAAACATTCTCATTGTTATTTTATTGTATTACAAACTCACCTTTTACTTGATGCAACAGTGGACACTAAATGTTAAAAAAAAAAGTTACTGATCATGTTACTGACATGACTAAGAACTGTCACTTTAGTAAATACTACAACCCTAAAATTTCTGTCTTACCCAACAGTGTAGATTTGTCTTCCAATTATCTTTAGTATCTTCTGGCAGGAGATAGATATTTTGCTAAGCAGAGAAGTTAAAATTACCTCATGATAATCATAAAAAATTCTCCTGAGAACACCCTTTCAGTCAGGCTGAAGGCAGATGGTGCTTAAGTTCAGCACCAAGTAACACTGACTGCCATTCAAATAAACTTCAGTTATGAGCTCCATCTGTTTTAATTACTATAGCAAAACCATCCATTATACTTCCAATGGCTCCACTATTTTGTAACAGTACAAGATAAACTCTTTTAAATAAAGGTTATGCATGAGTTGCCATTGCGCACTGTTTGCAGAGAAAAAGGTTAAAATATTGACATATAGATAAAGCTAAAGAGCTTCCTGAAAAAAATAGTTTTCTGTTAAAGTGTATGTTGCAAATACCTACTTAACTAAACTCCCATTCACTCATTATTTAGTAAATTCAGCTGCATGGACAGGAGAGGGGAAGCATAAAAAAAGCACCGCACCCCACCCTTCTCCGGTCATGCACAAAACAGTCATCACATCCAAAAGGTCTATAGCAGCGATTACTCTGAGGTGGCAGTGCAGCCAGCCTCAGAGTTGTCAGCCAGGGAACCCCTGAGGCATCCTTGTTTCCAGGTAGGGTCCTTCCAAGTAGGAGAGGGCGGAATGGCATACTACCAAATGAGTACTTCACAACTCTACAGATCTCAGTTAGGGTACTCTAGGGCAACCTCAAGGAAACTTTGTACTGTCATGTTCCTCCTGACTGACTATAAAGCCCACTTTAAACACCAAGTCACTGCAACACTGGAGTTCTACACTACTTTTCTGAAGAACTTTCTCCCTTCCTGTCCTTCAAATCCATGTGTCACTTCCCTAAGTGCATTTCTGAAAGAAAGCACTATAGAATAAACTACAATGCTCTTTTCATGGATGTCTTTACTGATAAAGCAAAAGCCCTCAAAGCCTTCAAGTTATGTTTAATGTTTAATTAAAGAAAAAACAGAATACTAAAAGTAGTACAGTGATTGTAACACTACTGTTTTCATTGTAGCAGTCTGATACTTCTTCACTAGCCCAGCGGCAGTATTTCTCTGCAGCTGAAGCGTTTAATGAACAAGAGTGACTGATCCACGATGCTCCTCATTCACTAAAGCTTCTTTCACATGTTGTAAGGTCACAAACAGTTGGTAAGAGACTCCCCTACATACCATCAAGAAAAAAGATTCAGCAGCCTAATTCTATCACTCAACTCAAAAAAAACCAAATCAAAACAACCAAACCCAAAAAAACAAGATACTGGACTTGCTCAATAAGTAATGGAAGTCAGACACAGAAATATTGCAGAGGTCCAAGACACCTTCATTGCTGCAGAAACCCAGTCTGGTTTAGTTCTGGACTTAAAGCTCCCTTCTGACTCCCACTCCTTCCCATTGTAAATTACTTACAGATTTACATTCAGAAAACTGAAAATCAAATTCATTCCCAGTATAAACTGTGCAGCTTTCACTTAAGTCAACGTGATTTATTTTCAGCCAAGATTCTTGCAGCACATCCAGTTGAAATCCTTTTACCCTGGTATTAATTCTAGTGCATTGAAAATAATACTACTGGTTTTTTTTTTTTAAAAAAAGGGGGAAAATAAAAAGACAAAACCCTCATCTACAACCTTTCTGAGGTAATACATGATGGAACTGCAGGAACAGCGGTACTTAATTGAATCATAATTTAATGCCTCTGCTAGATGCACAGCACTGTTTCTATTCTGAGGTTAAATAGTCAAAAGATTGAGAGCAAGAAGGCAAAATAATTGTGTGGCTTCATAATTTTGAGTTCTATTCAGAAAAAAAACCCCCAACCAACCAACTATACTGCAACTTGGGGGATATGGAAAAGGGGGCCTGAAAACCAAAATACAAGCCCAACATTAAATCCTAAAAAAAAATCTATATATCAGTGAAATCCTACTTCCCCCTCATGCAGAACAAGCTAAATACTGTAAAGGGATTCTTTCACTTTTTAAAAACTTCTCCAGAATTAGGTGTTGTAGATAAACACGGCAGACACAAAATAGCTAGTTCAGGATAACACAAGCTCTACAGAATGCTAAAATGCTTTTCTTAGTACACTATTATTTCTGTTGTATATTTGCCTTTATAGTTTTTCTTCCTAAAGAACTATCACCTAAGCCACCCACTACTGCAAAATAATCATATTTACAGGATATCACAATATTCCCAAGACCAGGAAGCAGTATTTTTACAACAGGAAAACATAATTTTGGAAATCGATACACTAGTGGAATGAAAACAGGTTACCAGCCAATATGGACTGGAAGTATTTCTAAAAATGCCAGAACTTGAGGAATCCATTCAGGAGAATACCAGTTCTAACTACCAGTTCTGCCTGTTTTATTATCATTTTTTTACACACATTTAGACAAACATGCTCACATGGTTCCAGACAAAAGACAGGAACTTAAAAGAAAGCCAGTTAAGAGGATTTTAGCAGATTGTTCCTTATCTTCATACAGATACAGAGGATAAATTCTACATCTCAGGGGCACAGCAGAAGGGAGATTTTTGGGATAATGCAAAAAAAAAAAAAAAAGACACACCACTGTTGCATAAAGATTTTTGTACATTTGTAGCCCTCCTGACTAAATGATCCAATCTTACAGAATTATGTGACTGCTTATCTCTAAGTAATTTCATTTATTTTGACAAGACTAAAAATATTACATACATCCTGTCAGCAATCTTAGCAAGATTAGGGCACAATTTTTCTCATATTGACTAAAACACAAGCCTTATGGCCTTCATCTCCCCATTCCACATACAGATATACAAATAATGTCGTAAGAGACAGGAGGCAATTGAGTAAACATGACTGATTCCGAAAGACCATGCATTTCCTCCATTATAATTAACTTATGTGGAAAAAAGGCAGAAGCTCCATGCTTTAAAGAAATAACTAAACAGCTTAAAACTTTGTGTTAGGGGAAAATCTGGCCAGATCAAGCTGGCCAAGAAAGGCAAGGCGGCCACAGCTCCCTGTCCCCACATCCAACCATAGTGAAGTTAAGCAGGTATTCCCACTAAGCACACACACACAAAGCACGTGTATATACCACATATAATAATTATACACATGGCCAGCGACACACATCAGACAGACAGACACAAAGAGCGCCCACAACCTCATCCCACTCCCCTCTGGCTGAGCAGGATGGAGGTCCACTGATGAGAAGATTCAGTACATGCAATGTGAGTCTCCCCAGCAGTTGGGCTCATATCCTCAGTCTGCCCAGCAGCTGGTCTCTGGATCCCAGTCTCCCTAGTTGCTGGCATCTGGACATACAAGCCCCCAAGACCACAGGCACACTCCCATTGCTGGCACAGTCTCACGCATGCACACACAGACATACAGAGCTGGCTGAGACTTCCCTGGTCCCCCAGCAGCCAGTCCCCTGTGGTCTCACCCATTGAGACCCACAACAGCAGGTCTCACCCCTGGAGAACCCCAGACTTGCAGTCTGTCTGGCAGCTGGCTGGCACCCTCCTGGTCCCCTCACTAGCCACCTCCTCCCGTGGTCTTGTCCTTAGAGGCACACACATCTGGCTCCCAGTCCACTTCACATACACACCAGCTAGTCCGGCTTTACCTTTGCTAGCCATCATATCCCCACTCGCACACCTATGCTTGCTCCAGTTGCTGGTGCCAGGGACACACAGGCCCCCACGACCCAAGGTCCCACTCCAGTTATTGGCACTTAAATCCACTCACTCTGGTCTCTCCAGCCACTGCACCATTGACATATGGTCCCTCCAACCTGTGCTGTGATCCCAGTGGCTGCACTTGGACCCCATGCACACGTGTGCACACGGAACAGAGCCCTCACCAGGGAAAGACTTAGAAAGAAATTTAACAAGTAGACAGGAAAGACTGCGCTGACCAGGCACAGGGCATGGCCAGACAAGTGTACTGACCAGCACACTATTTGCACGACTGGCCCTTTTTTAAACTCTCACCTCTCTATTTTCCCACCCTTGTCCATCCTCAGGTCACCTCACTCCATCCCTTTCCCTGCCTTTGGTTCCTCTCCTACACATCTCATAAGCAGCTTTGCGCAAACCCAAAATACTTGCATCCCATAATGTGTCCCACACCCCTGGGCAGCAACTCTCCTTAGGTGCTCCCATGTTATTCATCTTGATGGGTTTCACAGCTAGACACTGGAGCTGAGACTCTGCTGGGACAGCCCTAGGAGAGTCCTCAGACAGAGTGTATCCCTCCTTTGAGTCCCTAATTTGGGGTACACCCCACTGCCTACCTTTGTGCTCTTGTGCTCTTCTGGGTTTTTGGAGACCATGCCTTTGATGTGCTGATGGCTCCTGTCAAGGGCCCAGGCACAACCAGGGAAAGACGTTACTCAGGTTCCCCCACCTACCTTTGTCTCTCTACTCCTTTGTGGGTGTGCAGATCACATTCTATCACATAACCTAATACTTCAGATTTTAATCAAACACATAGAAAATAAATATTAACATTAATCTTGCTGCAGTGATCTTCTACCCTACCCTTGCTTGAAAGATTTGGGGAGTGGGGGTGGGGTGTGTCATCATTTCAAAACAGCACACTCCTAATGTCAGATCTTGAACTGAATTCCCTTGTTCAAACAAGGTAAAAAAAATTATCTTTCTGTCTGAATAGTAACTTTCCTGAATTTTAGGGAAAACATTTAGAAACCTTCCATTTAAACGAACTAAATCAACTAACTAAAATCTCTTGTGTCAACTGGCTCTTCTATTTCACAGTTGTTTTTGACCAGAGAGATTTTAAAAATCCCACCACAATTTTAGGGTATGGTTCCACTTTATGGCTAAGCTAATAAAGCAGGGTGTGCACAGAGCTCATGCTTTGCAGGGCAGTTGATCCTGTCTTCTCTACTGTGACAGACTTTGTGAGTCCATAGCTTCAAGTGGAATAGGTCTATCTCGCTAATTTGGTGTAAAAGCCATTTGTTCTGTTACAGATTAGGTTTCTGTTCCATCAGCCAGCTCGATGAACTCACCCTATGACTGCTGTGTAGGGAGAGAAGAGCACCAGGAGAGTGAGGCCCAGGAAAGCAAGAGCAAGACCACTCTTCAGCAGTAGCCAGACATTGAATTGACTTAACGTCACCAAAATTTATTAGCATTAGGTTACCTAAGCTTGTTCTCTTGTTATAGAACAGAAAGAGAAAGGGTTCCCAATTTACCCTGTTCAAGCCTATTTTTCTTTAATAACTTCCCCTTCAGTTCATTTTTAAGGTAATTATCTCCATCTCTTCATTCTCAACATCCTCTTGAAACGCCCTCTAATTCTGTAACGTCCTTCTGTATGGCCAGTATTACAGACTTGAAAAAGGCATGTTTCCTTTCTTAAAGTAGTCTTTACCCTTTCCCTCAAGCTCCTATAATCCTGCTTGTTTTCTGCTCAGAATGGAGAAAACATGCCAATGATTAATGACACCACTGTAATAGAAGATCTCAAGTACGTCTAAAAGAATTAAAATACAAATAGTGTACATGCAAACATGCACCACTATAAATGACCTAACAGAATTATAGTGGAAGAACAAACAGAAGTCTTGTTTCTGTAACAAATTATTTGTATGTGGAACCTGAACATAGAGTCAAAAGCCCTGGTGGGGAAAAAAAACCCTATAAATAAAGAAGAAAAGAAGAAGCCCCCAACCTCAAAGTACTGCTATATCATTAGACAGAAAGAATCATTAAAGAAACAGCTGTACCTTGGACAATCACTTTTCCTTTGCTACATGTATTACTCACTGGATGGCTGTGTCTAATGTGACAAAGTAAAAAAAACTTCTTACAACTGCTCCCTAAAACCAATACTAAAAAGTTTTCAATGGGTATAGAATTTCACTCTTCCTCCTGTGCCAGGATAAAAGAACTCCTGAAGAGAAGAAAAATATAAAATCAGGCTTCCTCCCACACAGGAACTGCCAGGAGTGCCACTAGCTGAACACAGCTTACTTTTCCTTGCTTTTTTAAAGTCACTTAAAGAACTGCTTAGGATATAATTATAAAGAATTAAAATTAACTAGAATTGAACTTAATCTCCATCTATGTACACAAATCATCAGCAAACTGTCAATGATCTGTGGTTGGATCATTAGCCTTTACGATACCATTCTTCAATAAATTTTCTCCAATGACTAAAATTACTTTTTTTTTTTTTAAATAAAAAACCACCTTTGTTTCCATTCAGTGATAACCATGTTACATTGTTTGCATCCACAAAAGAACACAATCCAAAGCAGATTAAAAGCAAATTCAGGAAGTAACAATCAATAGCTAATTGTCATTTTAACAACTTCAAGATGATTCGTAGTATGCTCCTATTAACTGGGACCGTAGTTAAAATCAAATGTGCATGCTTTAGAGAAAATACAACCATAAAAAAGGTAATTAATACAATGGTATCTTTTGGGACAAGAAGTACAATCCTAAAAATTATAAAAAAGTCATTGCTGCTAGCACATACTACAGAAAAATAACACTTGAAACTGCTAATTGCATTTCAGGGGTTAAATACATTACAACAGTAATTATTAATATCTAGATTCAATAAGGTAGAAGTATAAATTCCATTTCTATCTGAGTAAGATATCTGGAATCAATAGATCATTTTAACAACTTTCCAAAATGTAGTTATATTTAACTTTGACTTGCATCTGGAACAGGGTACATTTACATTTAAATACAGCTGGTATTCAATGTTAGTGAGTAACTGTACTGGCAAAGATGAAGTATTTATGTTTGTATGTAAAGTATATATTTCTTTTTGCACATTTAAAGTGTTTATTCAGGAAAGATAAACAGGTTACACTTTCTATGATAAAACTTCATATTAATTTTTACTTTGAAAGTGACAATTACACTGATTTATAATAAATTTAGAATATGATTTTGTTTTGAAGAATAAGACTTCATTTTTTTCAAAGCATTCAGTTTGTTCTTTCATATATATGATGACTTGACTTGCAAATCACCATTGTATACACCGTCTGTTCCATTTACGTGTACTCCAGATAGGCATTTTTTTTCCCATCTGAAATCTTCACGTGTCTTCTAAAAGCTTTTGGCTAAAAAATAGTACTTGTACTACTTGGGATCATAATGTTGTCTGCATTTAAGCCCACCATCAAGCTTCTCAACTTCATGACAAGCTACGTGAGACAACCAACACATATATGCAACTTGAAATACGGTTCATTATTCACATAACATGGAAGTGCTCAAATGAAATTCAACAGAAAAAATGACAACATCCTCAGCATTAGCTCATTTTCCAAAGCTTTCAAGAGGGGAAATTATGAGTGGATCTTTATTCTTAATTTCTTCTGCACAATTATATAAAACTTCTGACATTTAACCAAAGCAGTTTCAAAGCTCTGACTATAGAACCCTCAGGGTTGGTGTTTTGTTTTTTTTCCCCCAAAATCCTGGAAAACAACTTTAAACTAACTCAAATTCTAATAGTTAATATAGTTAAATATTCCGTTCCTGAACATTTTATGCATCTTGTTGTCCTTTCTTACTAGGTAACCTTCCAGATTAAAACAGAAAAGATGCACAACCCCTAAAGACATAAAATAAAGGAGTATACTGTGACCAATGAAAGATTGCATTTAATACATAAACAGACTTTTTTTTTTTAAAGTATTAAACATGAAAGTTAATAGATATCAGCATTGGAAGGGTAGTTGGCTTCTTCAGTTTACCCTAAATATTATTCTTCTCTATATTAATATCCAAACTAATAGCTAGGCAGCCAAGTAGAGAAAAAATACCACATACATCTTTGTACTAGAAAGAAAAAAATCCTCAGTCTACATGGACTTAAAAATATTCAAAAAAACATAATATTGTCATGAGACCATCTGCCTCATTCTTCTAATACACCATGTCTATTGTGATTAACAGTATTTCCACATTTCATCTTGTATGTAGTATTAGACTGCCTAAGTGTCTTATTAGTTAGTGCATACTAAGCATTTAGTTTAAGAAATGTCAATAGAGGACCCCGTTTCCAAAAAAGACTTAGGTAGAGGGGAAGAAAAATTATTTGCATACTGTATACTTAAGGGGGGGGCGTGGTGGGAGTGGTAAATTGGTGGGCTTGTACAAAACATACTGTCATAAGGCAGAATTTCCTGCAACACCAAACTCCCTTTTTACAAATTTGTTTCCATTTACACTCATAGCTCTTTCCGCATTCCCCACCCCCATCCCAAAATTCTTCTACTTTTAAGTACTAAATACATAGATTTTTTTATAAGTAAAACCCTCTACAGTTTTCAGGGTGGAGAAATCAAAATACAATAAACCCAAAATGAAGTTACAAGGCATTAGAAGATGACTTTAAAAAGGACATTTATTATAGTTCTGCAGCTTAGCTCCTGCAGGGTTGTTTTTTTTTGTTTTGGGGTGTTTTTTTGTTGTTTTGGTAAAAAACAGAATCAGACACTTCACACACTGGGCATGGCCATTTGTAACTACAGTAATCTAAAGCAATGCAGGAGGTGAACTGGGAGAAGGAGAAAAATTCCAACTGCGAAACCAAACAGTTAACGGCTTAGCATCTCAGGCTTACAAATAAACTTAACTTGCAAGGCCAAAATTCACAGGAGTCCTCTGAGTTTCTCCTAAAATCAGTTCCTCCAGTGTCCAGTGTTTTATTATGTCTTTCCACTAGTCAAGATAAACAACAGAACCTCTGCTTTCCTAAAGAATAACAGTAGATATCAGTAAGAATTCTCATTTCCTTATACATATAAAATTGCATGGTGAATAGTTGCATGAGAGTATGTTCATCCACTGTTCTACTACCCACACACAGAACACAGGAAAAAAGAAAAGGTAATGTGAGTCGAGGGTTAATTTTTGTTGTTTTAATAAAAAAAGCTTGAACATTTTTCTCTCAGGTAATGCTCCCATTACATAATTTGTGTTCTCTTCTTATGATTAAAAAAAAGCTCTGGGAATTATAATTGGTAAAAAACCTCTAATTAATTAACAGTTTTTAACTTCAGGAATTTTTAGTTTGCTTTCTTTTCACATTGTTGAAGATTAGCTAGACTTTGCCAAGTTTAAATTATATAAGCTATGCAATTGGTTCAGCTAAACCACACTTTATGCGTTTAGTGAACAATGCAAGAGAGGATAAAAAAAAGCAATCCTGACACCTCACAGTGTAAGGATACATAAAAATTATTAAATGTGAGGCAAAAGCCACTTACCTTCCAGTCTCATGAATTCCTAAAACGACACTAGATAATAGAACATATGGAGAGATGATCTTTAGCAAGGGCTGAATCATCTTCGTGTAGATGCTGTGAATAGCCCTGTATGCATACTGACATCATCAGTAAAGACTTGGAGGCAGAGGATACTATGGTAACCATGCAATGTGCTGAGAGAGAGAAGCCTTTAATTGCTTTAACAACTTCCTGAGGTTCATGCTACTGGGCTTCCATTTGCTCAGAAGGAAATGAAGGTTGTCACAGAGGCAACGAGTGTGACACTGCAGAAAAAAAAAAAAAAAAATCACTGAATCCTGAATCTATTAATTGTGATGTGACTTTTTAAATGACAAGTGTCATAGCCTGAATCCACTAATGAAATTTTCTGACATCTGCAAGATCTGCCAGGAGTCACAGGTCAAGAAGTAATACTGTCAGGTAGCAATTTTATAAGCATTTGTATTTTGTTTTCTCTATTTGGACACGTTGATACTATCACATTGAGATGTTCCCTTCTTCACATCATGGCATAGTTTTAAGTATAGAGCGTTCTTCTGTACCAGAGGGTCAAACACTGATCACAACAGAATGTAAAGTCCTAATACTGGGACTCAGGCACAATATAAACTGACATGCTGCACAATGAGGTATTTATCCTAGTATCATGTCTGTCTCAACTTCAATGACTATCTGCCAATACACCACTTATGAAGGACAAAGCTCAAGTAAATATTACCAGCAGTGACATGATATGGCCAACAGGTAACTGAATAAGTTTTGGCTATGCTTTCCAGAAAACTGCAGTATTATCTCTGCATTTTGCATACAAATAGCTCAGCTGGGGTTTATTTGTTTTTTCAAAACTAAAGAATAACCGCAAGACTAACGACCCAATCTGAATTACACAAAACTAAAATGGAAGTATAGTGGATGAAAGGGAAAAAGGACCAAAGAAACCTCCACGTTGCATTGGCTTTAGTTTTTAGTTCCCAACAAGGCTGGGTTTTCAATTGTTAAGGGCATCCTGGGGAGGAAATTGCTGTCTGTAGGTCTGGCTTAACTATGATAGGGTTATTGTGAAATCAGTTTCACTGCTTCAACACAAATATGAAAAAGATCGGAGAACAATGATGCAGACACTCTAGTTCTGAATTCTCTAGGCACTCAAGTTCCCCTTACTGGTCATTTGCCCAGCTAATGTTCTGCCTAAGCAGTACAATCAAGTAACAGTTCTTTTTTCAGAAGCGTACTATTTCCCTAGAAAAGACAGAATCAATCATTTTATCTATTGGGTTTGGCTCAAAGCTGCTAAGTTAGAATCTTCAAATGAATTTTATTTTTCCCTTGAAGATCAGATTACTGGGTAATCTTTGACAGTTTCTATTCCAATCTAATCTTAACCTCGCCCTCCCCACAACTGTTTGTTAGATATTTAAAACAAGACAAACCAAACCAAACCAAACCACAAACCAACCAAAAAACTCAAACCAACCAAAAACCACAAGTAGTTGTTAATGTACCAGTACATTAAGTTTTGCAACTGTAATGCTGCAGTGCTTTCATTAATTTCTATAATACTTAGAAGTCTAAAAACTTCATTGGAAAACCCATTCCAAAGAAAAAAGTAGTTCATAGGATGATTCATTACACAAGTTCTTTTACATCATAGCTGAGACAGTCAGTTCATACTCCGTATATGCGGGAAAAGAACATAGCATACCATGCTGAACTGTATGGCCAGCAACCTGATCTCATTATGAACCACTGTCACTCAGTATTGAGTACAAGGAGCTGATTAAAATATGCATAGTTCTGTTTAGACTGCAGCCTACCAATACAAAAATTTCTAAAGAAATCAACATCACCTCCTATGCAGAAGGCTGATGTCTGCTTCCTACCCACACACACAGATTCTAGACACACAGTTAGTTAGGATTCGCCGGATTTGGGGTGTCTAGAAGAGCTGCTGTAAACTGGTTGTTTAATGAATGTCATTGTTTCAATTCTAACATCAATCAAACCCTAGCAAAGAAGCTCCACTTTCCAAAGTTAGGTTGAAAACTCTGATCATGAGATTAAGAATGCTGCCGGACCAACCACTTCCACAGTTAGTTGTCATTCAACATGACAAATCTTGCTGACTAGGTTTTGCACCTTTTTTTTTTTTTTTTTAAATAAAAGCAGCACACTCTGTGGCCCCTTTTTCAAATACAAGTGCAAAATGCCTCAGATACTTCACATACATAGACTGCTTTTCATAACAAACTTTCTGCACACACACCTGGTTTCAAAACCATTGATCTAAGGTACAAAGAAGTGTACTGCTCTCTATCACAGTCTGTGTTGCTTTATGCATATAATGCTATGCACACTTTAGGGAAAAGAAAAGGTAAAGAACAGAAGTAGAAAACAGTTGGAGAATTGTCTTTATGATAAAGTTGTATATACAACTTAAATAAGTTCCCTCTAACTGCAGCAATGTAGAAAGCCATAACGAGGGGGTTTTTTGTTGATTCTCTGTTCAGACATGTATTAGATCCCTAAAGGACACTAACAGCACTCATCTATGTGGATGCATAGATACAGAGACAAATAGCAGCTCAAAATAGTAGCTCAACAGAAGCAGAAAATTGTACCCACTCTAATCCCTCCAACTCCACCTTTAGAGATTAACATAACAAGCTAGTTAGCTTTTGTTAGGAAGCCCAAAAGCCACAGCAATATTAACAGTGAAACTTCTTCTAAAGCCACGCTGTGAAAGATGCAAGGGTGTTTACCATCTCCAATACATTCTCAAGTGAATAATTAAAAAAAAAAAAAATTAAAAAATTACCCCCCCAAACCTAAATAGATCAGCCTGAAGCCAAATAGAAAAGCTTCTCCTAGAATTGAAGCACTAATCTCTTCACTACAAAGTTGAAAATGTAGTTACAAAGGATGAAAATGAAAACTTACACAATCTTAAATCGCTAGATGACAAATACAGCTTTTAAAGAGGCATTTATCCAAAACACCTTTCTCACAATCTCCTTTCTATTTTGGGAAGCAAAGGAACAGACACTATCTGGCACATTTAGTAAATTACATACATCCCCTCAGAGGATGTAATAATAAATAAATCAAATAAATCCATCATCTCAGAGGTCTTGATTTATTGGCTAAGTCTCATTTTTTTCAAAGTAGAATCTCATGTGAAAGTATTTCTCTGGGCAAATTCTACAATTTCCTCTTCTATCTCAAGCTAACTCATATGACCACTTTAAAAACTACATAAAATTAAAGGCTAGCTTGTTCATTCCTCGGGCAGTGACTTAATTTGGTATGGAAAGTTGATAGTCAGCCAAGAGGGTTTGTATATACAATGTACCTTTTGGAATCCCCACAGAAAAGCAAGCAATTTAGGTCAGATACAAGTATCAATAAGAAAGGTGCCCTGCCTTACATTAAGAGGTTCTGTGGTCTGCTGCAGGCTTTTCAGCTGGTGAGGTACATGCCATGCACTCCCTAACGTACCCTCAGCAGTGACAGGGACACA
>JANXJC010000078.1:26988647-27002035 GCA_027564655.1 Leptodon cayanensis
GTGGGGACGGACAATAACAAAACTAGCTAGCAATGGCAACTATCCTGAAATAAGAAAACAGTAGCAAACAAACAAAAATAATAATCTTCTACACAAATATTTAGTTTAACTACTGTATTAGAATACATTTTAAACAGAACTTACAGACTGAGTGACACAGTTCTCATGGGACATGGTTCTTTTACAGCCCCGATAATCATTTAAACCCCATGTTAGCTTAAAAAAGTTCACACAAACTTGATGACATCCCTGCTCAAAATATGCCACCGAACCTCCCAATTACAGTGCACTCTTAACTCTACAGTTATGGTCTCATCTCTAAGTGTTGCACAGCTAACAAGTTTTGTATCAACAGCAGTGCAAAGAAACAATCTTTTAAAGTATGAAGGTATTTCCAGTAAAGCAAAAGATTAGTTACATAGGAATATTTATTTATATTTAGACTCTTATGGAAAAGTGAAGTTAATGTTTTAGGCACCTTCCTGAAGCTCCAGTCTGCAAAACTCAATATGGTAAGAATAAAACATTCACATAATGAATCCACTGAGAATACCAGCAATTTTTCTACTCTTTATTACCTAAAAACTGGGAGAACTTATGCTAGAAACTAATTATTTACTCCCAAGCAGGAAGAACAGGATAAAGACAAACCTCAGTACAAGCCAGAGTATAGCCTTGGGAAGGCCAAAGAACCAAGCATTTCCACAGATCAAAGATCCTCTCCCATGATCAAGCAGTGGTCTGAGACTAAGCACAGACATCTGAGGAAAGCTACATCACTTCAAAGCAAATTTTCCAAAACAGATTGCTTCTGATCAATCAAAATCACTCTTGCAATTAACTTCTGAACTAGCAACTACTGCAAGAAATAGTCACAATTAATCAAATGAACAGTCAACTCCTTGCCACATTAGCTAACTATGGAATACCTTTACCAGCAGGCAAAAGGATGGTAAAGAAACAAACACAGTATTAAAAAGAATCATTACTGCAATGCACAAAAAAGGTTATCACAATGGTAGAAGTATATCCAACAAGCTGATCTGACTTTTTCAAGTGGCCAATAACCATTCCCAATTCCTTCACACATTGCTAGCTCTGATGCCTATTTAAACAAACAAACAAACAAAAACAACAAAAAAAGACTAAGTATGCAATTTTGCTTCCAGCCAACTGAGGCAAGCGAAAGAACTGAATTGATCACCAATTCGCTATACATGCTCACAATTTCCACTGATATGTATCATGAGGACAACAACAGTACATGAATCGATATAATAATATAGGTAATGTAGTACTGCATTATCTATCTGTACTACCCTCACACAACTTTAAGAATAAAAGGCCAAGTATCACATGACACTGAGACTACTGTTAGAAGACCAAATTCCAAATCCATGATGTCTTCTGAAGACCACATAAAAATAGTAATGGGTCTTCAAATGCAGCTCTGATTATTTTTTTTTTTCTTTGACACAAGTGAAACAGAAGAAGATTGGGTAGCTATTCACTTCGTTCAATTCCATTTCTTCTGAAGATTAAATGGATCACATTAGATAAAAGCAGTTAAAAAGAAGCAATGAGTGAAAAAGACCCCTTTATTAATACTAAAAAGAAGCCTGCTCTGAAATGTTCTGTTCACTTTCTCCTCTTTAAACCCTGACCAAATAATTTCAAATTCCACAGACCATGAGCTGTGTTGGTAGCCCTCTGGAAGACATTGCATTTAAGGAGTTAGTGATCTTGGGCAAGCCACATCTAATCTATCAGGCCTTGTACATAAGGCTTGGGAAGCCCACACGTCAGTATGGGCAGCTGCTGCAAGAGAATCTGCTGGAGTGCCCCATGCCAGCCTGGCTGTGTGCTGGTAGGTATCATAAAAGAGACAACCCTCCTGCTTGTCAGGGGAAGATATATTGTATACGCTCTGTGGATACATCCTCTGCAACAGAAAAGAGTTACTCAAAAGGAGATGTTTTTAGTTTTACTCCAGTCAGAGTCCCAAAAGACAAAATTGATAGAAAACTACCCTCTATTTACAGGAGAAACATAAACAAGTCAAAGGAAAAAAAACGGACCACAAAAAGAAAACAGGACAGTGGATAGAGCAATTACACACTCTGCTCCCCCATTCAGCGGGGAAAGGGAGAGTACACCAGGACCAATTAGTTACCCCAATCTGGTGGTTCATGTACAAAACCCGTGTCAATTGACTAGATTTGGATCTTTCTCTCACAAGGTGCAGTGGGTGGCTGGGGTACATAGGGAGGTAACAAACCTTATATTCCACTGAGAGTACACTGGAGGAGTCATAACCATCAGCAAGTGATCGCTCTAATGGTTACAGGCCTGAGGTCACTGTAATTTACAGGGACCCATCCCTTCACCTTAAAAATAAACTGATTAAAATTAATCCCTTGGGGGGGTTGGGGGAGAAGGAGGTAGAAGAACCAGCTTGTTAAATATCTTTGCTTTTACAATTGGGTTCCTACCTGCCTTTTATGACAAAAGTATGGGTAGCTAAAGTATATGAATACATTACTGGGCATGACTTGTTGGCAGGCAAAACTTTCATGGCAACAGGGGGCAAATATTCTTTTGGGAGTCATACTATCACTGTGGGAAAAGCAGTGAAGATTCCTGCTAATTTTGAGCCTCCCTCAAAATGGGTTGCATCCAACCAGGACAGGCTACAAAGAGATGATTACAGCTATTAGAGGCTGGAGTTACTCAGAGAGCCCATTCCCCGCCTTCAACAGCCCCATCTGGGCAGTGAAAATGCCTGACAGCTCCCAGAGAATGACAGCTGGTTAACGATCACTAAACAAGGCTGCCCCACACTCAGAGCTGCAGTGCCCGATGTTATCACTCTCCTCCAGCATGCTGTATCTGAAGCTGTGGCATGCTGCATGGGATCCAGCGAAGGCTTTCTTTGGCATTCCAGCTGCTAATGAACCACAGAAGCAATCTGCACGCTCATGCTGGTGTCAGCAATACACCTCCACAGTACTGTCCCAGAGGTATCCACACAGCCCCATGATTTGCCGTGGGCTGGCAGCCCAATGTTTGGAAGATTTCAAAACTTCCCCACACTGTAAATAGCTCAGCTATGCGGATGATGTTACTCACATCACCAGAGGCACCACTGGTACCATTGAGCAAGAAGTGGGAGAAGCATCAAGTAACGTTACTGAGACAATGCAAAATCATGATTGGGAAATTAGGCGCCAAAAAATCCAGAGAGCTGCCACAGAAGTAAGATTTGGAAGGATAAACTGGCAGAGACTTTGCAGAGCAATGCCTGAATCAGCTAAACAAACTATATATGGCAGAAACGCAGTGCAAAGTAGAAACGCAGAGGATTATTGGTCTTTGTGGGTTTCGGAGGCAATTTATACCACATTTGGCCCAGATATTAAGGTAATTATATAATATAGTAAGAAAAAAAACGGTCAGTTCTTTCCAGACGAAAAGGTAATAGTCACCTTTGAACAAGCAAAGAAGACAGTTTCCCACGCAGTAGTTTTAGGCTAAAAACTAGCCAATGAGCCTTTCGAGCTCAAAGCCCTACTATCGGCTGAGGATGTGGCTTAGTGGAACCTCTGGCAGCAAGGGGACAGCTGGCTCGTACTGTTGGGCTTTTGGCCTCAGAGGTTGCCCCCATCAATGCAGAACTACAACGGCTTTGGGTGTCGTTGCTGCCGGCTCAGGTGCTGTGGACTACCTTCTGAATTTCAGCACACTCGGCCGATACTCCTCAATGTGTACCGCAACACCCCTTTCACCGAAGGCCGTGCCGCCCACCAGCGCCGCAGAGAGCGGATACGGCTCTCCCTCCGCCCCAGGAAGGCTGGGCCTTGCCCTGGCCCGCAGCGACATCTGTCGGCAGCCTGCGGCGCGCAGCCACCCGCCGGGTCCCACCGGCCCGGCGCGGCTTTGGGACAACGGACACTCGGGGGGCAACTTAAAGGCCAGGTTTTAGGACACGTCTGTGCTGGTCAACGTCCGAGGATGCCAGGAAGGGGGGTGTGGGGGAAGACCCCCATGCCTTGATGACCCTCGCAGAGACTGCTTTATAACCACTGCTATGTAATACCCACCTCTTACAAAGAGAAATACAGATTGTTCTCACCTCTAAGAGTTACTAGCTTCCTTTCATACAAACTATAACGTTAAAACATCTTTTCCATGATAGAGTTATTAAGGCCCGTTCCATAAAAGAAAGACCATAATAACTCACTGCCACTATCATCGCAGCTTGTGACTTGTGGAGAATACAAAAGATAATTGCCCTTCCTAAGCAAATTAAATGGGCGATTTCTTATGGGAATTAGAAGGCATTTTCACATAAATCACTTTGTCTTGTTAACTAACAACTTAAGCCCACTTTAGATTTTAAGATCACATCCTAAAGGAACACATTTTCAGGCCTGCAAAGCTACTGTCAGCAAAAACAACCTCAAGCCATTGCCAGAGCTGGATCCTTAGTGTGTAGGAGCAGGTGAACTCACAACTCCCGGATAAGCTTTCTCCTTCTCTGTGAATCTCCAAAATAGCTGTTTCACACACCGGTCTGGAGAACTGTTATTTTAATTAAACAGACCGAGTCATCCGTATTTCACACAGTCTCTCATAACATCCTCACAGAGGAACTGTTGAGAAGTATGGTCTAGAACAACAGACAGTTAGGTGGACTGGCTGAACTGCCAGGCTCAAAGGGCTGTAGCAATCAGTGGCACGAAGTCCACCGGGAGGCCAGTCACTAGCAGTGTATCCCAGGAGCGAATATTGGCTCCAGTCCTGTTCAACATCTTCATTAATGACCTGGATGGTGGGGCAGAGTCCACCCTCAGCAAGTTTGCTGATGACACCAAACTGGAAGGAGTGGTCAATACACCAGAGGGTCACGCAGCCATCCAGAGGGACCTCAACAGGCTGGAGAAAGGGGCCGACATGAACCTCATGAAGTTTAACCAACAGAAACACAGCGTTCTGCATCTGGGAAGGGACAACTCCATGCACTAGGCAGGACAGGCTGGGGGCTGACCAGCTGGAAAGTAGTTTTGCAGTAAAGGCCCTGGCGGACAAGGTGAAAAGGAGTCAGCAATGTGCTCTCATGGCAGAGGGAGCCAGGGTCATCCTGGGCTGCTTGAGGAACAGCATCACCAGCAGGCTGAGAGGTGATCCCTCATCTTCCAGTCAGCACTGCTGAGGCCACACCTAGAGTGCTGTGTCCAGTTCTCTGCAGCCCAGCACAAGAGGGACATGGACATACTGGCGCAAGTCCAGAAAAGGGCTACAAAGATGACTGAGGTACTAGAGCATCTGCCATATGAGGAGAGGTGGGACTGTTTATAGCCTGAAGAGGAGGCGGCTCGCTGGGGAGGGCATGGAACTTACCAATACATATAGCTATCAAATTGATTGGTGTGGGGTGAAAGCAAAGAAGAGAGCACCAGACTTTTCTCAGCAGTGTCAGTCCTGACGTCCTGACGTCCACTGACGAGACAAGAGGAAATGGGCATAAATTGAACGACAAGAAATTCTGTCTGAACAAAAGAAAACACTTGCTTATTATGAGGGTGGTCAAACATGGGAAAAGGCTGGCCAGAGAAGCTGTGGAGTCTCCATCCACGGAGGTACTCAAAACCTGACTGAACACAGTCCTGGGCAACCTGATCTAGCTGACCCTGCTTAAATGGGGGCGGGGGGGATTATACTATGTGATCTCTAAAGGCTCCCTCCTACCTCAACCATCCTGTGATTCTGTATTAACCTCACAGGGAGAAAGCCAGGTGAAACAGTGAAAGAAAAAAAAAAAAGGATTAGTAAGCACATCTTTGCTGTCACTGTTTAATTAACATTCTCATAACTGTCACATGTATTGAAAGCTATGTTATATAGGAATAGCTTATATAGAAACAGCTAGGTTCTCTAAAATTAGATATCACAGAAAGGACTTCTGAAAGGACTACTCTAAATTAGCATACTTTAAAAAAATCTGTACTTTTGTGATCAAAAGACATTAACACTGTTTCAATCCAAAGGTCAGTAAACAAGCAGAAAGCAAAAGCTATTTTAAGTCAAGATAAAAAAGATGCATTAAAATCCACCAGAAATCCTTAATCTCTTCCCTAATGAGATTGGGATTCTTAGTACTATGCAATCCAGCTCCTTAACTTGAGTTCAGGGTAGAACATGCTCATGAAAGGAATTAAAACCAACTGCATTTAACCAGTCTGAATATAAATAATCCATGGAAAACTAAAGAATATAGCATAGAAGTCTGCAACAGAGCATTGCTGACTTAAAACGAATGCTAGCTTTCATAATTTTTTTTCTCCTCTTTAAATGAACTGCTGTAAGCATACAAGGCTGACTTGATCAGTTTTCAAGTTGCTTTTCTTCACTTCTGAAAATATCCTGCTTTAGGGCCCATGAACAAGGTTCAAGGAGAAAAGAACTCTATCAAAGGAAGCTGACTTGTAAAACAAAATAATCACTGGCACTCTAGAATCAAAACCAGTCCCAAAGCAATAAGCACTGTTGTGGATAAAACACTGGACTACAACCAATTTCAGTACCTAAACAGATGTAAAGGAGTAGTTTCACATAGAGCTGACTCAACTGGGAGGGGGTACAGGGAGGAATCACAGATGATAGGCAGGTATCTGCTTCTAAAAGAAAAGGCTATGGCCTTCTGGAAAGTTGTGGATGAAGAAGGTAAGTATAATTGTGTATCACTGATGCTGGAGTATGAATGCACGTTAATGAACCTCACAGAACAAAGCATCCAACTGTACTTAAAAATTGTTGATGTAACATTTTAAATACCTGTTAACAAAGACACGAGAAGTAATGTATTTGCTGCAACGCAGGTTAGATACATGACCTATTCCAGTCTGTCTTTCCTGTCTCCTTCTCTCTTCTACCTCACTTCACATTAGCCTCATCTTCAGTCTTCCATTCTTTCACTTCAGTTTTTCGGTCAATAGTTCACATAAGCCCTTCCCCTATTCCAGTTTTCCAGTTCCTCACCTGATCTACATGGCTGTCAGCCCATCCCCAGACTTCACAGGATTTCTCCCTCTCCTGGTTGTACATCCCCATCAGGTCATGGTCCCCAGAGTATCTACAGATGCCACATTTCTTTGCACACTGGCTTCCTTCAGCAGACTTATATTCATCTCAACTTCTCCTCTTCTCCTCAGTTTACCTAGTTCTCCTCAAGTTCTCTTCTTATCTCAGCTTCTCAGTCCTCTATTCTCTTCACAGCAAAGCAACACCTCTCCCCTGACATGGAAGACTTCACCACCAATACTTAATAATTTGTCGATGTTACAAGTTACAGACCTCAGAAACTTATTGTGGGAAGTATCAGACAGCCTTTTAAAGCGTACAAGGCTGACCATCGTCCTGTAGTTTAGAAATGTACCTTGGAGCTACTTCTGCTTAACATCTATGCACCTGTACATGAATTCATTTTAGTTTCACTGAAGGCGCTTTTAATAAAACAATCAAAGAGAAGGGGAAATGGAACAGATTCTGAAGTAAAGAATAATTAGAGACTTAGGAAAATGAAAAATGGAGCAGCAGAAGAAATGAAATATGAATTTACTTACATCATCTTGGCAGATTATACCATTTTTCTTCGATAAAATAGAAGGTCCTTCCCACAGACAAAAGAAAATGCAGTAGAGCTGGTCTGGGGAGGGGGTGGGGTAGGAGTTCGGTATATTTTCATCCATACTACAACATGGAATATTATTAAACAGGAAGAAACCAGATTAGAAGATGTTAAAAAAAAAAAATCAGTATGAGTAGTTAAACAAAGACAACTATAGCATTGAAACGAGTGAAGTGATGGAGTTTCATTAACTAAGAGTGTTTCAAAAATATAGCCTTAGTATTTGCATAAAGGAAACTAGCACAAAATATCGGCGAGAGCCTATAGAATTCTGCTGAAGCAGGGCTGAAGAGGTACTACTCATTCACAGGAAGATCAGAGTACCATAAAAAAGAAATGGGTAATTTTGAGGATCAAAACAACAAAAGTATCTATTTTCTTAATTTATCCTTTTATGTCAAACACTCCAGGACCGTCAGCTCTTAGCTACTGGTTTATAAGCTGCAAAGAACAGATCGTATCAAGTGATTACATGATCACAGCTACTATGGTGTACTCAAAATAACAAAGAGCAACAATAAAAAGCAATTTTAAGAGGTATTTAGTAATTTCAACTTCATTACAGATCTGCCTATACTAGTGTCACTGTCTTCACACGCAACATCAAGTACAGTCACAGTCACCATGTACAAGAAAGATGTGTTCAAACTGTAAGCAGAAGGAGAAAGGGCTCCTGGAATCATAGAGTATCTCAAGTTGGAAGGGACCCATAAGGATCATAAAGTCCAACTCCCTGCTCCTTGGAGGACTACCTAAAACCTAACCATAAGACTAAGAGCATTGTCCAGGTGCTCCTTGAACTCTGACAGGCTTGGTGCCGTGACCACTTCCCTGGGGAGCCTGTTCCAGCGACTGACCACCCTCTCAGTGAAGAACCATTTCCTAATGTCCAACCTGAACCTCCCTTGACACAGCTTCATTCCATCTCCTCCTGTCCTATCGCTGGTCACCAGAGAGAGGAGATCAGCACCTCCCTTCCACTGACCACCTTGAGGAAATTGTAGACTGTGAGGAGGTCCTCCTTCAGCCTTCCCTTCTCCAGGCTGAATCCAATAAGCTCTTAATTTTCCCAGTACGTAACAAGACAAAGACAGCCTGGATAGTTCAGCCTAGCAACATAAAGTTTAAAAGTAAACACAATTGCTCTCTATAAATAAACCAAAGTATATACCAATCACAGGGAAAGAACTAAGAATTAAGCTACTGAATGATACTAAACAAGAACAAATGAGTATATGAAGGCTGTGAATAATTTAGGCTGTAAATTAGATGGACATGTTTTAAACAAGCCAGAAAAAAAATTATGATCCACAGCATCCCCCAAGATAAATAAATGTTGTATCACATGGATTGAAAAACATTATTTACAGGCCTGCAACAGATAGCAAACGTACAGCTAATAAAAAACTCATTTGCATACTTGGGTGGAAGGGATAAAAGTGAAAAAAATCTTCTATAGTTTTACAGTGGTCCTCTAGGGTTAAATCTAGTCCTGTACTACAAAAAAAAAAAAAAAAAAAAAGTTTCACAAATCTTAAGTTCGACGTAAACATTTCTTCATAATCCCTTTTTGTTCCTACGTATGAAAGACCTGAGGTGTACACTAACACAGAAGACTCTGAAAATGAGTAGGCCACTTGCAACATCCAATGGGAGTGTCAGAAGCAAACTTTTTTAAGTTATTTAAGTCTTGATTAACCCTACACATGAGCGACCATGACAGAGAGATAGATGATTTTAAAACAGACTATAAACTTTTGAGATACCCTTCCTTTGTAGGGATTTATATAGTACATATTGTATTAGTACACCAGGACCATGAATGTACAATAGCACAGATTAAAACAGCAGAGCAGGAGTAAGAAGAATGGCACACCTGCTGTAAATGAAGTGATCAAGTGGGAGTCATAAAATCCAAGAAAGAATATTGATAACAGAAAGGAACTGGCAGGCACTGGTGGAGTGTGAGACCGTACCACACACATGGAACCGCAAATATGTGATATGACTCAACATCACCCTCGGCATTCTTTGTCAAAAGGGCACATAAATGCAGCAAAGATATGCAGCACCATCACCAGTCAAGAATAACCCAAAACACACGATGAGGACTTGATAGCCAGCATCCCTTGCTTCCCTTGTCACTGCAAGTAATCCTGGCCAGACTAATCGGATACCCATCTGTCCTGGTCTTCATAAATGTAGGACTGCAAAAGCATGAGTATGAAAGGATGAAAGAAATCCATGAGATAACACGTAAGAGTTACTAAAATTGGTTTTGTTCAAAATAAAAGTCATGTTTGCTTCTATCCAGTGATCCATTGTGAGCTGCTGCACTTTAAACTCTTTCACTTCATCTGGTTACACACCCTGTTTGGGTGTTGCAGAACCATGATATCTTAAAACAGACCATTTGCCAAGTGACATCTGTTGCATAAAATGTAGGAAGTTCATCACTGCAGCAGGAACAGCCTAGGTTATCATTTACTGTCTTTCGGTTTCAGCAAAACACACTTTTTTTCTTTGCATAAAATGGTGGATTCCTCTAATTGAGTATTTTGATTAACAATAACATAATACATTGATGGGTGGAGGGAGGGTCAGAAAACCTCTTAATGTAAAAAGTATGGTAAGTGCTCACAGTGCATGGAGTACTGTTATGACAGAGCTCTTCCAACTAATGACTGTTAAGCATCTTCCTTAGATGGACGTCAGGCAGCTTTTTTCTATTAACTAAATCAGAAAAGCTTTCTTTCTTTTGGCACCTCTTCACATATAATCTGCATATATCTTTTAAGAGGCTACTTTTACATTTCATACACATTCTCTCATAGAGACGGAAAAGAGAGTCTCTACAACTTGCATTTCTCAAAAAATTATAATAAACCCAAAAATTTTAGATGTATAACTGAAGAACAGCAAGCTTCAAAAGCCAGCATTAACGATGAATTTTGCTTACCATTTATACCTACACTACTTTTCTTTGTCAGCATTGTTCTTTCCTCACATGCTCACGAGTTATATCTCATATTCTTCTTGATTTCACCTTATGCTTCCAGAATTTTATCATAATCTTAACATACAAAGCTCTCCACACTTTCATTCCCTCATACTTCTAATAGCAAATTTACAAAACTGCATTGAAATATATATTTTAACACAAATTACAAAATAACACATAAAAATTAAGAGATACTGAATCAAAATATTTTTCAAGTAAAATGTTTAGATCTTTCTGTAGGAACATGTTGAATCATTATTTAAAAAATAGTTTTACTTTGATTCAACAGCCCTGGGCAGTGTATAAATAACACCCCCTCCTCTTTACCTTGGCCAACTGAAAGAAACTGAATCTGAGTACAGATAAGACTGACGGGACATTAGAAAATTAGAAAAGAGTCCTCCACTTACCACAGAGAAATTAAGGGGGTTATTCATTAAGCAATATGTTGCAAACCCTCACTGTCTTTCAGCAGGCCAAAGCATTTCAATTTTATATGTTCTCGTGGCCTTACAAAAAAATAAGNNNGGGGGGGCAGGGCAGGGGGAAAAAAGGGAGGGGGAAAAAAGGGAGAATAGGAAAGCTACCATGCATTATCCTTCAAATATTAAATGTCTCAATGGTTCCATCTCCTTCTAAACCACAGTTCTATGTAGTCAGAAAATACTTAATTCTGCCTTGGGAAAACACCCTGTATTTATCTGAATGACCCAAGTTCTGCAGCACCAAAACCAAGAACTTCAACGAGGCTCACTTGTTAGAGGATGTCCAATGTTTCTTTCTGTTGCTTTAACATTAGACTGAAAGACAATGCCCCAAGTAGAGGGGTTTTTTTAAAAAGTTATTTGGAATACTTTCACTATATAAGCTGTCATTCTAGGCCAGACTGGTAAACCATTCCAGCAACAATTTGCTCAAAGCAGCCAGCACCAGATATCATTCTCAAGATACAAGATGATTAATATGGTATAACCTATCATATGGAAAATGGCAGATATGGTATAATCTACTCCATAAAGTGTTTAATGCTAATTCTTACAAATTTTTTTCCGGTGTAAACCAGAAATAATTTTTCTAATTTGCTTGGCTTCATTTCTGATACTTTTCAAATCTTCGTTTGTACTAATAGCTGTAATTTTGGATAGAACTGTTATATGTTTAAGCACCCCAGGAGATTTATTCATTTCAAATATCACCAGTAATGGTCAGATCCAATGAAGTGTTAAATGGAAAACTGGCAAGTTATAAAATGAATTTTAAATATAGTCTTCATTTCATTGTGCATGCCATTGTTCTTAAGTATGCAACATGGATACTTCTGTCAATCTGTGAAATGAGGACTGCAGAACAAATCCCAACCTCTCAGCTCCCTTTGAGCCGTAACTACATGTAAAATGGAAGCAATATGCTGAGAATAAGTTTGCTTTCAAGATGTATGCATTTTAAACCACAGTTCTTAGGATTCATATGTAAGGAAGCAAGAATAAAACTCCTCTCAAACTGAACATTTTGTGTTATCAGCCACACGCCAGGAAATAACTTCCAGAAGAGCAGATTCAATCGTATCTTGTTTTATTTGACACTTAGCAGCCTGGAGGTTATCTCACTTGACAAGGAAGTAAGACAGAGCAATGAAATGGTGGGTTTGTGTTTTGGATCGGATCACTGAGATTATTTTGAGCCTGCTTGCACATATGCTTGTGCAGACCTCTGCTTCCATTTGTCAAAGGAAGCACTGTGTGTTCTGCACCTGCTTTTGGCTACTTGTAGCTCTTACCTCCTAGATCTCCCATCTTAACCTGCACCAGTGATGGGATCACCACATCAAAGAAACTAGCTGAGTACATGAGGACTGAATGAATTCAGCTTGCTTTCCATTTTTTCTGCAAGCACTAGTTGGCAAACATGTATCAATCTTCCAGTAAAGTTATTTTTAAAAACTATCTCCTGATTTCAGATCTACAGTACAAGCCAGACTCCTGATTTCAGATCTACAGTACAAAACAGAAATATAATTAAGAGTCTAACATATAAATCACCTAAAAATATTAAGTTCAGTTAAGATTTTGGGACTGAATTGTGATTTTCTGAAAGCTAAATTTATTACTGATGCTTTTAATGCTGGAACACCTGTAAAGGCACAGAAGGAGTAACCCAAATCAAAAAGGAAACAAAAGGCCTTTTTCATATCAAGTGACATGTCATGAAGAGACTTGAGATATTAAAATGCCTGTTTTCTTACACGAAGACTTCCATTTCCATGTCAAACAAACAATTAGTCTTTAATAAGTAGCTTAAAAATTCCAATTAATGCCAGGGATTTCTCTTTTTCACTGGAGCCTGTAAGAACTCTTATCTGCAAGCCTACAGTAGGCAATCTGAAAACAGTCTACAGTAAAACATACCAACTTGTCAATGCCGCACCTCCATGTTGGTGGTCCACAAGACCACCTGAGAACTGACGGTGGTTTTACCATTCCAGAAGGACTTGGGATCCACCGTTCATACACCAATTCTCACAGCACGGCTGCACACTGCAAGTGAATAGTTATTTGGTATGTTCAGAAACATGTGTGACTCAAAACTGTGAGAAACTGACACAGAAAACACGTGTCTTTCAAAACTAACGCATAGGATCTAATGCAGGAGTTTTTAAAACAATTAACAGAATGAGCAGTGGAACTTTAAAAAAAAAAAGAA
>JANXJC010000078.1:27013427-27047198 GCA_027564655.1 Leptodon cayanensis
TGGTTGAGTGATCTCTCCCTGTCCTTATCTCAACCCACGAGCCCTTTGTTATATTTTCTCTCCTCTGTCCAGCTGAGAGGGGGAAGTGATAGAACGGCTTTGCTGGGCACCTGGCATTCAGCCAGGGTTAACCCACCACACCCATCACTGGAAGTGTTCAAGACCAAGTTGGACGGGTCTTTGAGCAGCCTAATTTAGTGAAAGATGTCCCTGCCCATGGCAAGGGGAGCTCAGACTAGATGATTTTTGAAGGTCCCTTCTATCCCAAACCATTCTGTGATTCTATGATTCAATTATTTTAAGACTTGGTTAACTTATTTTCTTTATTCCTCATTAACCCAGAATTTATTTGTCCCTTAGAGAACAAAAGAGTCACTAGGAATCATGTCAGAAAGCAGAGGTCTCAAACTATCCCCCTTTTCCAGGATGAAGGAGGCAGAATCCCACCAACATGAAATGTCTGAGGATGGTGTGCAAATTGCTCTTTCTTGAAAAGAGGGCAACCTGTTCTGACATCCACTTTCACTCTGACATCTAACGAAGGAACTCATCCGTTGCTTGTGGTCTGTAAAGAAAGATATCTAACCATTTTTTTCAGACAGATTTACTCCATCCTCTCTAAACCGAGCCTTAGAAATGCATTTAATACTTAAAACAGGAACACATCTTTCCCTTCCTTGTCATGTATTTACTCATTTTCTGGTTCACTTCCTTTACATCTGATTGATGTTTGCTTGCCAGAAGATTCCTCCTGGAAGACATCCAACCAGATTAAGAAAACAGCAGGAGAAAGTGCTGAGATCTGGCAGATGGCCTTTAGATTAATGATTAGATATATCTTTGCAGAGGTCGTTGTCCCTCAAGTGAACAATCATCACCTATAGAGAACTATAGCAAGCCACTGAGTGAATCTGGAATATTTCAGGGATGTGACTCCAACAGCATTCCACCAAAACCTATTTTTTCCTGGCTCACATGCAGAAAGCTGAGCAAGGTATGTGAGCCTACTTGGGATTCCCTCATGCATGATGTCGTTATTTCTGTGGCCAGTGAACCCAGGTTTCCAGAAATGGAATCCTTTCTCTTTATCCTGCAACAGAGCAGATGATAACAACATATAAGACTAAATTTTTGCCTTGATATATGATTCTTCTGAAATAGTTGAACATAGGATTGCTAAAGCCAACTAAGTTGTTTTTTGTCCATTTTAATTTCTAACATTGTGGCAGATGTGGCCATTCATATTATGTATCTGGGGTCCTGTAAACATAAACAAAAAGGTTTAACTCCATTCTGCAATCCATTTTATCTCTAAGGTAAACTTAAACCTGATTATAAATTGCCTGTTTCCATGGGGAAATGCTGGACTAAATATTAACAAAATGCAGTTACTGCTCTTAATACCTGTCATGGTCAAAGATGCAGGATAGTTTTTCAACCACAATCAAACTGAGGTTTTGGGTTTGGTTTTTTTTTTTTTTTTTAATGGCATGAAATCAAGATACCTATCCCTTGTAAGACACCTAACCTTGTCTTGTAGATTTCAAAATTTTCCCCTCTGTTTCTTCTATTCCTCTTGGAAACAGTAATGTTTCTTTTTTGTAAGATTTGCTATCAACTTACCTTCCTTATAGTTTATAAATCAAGAAATTATATCCAATTCATTCATTGGCTGATGAAAGATCTGCTGTATTGCATGAGAATATTCACATGGCAATGAAGACTTGCAACATCTATCGAAACATAATTGCTATTTGAAGTACCACATTACTTTAATTACTTGAATTTCGTTTGGCGTTTGGTGCAAATTCCTAGAAGTGAATGAACAATAGAAATATGGGAACATTTCAGCAGTGCTTTTATATGTAAATATTCTGTGCATTCAGAGCAGATGTTTGTATAAATGCTTGTACTAAATTCCTCAGCCTCTGTGTCTAAATGGTATTTGCTTGCATTTGAACAAAAACACGTCTTCAGTCAACCTAATGCAGCAGAGATTTAAAGACTTCCATCGTGGCAGCTGCTTATTATGAATGTCAAGTTCAAGCAGGAGCCACAATTGTGCAGATGTAGGTAGAATGCTGATGACAGGCTATAATCGCCTGAGCCATCAGAACAACTAACAACAATTCTTGTAGCTTTGTCTTTTTTTCAAAGGTCAGTGAGAAATACTTGTCAAAGTCTTATTAAATCTTTTCCATGTCATGAACTGTTTTAAGAGGAACCTAGATGCTTCCTCCACAGCCAGCCGAGTAAGTCCTCTTTTGTAGATTGTATAGTGTTTCTACTGAGGTATTGGAAAGTGTGCTGAGGGATGGGTCTGCCATGGTTCTGGACTCCTCTGGATGTAGGAGGTACAGTGAAACTTGCTCAGACCCCCCAGGAAAACAGTAGCGTAGACAGAAATACCAATAGCCCTGAGTGCAAAGTTAGCGAAACATGCAAGTTGATCAATAGAAGAGTTATGTGTGCTTAAGCAGATCTTTTGGATCTTATGGAAACAAGTGAGGGGGAGAAAAAATGCCTGTGGATGAAAACTGCTGTTACACCATTTTTCTTGCATTTAGGAGCCGATAGTTAAGTAGAGGTTCAGTGCAACACTTAAGTAACATCAGTGCCTGTCTTCTGATCAAAATATGGTATGGCTGAAGCTTCTCTGTGTTCATGTGATGCTGTAGTAATAATCTCCAGGTAGGATGTCTCTTGGGAAGTTGTCTTACCACTGAATAGGGCAACAGTACCCTAGCATGTATGTTTGATGAAAAGTTGTGTCATGATCCATTAATTGAAGAAAAAAAAAAAAGAAGAAAAAAAGAGAGCTACACTGTCCTTTTTGAGAAGATTCCCATCTCTGTATTCTTAAGTATAAAGGTGGACCTTCAGCCCTGATTCCAGCATATAAACCTTGGAGAACTGAAAGGTTCAAGGTGTCTGCCTTTCTTTCCTCCTTTCCTTGTATTTCCTGTAGATTAAAGTTAGAGAATTTCCTGTTCAGCATGTAGATGTTTCAGGTCACCATTTCACTATGGATTTTTTAGGACACCTAACTCTTTTCCCACATTACATATGGAGCCCAGGTGGCTAAGCGTAATCCTGAGTTTTTAATTCAACCAAGTGAAGTGCTGGACTTAACTGCTAGGTCTTGTCCTAAACCTGTAAAATATTACATTTGTACAAGTTATTTGCAGCCAGCCTTCCCTTACTCGAACTTTCCTTCATACCACAGATACAATCACAGTTTTAGGAAAGAAAATATTAGTTCTATTAAACCACAGTTTCTAATAGTGAACCTCTTGTTTGGGATGGCAGAGTGACAAAACGCTAACACAGTCACTTTGTGAACTTTATACTGCAGATCATAAAATGAAGTAGCTACATTTCCATTAAACTCTATTAACAGCAGGGGTGGGGTTGCATAATTCAGACAACCTACCATTAAACTCTTCATTTTAACTATAGAGGAAAATGCAGTGGGAAATAACAGTGTAGAAGGTTATTCTATTCATAACTGTGAACTAGTGTGCTATTAGTATGGCCTTTGTGTAAGAAATGAAATAGTAGTGTTGCGAGAGAGGTGTTGCCCATAGTTTACAATGTTTACATAGTTTACAATGTGCAGGCTTCATTGATTGAGAAAGCAAAGACTCATTTTCTGAAGCAGCATTCCTATTGATAAAATTGCTAATTGATTTCTCAAAAAAACCCAACTCAACCAAGCCAAAAACAGATGAAACACTATAAGAACTGAGAAATGCTTTAACGTTTTGCCCAATACTCTGAAAATACATTTGAGGATTTCTAAGTGGTCCCTAATGGGTGCCCACTTATTTTCTCACTAGAGTTCTGGAAGAGAAAAACTCCTGAAAAGCTTGTGTCTTGGTTTTCTGTTTTATTATAATGGATCTTCCTTAAAGTGAAATAAGCTGTTCTGTTCACACATTGCAAAGATTTGAAGTAAGCCTGGTCGCACTCCCAGAAAACACACAAGCATTGCACTTGACATGTTAGAAATCTGGACTTATTTCTGCCAACAAGATTTCCATGGTAAAGACTCTTAAAACAGAGAAAAAGTTTGTGAAAATATAGCTGCTTTCAACACTGTGCATGCAAATGAAAAGCCATGATTTTGTAGATAACTGTCCAGTCATTTCCATGTCTTTGTATCCTAGACTGTACTAACACTGTCAGTGCTAGCTTCTACTTATTTTTGCAAAAATTTTTGTTGATATTTGCTTTTATGAAGTTAGAAGTTGTTAGAAATGTCTCTCATTTCAATGACATTGCTATTCCTTGGAAGTTCCTTGAAACACTGTAACCATTATCTTGTTAAAGAGAAGTGTAATGTCTCATACTTGTTCATGTCCCATAGCCAGATCCTTTCATGAAAGTAGTTTGAAAACTCTTTTAATTAAATAACATTACTAGACTAATGAACGTGCAGAATAAACAGCCAGGTTTTCCTAAAGCCTGGAAGGAGCTGAAGGGTGGCTGAGGCCAGCTGAGACTTCTGTTAGTGAGTTATCCACAAGGTCAGCTATGCTCAGTTAAAACAAACTGTCTTGAAAGAACACATCACTGGGACAAGGGGAATTCACTGTTACAGGCTTTGGATTGAACTTGTAAGGTTAACAATGTATCTAAAACACGTATGCCCACTCTCACTCAGTTTTTGCTATGTCACCACAGGTATAACCCATGCTGGAGAATTTAATTCCAGAATCCTATTACAAAATTCTACGTGAATTTATGTGATTATATTGCTGTGCTATATTGAATTTAAATTATAATTTTTACTTTCTCTGGAAATCAGCTGGACAGATTTCTTCAAGCATCCCTCTGATATCATGGGATGAAGACAGTCAACAAAAACAAAATGTCAGGTTCCAATGCATTTTTAAACCGTATTCTTTCCATGTTTTTTGGTATTCGTAGCTGAAGTATTGGGCAGAGAGTCCTGATGTTATGACACATCGGTCAGTACAGCCTGTTTGGCACAAAGTAGTAAAAAGATAACAAAATTATTAGCAGGAACAGTAATTCCTCAGTAAAATCTTAATGCCTTGGTTGTGCAACCTTTATTCATGCAGAATCATGGAGTGAAAGAGAGCCCAGAATGCCATCTATTCCATTACACTGCCTCAGAGCGGGGTCACTGTGCCTAAAATGAATACTTTTTCAATGAAATACTTCTGAAGATTATAACCAGTATAGTTTCATAAGTAAATAGTGTTCAAACATCATGCTTTAATGCTCTGAATTTCACAAAAATTTACAACTGATAAAGGGAACTGCAGTGATTTAGGATAATCCTCACCAGATATAAGCTGGCATAGGTTCACTGATTTTGATGGATGAACTTCACAATCTACTCGAGGATGCTTTCATCTGCCATAGACAAAGAAAAACAAATATGAAATCTGAATACTTACAAGTAGCAGCTGGCAGAGGCCCAGCCAAATAAAAATATAATTTTCAGTTCATTATATTGGCTTCTTTTCACTGAAGGGAAAAAAATGAAACAACTAACCACTCCTTGAATAAATATTCATACCCAAAATGGTGCAGAACAGCAGCATCCAGATTACCTCCTGGGGAGCCTTGTGTTGCATCCCAAGTTTCCCCTGTGATCAGCTAGACTGGAGACCTGTCTTCAGTGCCACAGTTCCCAGTGGTAGATCTTCTTACATCAAAAGAAGGGTAATGTATGGGAAGTTGTGCACAAAGCTAAGCTTCTGGATCAAAAATCAGAGAGCAATTGCAGGTTGCTTAGTGTGTGGATTTCTGTAGAAACATACAGCAGTGAAAAGTTAGATTATTTAAAAAGTTTAATTATGTGATGAAATCCCTAGCAACATCTTATAAAAAATTATATAGTCTCAAAATCACATGATTTTTCAAGGGAAAAAAAAAAAAAAGAGTTCTGCCATAATCTTTGTCAGAAGAGAAAAATGAACCTTTTGGAGATATTTTGTAACTGCTTCTTATTTTCCAAGGTGTTTTCTTTTTTAAATATAATTTTTCTGTCTGTTCTTTCTGTTACCCTCAGCCTCAGACTGAGGTCCCACTCTGAGACAATGTAGGAGACATACAGGAGAATTTCAGGCAGCTTCATCTGCCAGTTAAAACTTTATTTATTTGTTTATTTAAATTTATAAGAGGAAAGACTGAGTGTCATCCTTGTCACTTTGTCATGATTTTGTCATCCTTGTCATACTGTCAGGCTGCAACAATAATACAATTTCTAATATGCAAGTCTAGGAAGTCAGAGGCTTGACTGCCTGAAAAGAGGAAAAAGTTGCCAGGCTGCAGTAGCTGACAGGGACAGAAATGGATAGTTACTTTTCTTAGGGGAAAGAAACGAGCTACAGTAAACCTGCACCTCCCTTCTACCTTGACTGAAGGGCCTTGTTCCAAAGGCCCTGAAGTTTGGCCTTATTAGCTAAAGTATGAAAGCAACATTAGGGATAAAGACCCCTGAACAAAGAAAGACCCCCAGTTCCAATTCTGTTTGTATGGCTAGAAATTATCTATTATCTACTGTTCAATATACATATATTAAACATATACATATACATATACATATACATTGAATATATACATATATATATATATATATTTGGGAGGATGAATTTGCTAGGAAAGAGTCCAAAAAAAGACCAACTCATTGAAGTGAACATGCCTGAAAGTTTCTTTGGCTGGGTAGATTTACTGCAGCATTTAAGAGAAGGAATGTGCCTTGATTAAGGCAATATATTCAACGTGCAAGACCAAAATTCAAACTAGTTAGGAATATGAACTATGCGACTTAAAAACTGCAAATATTTCTGCTTTTAAGGTTCTGGCAGTTTCACACAAACTGCTCTGTTAGCCAAGAAGTAACTCCTACTGTGCAGGGCCTTACTAGATGAATATCTGTTCAAAAACTTTTGTAGTTTTTTAGTGATTTTCAACTCACAGCAGTTGTGCTTGAGAGTATATATCTATTGGGGACCTTGCACGTTTATTTTTGAAAGGTGTATATTTATCTTTTGTAGCTTACATCTGGCAACTATCAGAATGTCAAAATAGCCATTATCATCATCCTTCAAAATAAGTGATTTTGGAAAAAAACCCTTTTGGTAAATTACTATGACAGTAATACAAATTTATTAATTGTTCCATTAACATTTTTGGTTGACAGTATACCAACAAACAGTATTAAAACATGTTCCATTTATTTAATTTATTTTGATTTTTTTACATCTCAGAGGCTAGAAGTATGCTGCTGTATTCTACATATTCTATGCAGCGTTGGAGCCTGGACATTATATGTGTTACTACATATATACTTCCAGTTTTTTTCACTCATAGGAGATAGCAAACGAGACACTAAGAGAGCCTTTTGCACATTTTTAACCTCGGCTAGGACATACTGAAAATCACATACAATATTTCTAAAAGCAGGTTATCTGAATTTGTTTACCAATGATCCAGAGGACAAGGATCCTGTGTTTATCTCTGATGCCTGATACAGTGAGTTCCTGCTCCTGATCCAAGTGCAAGGGTGACAGTTACATGTGGCTTCCCCTTCAGCAAAGGGCATATAGCTGAAATTAAAGTGTCCTAATTGTGCAGCCTCCTGTAGTGATTTTTCCTTAATGAAAAATCTTTGTTGGAAATGTTTTTGTTGGAAATGTAGTTCTACTGAAAATATAGTACTCGGTCAGACTTAAATGGGCAAAACATAAAATGGTGTTCTTCCTTCATAACCTGATACAGAACAGTGGGATGTATTTGAAGATCTATAAAATAAGTTAATGTCACAGGTAGCTATCCACTGTATTCAAAATACATCACATCACACTCATAAACTGAATCATAACCAGTGTTTTGTAGTGGTCTAATCTGTATCTACAGGCTAAGAAAAAGAAAAATCAACCTTAGAAAATATTTTCCTTTAAAACTGTCTCTTCATCACATTTCATGCTAAAATGCATCACTAATTTTGGAGAATATTTAGAAACATTTCAAACATTCAGATATTTTAGTATCCCCCCAAATGGCCTATGTTCATACAGGTACCAGCATAGTGCTTGTATGAATCCTAGTTCTTCTTCCACAGCTAAAACTGAGGGAAGTGGGTTACCTGACTTACAAAGTGTGTCAGGTTGTCCAGGGAAAGCTGATAGGAAAGCTATATTCTGTAGCTACCTCCCTGAGTGCTTGTAGCTTGTTTCAGGGTTAGGCAGACTGCCTCAAATCAACAGAATTTTGCTATAGCTGTTTATACCAGTGACGTATTTTATAGCTTAGATATTGTAATAGCACACAATTACTAGATCGGGAGAATATAGCAGGTCAGGAGCAACATGACCGTTGTTGATCTGTCTTGCAGATGTGCATGCTGTGAGTTTCCTACTGATGTAAGGCAGAAGAGAACATGAGGACGCATTTAAAATTGACACTGGCATAGTACTGTGATTCTTGATGCTTTGGAAATTTGTAGTGCAACTTAACAAACATTCTGTTAACACCAATTTAAAGGGCAATGTATTCTCAGCTTTAATGATATAATCACAAGGTTATTTGCCTTGGAATATATAAATACCCAGCAGATTTACTCATTTAGGAATTTGGTTCATTTAACAGATTAGGCAGTAGTTCAGTAATTATATTACACAATTTACTACATGGGGCTTCTAGTTATATAAAAATTTAATTGTTTTTATTTCGTATTTGTTTAAGAGACTTTTGTAGCGGGAACATAACTTTAATAATCTAGAAAAGTGTCTTGCGTAACAAACATTTCTTAAGTAATTATGCCTCTGCTATATTGCTGGCATGCTTATGCATGAAAAGCAACTGCATATCATAAAAGTGTCTAATACCCTCAGTCTTTGTGATTGAGTGCTGAATTCAACCCTGTTGTTGAAACTACCCTATATAGACTGATACTGAAGAGCAAATTAATTGCTCATTTCATCAGTCAAATAGACTTTCTCTTGGAGGGGCATAGCCCACGATGGCAACCAAGCCAGAGCTTGTGGCCAAAATGAGAAAGAGTGCCCTCATGAGCATTGCAAATATCTCTCCGTTGAGTAATCAGGCATGCATCTTCCTTTTGGAAACTGTCGGTGAGACTCATACTGGTACATTGCTTCCAGGGATCAGGCTTAACCACATGCTGTTATGAACAAAGCACAGATCGTTCAAAAGGGAAGAAAGGAGGGCAAGTAAAGAACACAAAGCGTGGAGAACAATAACACAGAAGAGAAGTGAAGTTTTGATAAAAGGAATGGGAAATAGGTAGGAGAGCTTACAGGATAGGGATGAAATGGAGAATAGAGAGTCAGCTGGCAGTCATGTCATGAGTTTATTCTCAAGGCTGGGGAGCTGGTGCTGTTTTGTTTTTCTCCACTCCGTGCACCTAAATATGTAGAGCTCTAGTGCAGTATCGCCGGTGTGACTAGATTGCACTGCAGAGCTGTGTCACACCAAGAGGAGGCTGAGGAAAAGACTGTATCACTGATGCCTGATGGTTGCCCATACCCTGGGGAGATGTAGCCAGGATGGTGAACCTGCCCAGGCACTGGGGACAGGGACAAGGCCCCTCTCTGACCTCTGCAGGGCACTGCTCGCCTGGATCATACCCTGGGGGTTCTAACTTGCAGCACCACTTCCAGGAGGGGAGAGCATATTTTTATGTCTCTTTCCCTCTTTCCCCTCATCTCAACCTATTACAAAATAAATGACCTAAAGGAGGAAAACACCCTAAATGCCATTCTTTTAAGTGCAAGGGATTTGTGCAAGCTTGTTTGTTCATGTTTTAGATTCTGGAGGGCATGATGTTTAGATATTGAGGATATTGCAAGATAAAAGTTATTTCCTCTGATGGACATAGAAAATCAGGTGGATAAGATTTTCTATGGAAGGACTTGGGATGCTCTGCATCTCAGAGTCTGTGTGTGTCTCTGGGTGTGGATAAGTTGTACCTAAAGGAAAAACTTAAAAAAAAAATTACTTGGTTGTGTCAATCATTCCACAGTTGAAGGCTTCCCCTAACAACCTGCAATTGTGTATGCAGTCAGATATAGCAAGCAAAATATATACTCAGAGAATAAATTATATTCCTGTGTGTAAATGGAGCATTAACTCTAAAACTAGTTAGCTGGCCAAGAAAGTACGGCAATAGCGGATTTTGCTGTCTCAAAATGGAGTTACTTTGTTAAATCATTTCACACAAGTCTACCTGCAGGCTTCATAATTTGGCATCAAACCCCTCCTTTTTGATCAAACAGCATATGTAGCTGTCCTCCCTAGTAATGCACTTTTGCCCAGCCGATATGCAATCATGTACTGCTGAACATTTTTGTTTTGCGTGACCCATCTTAGCTGTTTGGAGCAGATGAAGGTTTTGCCATTGAACTGAGCAGAGGAAGAGGACTTACTTTGAATGTGGGCAGGCCCATGCTGAAAAGATTATTTGACAGCTTTACTCTTTTGTAGCACATGGAAGCTGGAGACATCTTTAAGCCTTTTTTTTTTCTTTCAGTTGCAGTTCATGATATGTTAGAGCACTAATGGCTTAGCGCTCAAAGAGTATAAGGAATCTGTTACTTTAAACAGAGGAGGCAAAATGAAATCTCATGCAGAAAGAGACTGAAAACTAAGGAAATGAGAGGTCAAATGGCTTTCCTAAGGTCATGCAGCTTCTAGTACTACTGGTAGTGTCCACGTTTCCTGTATCTTTTAAATCTCATAACAGTATCTTAGTCCTAGGACCAATCCTGCTTGCTGTTGCTGTTATGACTTACTGCTTGGTTGTAGAGTTTAATGGCAGTCAATTCTTTCATCTTCATTTTCTAGTCTTATATTCAGCCCTGTCCTGTCCTAACCAATTTAGTCATCCCTTGAAATTACAGCTATGGACGAAGCTGATAAGTTAACCTTACAGTTAGCCCCTCCATTTTAATGATAACAGAAAAATCTTGCTTTGCTTGCAAAATTGAAGTCAGTGGAAAATTCCACAGCTAGGAACAAATCAGAACATCAACTACCATTGCGAGAAAGTTTTAAGGAGAATACAGCTGGATATTATGCTAGTTACAGATGCAACATGTATTATATTTCATCAAAATTAAAGTGCTGCAAGGTCAGAGATAAGACTGATTTTTCCTTTTTATGACCTAGAATATTCTTAATTTGTCACTTACAGGACAGTATTTTGCTCAAGCTTCAGCTGCTTTCTCTCACTTTCCCTGAGATGCTGTAAGCACCATGTCTATTCCCATATCCATAATTAAAATGAATTATTTTCTGAAAGAGTAAGTGGAACTAATACAGAAAACTGTAGAAAGCCCATGCCACCAGAGCTGAACAAAAGTATTTTAGCAGGAGGCCAGGTCTACAAAAGAAAATTCTCCCCAGGGGTTCTTGCTTTATTCACAGCTTGAGTGACCTAAAAATAACATATTACTGCATAGAATCACAGCTATATTGTTCCCCATGCAGTTTTACCAACATTTCAAACTAAACTGAAGAAACCATTCTAAGTTTAGTTTTCTGAATCTGTTTTCCAGCTCATCTTTACAACTTCTCTGACTTCTGCTTTATAATCGCCCTTCATTTTTTCTTGTTTAATTAAGGAAATACTGCTTTATTCCCACATCTGTCTTGATGATGAATATCAGCATTTTCCCCTACTTCCGAATCAGAAAGACACTCTTCCACACATACCCTCTCCTGTAGTTCTGTTTCCAGAAATCCACAACATTTGTCTAGGATCCAGATAAGAGTTCAGTATTTTACTCATCTCTGAGCAGTAACCGAAGAGAGTAGCTTGAAACATATCAAAAGCATTTCAAAGGATCATTGGGGTTTATTATAGCATAAACTAGGTTTTTCTGGCCAGATATATTTTCTTCAATCTTCTTAGGATTCTTTTTAGGATTGTTTCACTTACTGAAAAGAACACAGCAAGATGACACTGTGCATCTCTTTGTTAAAGGTCAAAATTATTTTATAGTAAATTAATCTCATGTAGATTTATGTGCTTGTCAATTCTTTCTGGTTTATTTACTGCTACAGTGCTAATGGTAGGTAGAAAGAAGTATGTGTATGCGAATTAATGTTCACTGGATTGTTTTTGACAATGTAGCCTCTTGTTTCCAATTTGCATTGTATAATGCTCATCAGTCAGTATCAAGAACTGTATGTGTGGCAGCATCATCTTCTGGAACATCAGTTGGTATATTTAGTTGCTGTACAGTGTATGAAGGTTAGTCATCCTCTGTTAGGAAACAGTAAGTCTGTGTCATTAGGTTGCAATAACATCCTCACTCTTACTGAGGTCTTGGCTATAAAGAGTTCTTATCAACACGTGTAACTAATGAAAAATGTGGTTTTTTTTCAGAAGTCCAGAGTTAGGAAACAATGAGTAAGAGCTTCTAAAGTTTCTGCAGTGCTCACAGCTTTCTTCCCAATGTTGTTTGTGCATGTGTGCTTACTTCCTCTAAAAAGAGCTTGTTAGAGCTTAAAGAAGACCCCTGAAGAGGAAGGGTATAGACTTTTCCCCAAGATAGCAAAAAACTCATCTATTTCTGTCAAAATGCAAACCGTGCTTCTACAGAAGAAGCAGAGACAGGCTTGGGCAAGACTGGTGTGGAAAGTGTAGAACTTTTTCAGGTTCTGCACAGTAATCTCTGAATGAATTGCTAAAAATAAGAAAATGCTTGAACTCGGAGGATGTGGTGCAGCTATAGCTGTTTGTTTACTATGAATTTTTACACTATATCAACTCGCCTTTCCTTCAAGTTACTTCCATTCCTATCTCCAGTCTTGCAAAGTGCTTCTTTTTGGGCAGGGGGAGAAAACATGATGGCATTCCCCTCGCAAAACAGCTGCTTCTTGCACCAGAGTGAGGCATCAGTTACCAGGAAAAAAACCACAGTGCAATAACTAATAATGTTGATGTTTAAATAATCATCACTAAGCACGTGCATTAATTTGTCCTGGAGGTAAATGAAATACATTGCCCCATTTCCTGCCAGTGTTCCACATTCATCCCTTATTTGGTTTTATTTGCAATCTGAATTGCTGCAATTTAAGAGGAAGAGAGAGAGAGAGAATGAAGATGAGACTGGAGACTGGAATGGTAATTTCTTATAAAATGCCTGTATAGCATATATTAACTGTATGAAAACTCAGACTATTATAAGGCTGAAACATAGTTCGAACTGAGACCCTGTATGACCGAGATGCCATTAAGCGTGACATTTCTAGCACTGCCTGGAGTTGGGATTAATTTGTGACTTGACACTCTGATTCTGTTGGTGTCAGTTAAAGGAAAGGAAAAGCAGTTAAAAAAAAAGGAAGAGGGAGGTTGCAGGCAGTTATGGCA
Organism: Leptodon cayanensis; assembly: GCA_027564655.1. NCBI lineage: Eukaryota > Metazoa > Chordata > Aves > Accipitriformes > Accipitridae > Leptodon > Leptodon cayanensis. Next base: position 27,026,806 of record JANXJC010000078.1, read on the forward strand.
CATCAAACTGATCAGTTTTTTCTTCAGGTGCTAAGTGTGCAGAAATTTGCCAGAACCAACTCATTGCACTGGTGTATGTGGAAATCAGGGAGATATTACATGACATTTCAGAAGCAGACTTTCAGTCTCGTGAAATTCTTTCTACCAACTCCTCTCTAATTTATATTGCTCGGTTACTCTGTGTTATGACTCCAGAGGACAGAGTTGTAGTTTTTCCTCTTTGAAACAGGAATCCACAAGCACCTTCATCATACCCCTGTTGTTTATTTAACTTGCTGCACTTACAGTGTTTGTTTTCTGTGGCAGAAATGTACCTCTAACATCTGTCTCAGCAGTTTGTAAGTTTCTGCACGTTATTAAAGAAACAGAGATCATCAGTTCTAGCCTCTTTCCCCGTAATCACAGTTAGTTTATTCCACAGGTTGTCTTTAAACAGTTTTGCTTTATTTAAAAATGCATTAAAAACAACTGCTATCAAAAGCAACCACACCACCTTATCCTTTCATAAACTTTTCCATGTATCTGAATCATGTTCCTTCATAATCTGTTGCCGGGACACACCATGCAGGTTCAGGGTTCACTCAGCCTGAGTATTATGTTGGATATGGGTCTTCATCCGTGGGCAGGTACAAAGAATTTTTTTTTTCTTCTTCTGTTCTCAAACATTTAAACATCCATCCTAAACACATACCTTTTGGACTGATTTACAAAGATAGACATTTGATTTGAAGAAGGCTGGTGACTAGATAAAGAGAATCTGAATCCTTGAAAGGTGGTTTTCCTACACTACTCTCTCACTGTTGCTGTATTTTGTGTAGGGTGTCATAACCACACACAGAACCTGTAGGAGACAAGTCACATTGTAGAAACCTCACGCAAACTTGAGAAACGTAGGAATCTTATCTGTAGATGCTAGTGAGAGTTGTTTCAGTAAAGTCACACAGTGAGTTGTAAGACTGGTTTAAATATTGCCCACTCTACTAAACTGTAATGCAATAAAATATTTCCCATATTTTGACACAGAGTTTACAGGGAAACATGCTATATGTTACAGAAAAAAATATTAGATCTCAGCTTTATAATATGCAGAAAGCAAATCTGGCATATGTTAGAAATAATATACCAAAAAAATAGCAAGAATAGCAGAAATGTAGAATTTAAGCATTAAATTAGTTTCTTGCAAAATGAGACCATAACATATTACTAAAACCACTCCACACAATGCCAACTTCAAGACATAAAGCTGGTGACCAGCAATGATTTTAACAGGATGTCTGTGACAATGTCACTCTGGTTTAGAAAAAAATATTATGACACAAATATTCCAATTTTTCCTTCTCAGTGGCAGAGCAAGCACAGAAACTTGTAAGATACCAAGCTCCCAATAGGCAGAAAATGGCTGATGAAGAAGAAAAGAAAGCATGTTCTTTTTAAGAACATAAGCAAAAGACTTAAAAATCAGAAAAGTATATTAAATACCAACTGGAACTAAACATGAGCAAGTTTTGAAGTTGAATCATAGCTGTGCTCAGTGAGAAGACTTTGATATTCAGAGACTTTCCAGCAGACAATTTTCTATTGAAAACTCATACATGCTCATTTTAGCTTAAAAAAACCCCTTCCAAACAGAGAAGAGAAACATTTGATCTGGTGCACTCCATTTTAAAGGTAGTGAATGAAGAAAATTAATGTCTTTCACAAGCATGTGAGCCAGTGAAAATGCAATGTCTAAAGCAGGTTGATCCTCTTGTTCTCTCAGTATGTGTCCTCCTAAGCATGCCGTCTATAGATTAACTTTTTCAGATCTTGGTGTTTGTGTCATTTGAGCTCAGAGAAAATTGCTGTTATTTACCTAATAAAAACATTAAAAAATGAGGTAATCTGATTTTTATGATTACCTTTTAAGATGTATCAATCGTTATCTAGAAATAAATGGTAAGTTCTGATATTTCTTTCTTTCATGCTTACAAAGCTCTGGTTACAATCCCTGTGATTTTCTTTGCAGGACAATCAAGACATCTGCAGGTCAAGCACAGCAACGCAAATTCCTCTTAAAAACACAGACATCAGTCTGAATCTCTTCTTTCTATCCCCTGTATAATCAAAAGGGCATAAAGAACAAGCAGGACTAGATTTATCCAAGGTATTAATGATGCTATTGTTTTGTCTGCCCTGCCTCCTGGTGCAATACATGTATCTGATTACGTGTGAGCAGAGTAGCTATGCAGTCTCTCCCATTTGTGTGACACAATCCTGTATGACAAGTACATAATGTGTTGTCATAGCTTTTTTTAATTTTAAGCTTGAACCTGATATTTCTTTTTAAAAAATTCCTTGATTTTTACATACAACTAAACTAGCAGATTTTAAGAAGAAAGTTTTGGGGGCTTTGCCTGTTGCAAAGCTCAGATACCCTCAAAACATTTCAAAATGGATGTCTGTGGCTTACACAGCAGTAAAATCAATGTGCAGGATAAAAGCAATCAATTGCTTCTATGGAACAAGATATTTTGTATGCATCCATTTGTACATGAAGCTGCCTGCTTTTCATGTTGAGCTGGAGTGAGAACAAACAGTGCCCAGCACATATACTTCTATATTAATTACATGACCTTTGCTACCTTTTGAAATGTTATCCTGGAATGATTTAATCACAGGATTAAAGAAACCACTGGGCCACTTCAAATTGATACCGGACAGTTTATAAGCAGGAGATACTGTAACAGTGACAGCATTGTTAAACACTTAACTTTGAATCTCTCTTTACAGAGAAACACAGAGGAGATCAGTTCAAGCCAGCGATCAGTTTACAAGTAATCACAGAGACTGAACTAGATCATGTACAGATTAGAGAACTGCTTCTTAAAAGCTTAAATTCATTTAATGCAGACAAAGCATGCTGCCTTGGTGGCATGAATCTGTAAGTCTTAGAGGTTACATGCGGGGAAGTAAGCAAAGCAGTAGCTGACTTCTCTTGCCTTGGGATTTGTTTTAGGGGATTGGAAAGTAGAGAAACAGATCTCATTATTTTAATTGTTTGAAAAGAAAGCAAAATGTAACAATAAAAATTAAATTAAGAGTGATTTGTTTCATTTTGTGGGAGTCCTGGTTACTATTTTAAGGAATCCAGAGAAATGACAGGAGGTAAGAAGGGGAAACAACTCTCAAAAATCATGGAGAGAAGTTTAACTTAACAACCTACTAAACTACTTTGAATGCAATAGAATACCTGCCAAGTATTTGAACATCAATGAGCATGACAGACTGCGGACAAATAAAAGCAAATCTGACTATTCAGATTTCCTACTTTGTGTAAGTAAATGCCCATTCTCTGTATGGCATCGGTGTGGGCCCGTTACCTGATATGCCATCTGCCTGTCCTTTTATGAGAGGTCATCCTGGTACCCCTGGTACCCATCATATGAGTTCAACTTTTTATGACATTATGGTAGCAGTGATGGGGAGGAAGTCTCTGACAGGCAGGGTAATCAGCTTTTAACATTTTCAAAAATTGATTACAATGCAAAATTAGGAATCTTAGTGCTGACCTCCTTTGCATCAGAAAGGAGCAGATATTTGGATCTGTGGGTGAAGAGGGCTGGTGCAGGCATAGGTCTCATCTCTCTGCAATCACAACAGATTTGCAGCTGGTCTGACAGTCCTACTGTAGGTGTGGTACAAAGCAGGGAGCTAACCAGCCCATCTATTTTAAAGGTATTTGGAGACACAGGTGAATGAGTCATGAGGGAAACCACATTTCTCAGTAAATGATCAGATTTTGCATGTGAGCATTCATACCCACTGTTATTATGTTCTCATTTTAATTTTATTGTCACAATTGCATTCTCAATGTTTTGTCATGATGCCTTGATGCTTTTCTGAAATTGAGGGGGAAATGACTTGGGAGTGCTATGAAAATATGAGTTGATCTCTTTCTATCAAGCATTTGATTCATTTCCAGGTTGTTTTGTTTAGTTTCAGAACAGCAGGGGAAAAAGCAATGCTCCGATTGATAATTTTTCAAATCTTGCAATTTACACAACACAGGTAGTTTTTTCTGAAGCTGTGACAATACCAGGAGAAATTATAAGAGAGCTGGTAAGCTGTTCTGCATAAACAAGAAGCAAAAAGATTCTATTTAAAATAACATAAGTACAGAATAATATGAAGAACTCAGTAATAGATATGAACATACCATAGTTAATGGAAGTGGAGCATTTGACCCACCTCCAGAATTTCTTTATTTCAGACAATCCAGAGAAATATCTAAAGGTCGTATCTGTGGGTTGATGAAAGATGACATATTTGATTGGATCTTTAGGTCATCCACTTACTCTAGTCACAAAGGCTAATGCCAAAAATCACTCATGATGGATGCTGGAAGAGGAACCTATTTTGTATTTCCATCACAGTCCTATTTGTTCTGTGTGGAGGCACCTCGCATAGACACATATGGATAAACAGGCACACTGGGCCAAAACTAACAAGACTCTTTTTGGTTAACTTTCAGCCTTGCTCGCTTCTCTCACACCATTTCTCTCTCCTCATCCTTCCATAGTCAGGTCTACTCCCTCTGCCATGTGCAGTGCAGGTCATGAGCAGAATGTGTTCACACTTCATGTTCACACTCATCCACATGGCTCTTGCTAGTGTATGCCAGCGTGGCTGTCTTGAATGGTATCATCTGGCAGCTCATGAGATACATGCTGGAGGTCTCTCACAGACGTGCAACTCTGTCTTTCCACTTGGACTACAGCAGCAGAACAGTCAGGTTACCAAAACTGCTGCATAATTGTGTATTAATTATGTGATTCAGGATGCTGAATAAGCCTCCCAAGAAGGAGATGCAGTAAATCAGTAATATATTCTGCGATGTCCTGTTTCATTTCTTATTTTCTTCCTTTCCTTGCATTGCTTTCCCTCCTCTTCCTTCTGCAATCTCATCATAAACAGCTCACTGCAGGGTGATGGATTGAAATAGGCATGTATCTTCACAGCCGTTTAAGCTCTCTTTTGCAACTGTAGTTCTTAAGATGCCATGCAAATGCAAAAAATTAACTCCTGATGATCCAGCTTCCTTCACCAGATAATTTTTATTGAATACATGAAAATTATTTGCATAATATACTGGTACTGAATGCAGTATCTTACTACCTGATATTGCAAAAAATGCTGTCTACACAGCCATGTCTTGTAAAAGACAAGTTATGCCATGGTATGAAGGGTAAAAATAAAGGGTAAACCCCTTTATTTTGGGAGGGACCTAATTATTTATTGTGTTTTGTGATGTCATTACTAACATGGGGAACATTCTCATCCATTGCCTCTTCATTTTTGGAACTCGTTGTCAAACATATAGAAAGAGTTTGCTGTAGCCAAAACCTACATCAGTGGAGATAGACCTCTTTTTTTTTTTTTTTTTTTCGCTTTCTATGAGCAGGAGGCTGACTTCTTACATTAAGGCGCAACTTGGCTTTGGACAGCAACCTGAGTGTCACCAGACCTTACAGACTAGGGAAATGATCTACAGAGGCACAGATTAATAAAAATTGTGTTGGTAGATTTTCAACAATGTTTTCAATCTGTTATTTTAAATATGAAATCTAGATCTTTTTTAAACCTTATGCCTTAAGCAGAAAACACTGGAGAAAAAAGAACATACCTCCAAATTGTTCAACAGTTTCTAAAGCAGTAAAAATAACTAGACCAAATTTAGTTATCACTAAGAACAATAAGATTTTGAATTAATTGCCTACCTTCTTATAGTTATTTTGTATATACTGGACGAAAATTAGAAAGGGTGGTGTTGATACCGACAGTCTATAACTAATATAGTAATATTCAGAAAAACAAAAAATCAGATGTACTCTTATACAATTCACCCAGCTGCATTTTCCATCTGAGCAAGTAATATGACAGCTGGATAAAGCAGTTTGTGCCTCAGTAGAATAAATGAAAAGCTAAAATTGCATTCACAAGGAGAAAGGCATTGGGGGTAGGCACATGTGCACACATGTACGCATACAGGCACACACACACGTATCAGATGTATTACATTATTATTGAAGGAATGAGACAAAATTGCAAAGCTGTCTTGAAGAGCAGCATCTAACTGGGTTAAGATATTTGATCTGGCTTTACTGTCTTTATCATAAGGTAACACGGATAAAGACATGTTAAGGCACTGACTCCTGGCTTAATGACATCTGCCTTCTAGGAGCAAGCCCAAAACACCATCTGGCTGGCTCTCAGCAGTGCAGAAAAAGTCAACCATGGTACCAGAGGAAACAGAAAATTGAATTTAAAGAGTTGAGACAGAGCAGAATGGATGAAAAGACAGCAGTGTTGCAGATGAATGTATCAGTAAGCCACTGACTGCAAATTTAAGTATTCTCCCAAGTACTTTCAAAGAAATAATGAAAAAATTAAATAATAGTATTGCAGCAGACAGACACCGTAGTCACATTCCTATTTGAATGAAATAAATATTTTAAACCAAATCACTGAAAACAACCCTCAGTAGCTCAACTCATCTGGAAACAACTCTCTTTGTTTGCTATTCCTAGCAGCCTCTGGCAGGTCAGTGCAGCAAATGTTGAGCTCTGGCTGCCCTGCAAAGAACCTTGCTTTCCAGTACACATTCCACTGATAAATCTTCAATGTTGAAATGAAACTCATTAGATGGAAGTTAAGACCTCATTGGTGGCTTATCTCCACAGTTTTCCTTCTGCTCAGGAAAAGGGATTATAAAGTGTCAATATTTATGTAATACAAAATTGAACTTCTGTTATTTAAACTAGACAAAGTACAATAAAAAAATACTGCTATACACTGTGGTGGAGATAAAAGAGAATGGTGGGAATATGAAAAATGATTGTATATTTTTCCAGTTTTGTGGGTTTTGGAACAGGTATTGGAACAGGTACAAGGCTGTGCTAGGCTTCACTGGTCCCCAGACCAGCCACAGCAGCCCAGAGTTCCCAGGAGATGGCAGAGCCCCAGGCTCACAAGCAGTCACATCCCTACACCAGAACACCCTAGCGAATGCAAATAGCCCCAGGCTTGCTCCGACAATGGAACAAGCGGATTTGTGCCTTTTCTGGGGAGAAGCCACAGAAATGAGCCACACTGGAAGGCAGAATTAACAAGAGTGTGTGAAATCTGATGATGTTTCCACTTCTGTAGTAAAGAAACTTTCACGATTCCTGAAATGCTTTTATCTTGGTGACCAATGCAGCAATTTGTAATGTGGTGCACTTAGCCAGTATGTTTAAGGAAGGAAGTGTTGGTTTATGGTAAAGGCACTGGACTAACTTTCCATTTCTAGCTCTACTAAAGACTTCCTGTGTGACCCTGAGCAGGAATTTTACTCCTCCAGTAATTTGCAATACCAGCAGAGCTTCATGAAAGGCAATGTAAATGCAGTCATCAGCTATTTATATTAATCCAGAATATTAGGTCAGTGATTTTATACAAAAAAAGGGAGAAACAATCACTATTTTTCTTGTTTGAAGCTAGGAAAGTTTTGACAGGAACTGCTTTCCAAATTCATGGAATTGCTCCTTTGTCTTGCATTTGCTTTTTTTTCCCCAGGGGAAGAGAAACTATTTTCTCACACAGTCTGCACTCAATAAACCTGCCTAGTTTAGTTCCTACAACGAGCTTACTTCGTAGTAGGAAGTGGAGAAAAAGAGCTGTTTTTCTTTTCAGTTCAATGTGAAAAATATCAGAGAAAACTGCTGATGTATATAACCCATATACTGCAGTTGTTACTCAAGCTACTGCTTCACATTATAGAATGCACTTGAACTCATTGAGCCATAGGAAGCAAATTTTTAAAATGCCAAATCTGTACTACAGGATCATCTCTGGAGACAGAGAAGGTGACATTTGTGCTGCTGTACTACTGTTATCTACCTAGGAAGAGGAATATATCCAACACCACATTTAGACGGATAAATACAACGCTAACAGGAAAAAAGTTCCTTAAGCACTGATAGCATGTATCTACTGTTCCAAACCCATCATGGCTGTCATGTCACATAAAGGAAGCAGAAACAGAAGAGTTGCAGGGAATAGGTTATGTAAGAGGATTAGGCAAATGAAAGTCTGGCATCCAACTATGACCTTCAGGAGCACAAATTGTGTCCTTATCCATAGGATTCTCCCCCGCCTTTAAATATATACTGTTTCACCTACAGCTATGGTAAAAGGCACCTGTATGCAAGGATAAATCACAGCAGTCCCAGGCACTGCAGCACAAATGACAGTGGATTTCTTGAAGTAAATCTGCAAATAAAAGAGGACTGTGCTCATGTTTCTCCTTCCTGGCATTTACAAAAAACAGTAGCACAAATATGGACACCTCATGTTTGAAACAGAAAATCACTCAGCTGATGGAGGGATCGGGAACTAATGAAGCAGGGAAACTACTAAATGCAAACAAGTATAGTTTCAGTGGCATTACTTTGATTATTTCATCTAACAGAGGCTATTCTAGAGATGCCTAGTAGCAGATCTCTGCTTAGGGGAAATATGCGAAGATTTCCATTATCCACCACGTTTTTCAGGGGTCAGCAGTTTCAGGCAGAGATTTGCTTTGGATACTTTCAGGTCGGAGGTTATTTTTGTTAGTCAGAAATTAGAAAATGCAAAGGACCAGCAACCTTTGCCAACATGTGGTTCAATAACACAACCAACCAACCTTTGTTAAAATTCTATACAGGTATTAATAGTAGTAAGCACTTTGACAGTAATTTTCTCTGTCCAAAATATGGAATTATTTCACAAAGATTAAGGGCAACATTTTCAAAAGCTTATCTGAACATAAATAATCAGCTGTGGTGCATAAACCATAAACCTTGTTAAAGCATCTTTTTCTACCTTTTTTTTTTCCTGAATGGCACAGAATCCTGGGTAGAGGAAGGTTGAGGTGTTTGGTGTGTCATCTCACCCCACCCCGAGTTGATAATTCCTCTGCATGGTGATTTGTAGTGGCAGGTTTACAGCCTTCTCAGTCACCTCCATCGAACACTGGAGTCCTGTGGCTGGGCGGCTTACTTCTCTTGTCTTGAGCTGAAAAGTGTTGTCTAGCAACAGACAGCTCTCTTTGCCACACTAGAAGAAATATGACACTTATCTCACCTGTTGTCTGTTCTCAATTTTTCTACCTGCCAAAAAGAAAAAAAAAATTGGCTAAGTGCAGGGAAGTTTAGTGGAGAGTGCTTTATGTACTGAGTCACAGACACTGATGCAAGAATTTTAGCTTTGTTGAGACTACACACTCATGCAGTAACAATGTAGGTCAATCTGAATGAAATGCTTTTTTACCAGAAGATGAAACCTTAGAAGGGAGTGGTTTGTGACATAATTTAAACAAAAACCTTTTCCTCCTGTAATGAGGGTTTCTTTTCAGGAGTGATACAAGTTTTGGTGGTAGTTATCCAGGGTAGGAACATATGGACCATGTGGCTGTCCAAGAAAAACCTTGTGATGGCAGCTAGACAGGCAGCAGAAACTGTCTCCATACAGAATGAATACACCTCCTCACACACACCTGCACACCCACCTTGCTCCAGATTTTAAAGCACAATCAAAATATTACAGAGGTTTCTGTGTTCTGAAAAACTCAAGTTTACACACTATGGTTAAAGAGGTATCTTTTAAAATATGGTTATAAATTATTATACTTTGCAACAACTCTTTGTGGTTGACAAAATAATATTATGTTATATCCACACCTGACAAAAATGTCTGGCTACATTACTGAGTCCAGCATAAGGAGAACTGTGATGAGAAGTCTGCCCTCTGACACAGTGGTAACAGTAACCACAATTCAATATTTCCTCAGGCCAGCAAGTGAAATAAATGAGCATTTAAATGTAATACCTAATGGAGACTTGTTGGTAAAAGAAAACCACTATGCAGGCTACCATGACTGCTAATCTTTTCTCAGTCCTAGGGCAGCAGTGAGCATAAATCATCCCTAAGATGTTTTGGCATATGTTTGCCAGATAACTGAAAGATCACATGTAGTATCACCTACTCCTAACATCATTGCTTCCTCCCCTTAATGAGCAACAGAAGAAAAAGGCTAAGATAATATTTAGAATATAATCACTTCTTAAAATGTAAATTAGAAATGAAAAAAACCCACTGATTTCAGTATTTTTTTTTACAACTTAAAAATTAAAAATAAATTCTTCCTATCTTTAGAACTCAATGTAGATCTTTTTAGGCCCCTATCCAGCAAATTGGTTGTTACATGAAATTTAAAGGCAAATTCAATGTCTAAGTGTTTTACAGGACTGCGTGCTCAGAATTTAACATTTTAATTAAATCTGTAAGCTTCTCATTTCAAATACACTTGAATTTGAGTACTATGCATATGCATATATAGTACACTTAATATATGTTTTTGACATTTGTATCTTTTTTAGCATCACAGTGGCTCTTCTTCATAAGAAGAAGTTGTTTACAACTGTATAACTCTAAAGTGCTTTTGTTTACTCTGATAGTCTTTAAACGTTAATTTAAAAATCTTTCTCTAAGCACAGCTACTGTCTCAACAAATACAGTAGCATGACTAGTTTATCTATAAAAATATCCCATAGAAAGAGCAAAAAATTAACAATGTAAAAAAAGGGCCAAGCAAGATTTTCAGTTGTCAGCTCTGGACTTGATTTAATGAATTTCAGTGAAATAAATGGGTTCAGAAGTCTAGTGTATTCATGGGAAACATCCCTGGAGTATAATGCTAAGCAGAATACATAAATGGGTCTTTTCTACACTCTCCTAGCTTCCATCACAAATACATGCCAGGAGCACACCAAGCTATTATAAAAAGGTATATTTGTGTAAGTGCTTTTCCAGCTCTGGCTGCTCTGAGTCTTGACCTGGGTAGCATTTTCTTTTGATATTCTAAATTAAATGTAAAATAGGCAGACCTATGCATAAGCCCAACATTTGAAATATCTTTGTGCCTATGCCCTGCTCAAGAGAGTCAGGTCAGCCTGGGGAATGAACTTACTTATTTCCTTAATATATCATGCACCTGAAACTTGATAAAAGGGTAACTAGAGGTATGATAGATGAAAGCACATGTTACTTTACACAGAACTAAAAACTAAAATGTTGACTATGAATTTCTTTGAAATTCTATATTTCTATCCACAATGTTTATGCTTTAACACAGTACTGTCATAAGGAGAAAGACAACATCCACACTAAATAAAAGAAGACAAATATGGCGCATCCATCCACGCTAAGTGGCAAAGTGCCCGCTGACACAACATTCAGTTTGCACAGCTAACTATCACAGAGAGCAAATAAGAAACATATGCATTTTCATGGAGCTCCTGGCTGAACCTTCATCCAGAAGAGCAAGCCTTAAAGTAAATAGGCAAAGACAAATTAAACAGAAGGAAAAAAAAAAGCTTCTTTGGCTTGAAACCAAATTAATGCAAAAGCCAAGAACAGCTTGAGAACCAATTTCATCCTAATAGGCAAATGTTAGTAAAGCATGATTTTTATAAAGGATTTTCAGTAGAGGTACTTCTATATACCTTAATGGGTTTGTAACATAAGTATTATTTATCCCCATTTCACAGACAATGCAAATGAAGGTCACTAAAGTGCTTGTCCCAGGACACATGGGATTAAAATAGCTTTGTTCTAATCCTTTCTCTCCAAGGCTGCCATACTAGCTGTCCGCATGCTCTAGCTTACAAAGTTCTGGTCAGAACTAAGTCATTTTGTCTCCTGAGCATTACTGAAAATTTGATAAGTTTCTATGTTGAATTCCTTATTTTTTATTAAAGGCAATTCACATCAGGAGTCTATTACCATGCCAGCTACTGCAGGCAGCTGTAAACCACCCATATGGCACATGAGAATAATCATCCTAATACATATTCAGTGCATTTCACTGAATCCTCTGGAAATCAGATGCATTTCAGGAGTAAACTAGGAGGCAAGAGCAATCTGGGAACACAGCTATCTGATGCAGTATCCTGCCTTAAGTCTTTGCAGGGGCAGTGAAGCATAAGGAGGTGATAAGCCAATCACTAGTACCTTCTGTGTGTCCCTTCCCTCCTTTGCAAATCATGCTGCAGTCATTGAGAGGAAGGAACAGAAGGAGTACATCCCCCATGAAGGACAGACCAGGTCCGCTCTTGAAAAACCATACAACTTGGCTTCTGTTTTACCCAAGATGGGGTTATTTGAAAGTCTGGTTACTACATGAAGGAACGGTTAAAAGTTTCTGGCAGTTGCATAAGTTAAGCTGAAAATCACCCTTCCAGCTTTTTCCAGTCAATTCTAGTACAAAAGAGGAAGTACCTTCTAAAGTACTCTTTTGTCTTTTCCCTTGGCCTGAACATTAAGCACCTGTTAAAATGAAGACATAACTGCTAAATATCTATTTTGCAAAGCAAACAGAAAAAGTGTTACTCAACTAGAAGCTCTCTGGAAAAAATGTTGAGGCTCTTGTGCAGTAAGGCTTAATACTCTGAAGCCACAGAATGGATTGCACACTAAAAAACTCTGAAAAATAATTCATTTCTTCTCATGCAGTTCTTGATTAATGTCCATAATTGTTCATTAGCCTACTGTTGCAGCAGTGACTTCCTCAAGGGCTCTTGTCTTAGAAATACAGCAGATGGCAAGAAGATGCTCACCTGCTCTGTACAATCAGTTAGAAACATAATATGTTGCTTCTATAAGGACTCCCTTTCAATGAGATACAAATAATTTATAGTCATTTGTCAATCCTTTTTGAGTGCCTGTTCTACTTCTTTTAGTGGCTGCAAATTATTGCCATACAAATTATTTCCTTCCCTTTCTATACTGAGATTGCAACAAGCTAGGTGATTACAGAACAAGAATAATTCTTGTTGGGCTAATGTCATAGCTTCAGAGTGGGCGTTTGATTCATAAATATCATTTTATGTGTTAAGCAAAGACATCCTTTATAATTGCTAGAGTTGTTTGCTGGGAAAACATTTTGAAGTTCAGAAAAAACTTCCTTGCAGAGAATCAAAAGTGGTCCTAGCAGATAATTAATCATAATTTTTTTTCTCAGATATCTGAATATTTAAAATGCTAATGTCTGTTATACTAAACAATTATTGAAAAAAACCCAGTATAGAAAAAGGTAATTCATTTAACAGGAATGAGTTTTCACTTGAATCACTGAAAATGTAGGAGCTATTAGAATTAGATTCTTTGTTGTATATTCAGTGTGATACTGTTTTAACTACATGACCAGATTTACTTATGCACATAGAAAAAATGGTGGAAAACAACAGAGGTACTCTTATTTAGAGTGGTGGGAACAGCTATTTGGTGCTTACATGGATCTTTCTTTTCTTCGAAGAGTGGGAGAGCTCTTAGAATCGTCAAATCACAGAATATCCTGAGCTGGAAGGGACCCACGAGGATCACTGAGTCCAGTTCCTGACTCCACACTGGGCAACCTAAAAGTTAAATCATGTGTTGTCCAAACACTTCTTGAATATAACAGGCTTGGGGACCGTGACCGCTTTCCTGGGGAACTTGTTTAAGTGCTTGATCACCCTCTCAGTAAAGAACTTTTTCCTAATATCCAATCTGAACTTCCCCTAAAGCAGCTTTAAGTCATTCCCTTGTGTCCTGTCACTGGACATCAGCAAGAAGAGATGAGCATCTCCCTTTCCACTCCCCATCGTGAGAAAGGTATAGATAACAATGAGGTCACCCCTCAGCCTCCTTTTCTGCAAACTGGACAAACCTAGTATACTCAGCCGTTTCTCACAAGTCATGCCCTCGAGATCTTTCACCATCTTTGTTGCCCTCCTTTGGACACATTCTAATATTTTTATATCCTTCTTATATTGTGGAGCTGAAAACTGCACACAGTACTTGAGGTGAGGCCACACCAACAGTGGGTATAGTGGGACAATCACTTTTGATCAGTTAGCTGTACTGTGCTTAAAGCACCTGAGGGTAGGTTTGGCCCTTATGTGGAAATATGTTTTTTACCACTTGTCTCCACTCACCACAGGAATTGCTCATTCTCTTTGGGGAATAAATCAAAATTATTGTAAGATACCACACCAGAAGGTGCCACTGTGGTTGTGCTCAACTTCTATTCCTGCAGGCATTGTCCTTCACAGAAGTTCAGAGGTTAGTCTGAAAATATCTTACCATTCATTTACAAATCAGATATAAAGTGCTTCAGGCCAAATTTTTTGTAGTGTCCAGTGGCAAAGAAGTGTAAAGGTGCCAGGAACCTGCTTCAGTGATTCTGTGGTCAGTGTCATCTTTCAGTATATATCCAATGCTTGCAGGAGCCCAGAGACTGCTGTGAAAGCATGAGTGGTGGACTGCTCCCAAAGGACCATTTGTCACCTGAGAGGTAGCAAAATGCAGGTTTTGGCAGTTACCCTGTTATATCCTAGCCCAGGTGACTTAGTTGAATGTGGCATTAAATTTACAGCTGGCTCCCAGACTATGAGATAAACCTACCCTAGAAACTTCCTGCTGTTTTCCCTCTCTCTAGTGGGGAGAAGTAGGAGGAGGGACTTCTGGAGCAACAAATCAGACTGTTTACTTGGGGGTTCCTCGTACAGTTTTCCTGGTTGCTTAGGAATGTAGTTTCCCCTCTAGCCCCACCCATTAACAGCATCTCCCATCTCCAGACCGTTGATGTCAGATTGCAAGGCAGAGAAATGGATGCTTATATCTGTTCATTTTCCATTACTGGCGGGGGAGGGTTGAGAAAGGTGAATTAAGCAAGTAACTTCATTTTCTTCAGAGGTCAAGCACAGTATTTTCCTGTGACAATTATAACGGTAGGGCTGACTGACACCTACTCTAAGTAGGCATACAGTGGAAATCCCCTCAGACTCTGTATAAGTAAAAACTATGTAAGGATAACCATAATTTTACATCTAGTGGTCTGGCAAAAGGCAACTAAAGTCTCCTGGCAATGGCAGGCATCTTTGAGACAGGACTTTGTATAAAAAATTATCTTCACATTATGAAAAGGAATTTCTGACCAGTTTGGAGACCAGCCTTTCCACACTTTGGGCTGTGTTGATCTGTTCAATGACAGAAAGGGGGAATTTACAAGCATCTTTCAGTAATGTAGGGCCGATTTCTGTATATATTGGGCTCACTTTTCCTCTAATATTTCAGGAATATAATTAATTCTGTGGTACTTGGTGGACTGACATGCAAACTGCTGTCATTACAATGGTCTTTTAAGGAAATTTTAGTTTATGAAATCTATATTTTAAGGAAATTTCAGTTTATGAAATCTATATATATAAAGTATAACAATTAGTATAATAATCCTACTAATTAGTTTAATTTTATGATTGACCATAAGTAATTTCTCATTTGATTTGTTGAGAATTTATTGTGTTTTATATATTTGCTTATATATTTAGTTAATAAACTAATGAATCTATAAACATGTAAACATGTCTGGGCTACTTGGGCTCAGTAGGAAAGGTCACTCTATACTGGCAGTCTCTAAATCTCTTTGTAGAGATCTTCCTGTAAGTGGTTCAAAAGAGGAACATTTTTAGCTTCTGAATACGCAGTCCAAAACTTTCGAGCCCCTGGGTGCCTACCATTTAAAAGCTGATCACTTTTCGCTAGTAATTTGTATTTTCTAAACATTTCCAAAGACTTTCTAAAGCCTTTTAGCGCTCTTTCTGTTGTTCTGTCCTATAATCATGACCTGCTCCCACTGGATTTCTTTAGTCACATCCTAAAAGTAGCCCTGCTAGCTTAGTGGAAGTTAATCTTACTTACTGAGGTGAGCTCATCTGCCTGCTTTTCTTGGGGAGTTAATTTATTTATTAGAAATCCAGGACACCCACTGATTGCAGAAGTAACATTGGATTATGGCTTGGATACCTTATTAAAATTCAGTGAAACGATTTGCTGAAAGCAAAATATTGGAACAATACTGTTTCAAACTTGAAATAACCTCAGTGGTCCTGGGGCTCAAAGTAATGTGTTTATGTATTACATGCAGAGTAAAGCTTAGCTCTACTAATAGTGCCATGAAAAGAAAATCCTGCTAAAATTAAACAATCAAAGAAGATAGGTGAGGTGTGACTTTATGTAGTAAACAGTGATTGAGGAAAGAAAAGAGAACAGCAGGACTCTGCATGAAGCAAATTAATT
Organism: Leptodon cayanensis; assembly: GCA_027564655.1. NCBI lineage: Eukaryota > Metazoa > Chordata > Aves > Accipitriformes > Accipitridae > Leptodon > Leptodon cayanensis. Next base: position 27,042,985 of record JANXJC010000078.1, read on the forward strand.
CATGCTGGAGTTTCTTGCTCCTGAAGAAATTAAATTGCCCACTTCCTAATCAGCACAGCTCTCTGCCATGTCAATTCTTTAAATCATATTTCCTCTCCCATATTTAGTCTAATCTGTTCTGTATGAAAGTCCCCTAATCTATGCTTTTACTGTATTTTAAATATTTTTATTTTTCCATTATTCTACAAGACTATATTTCTTTATATTACTTTGAGGAAATCACCCTACAGCTATGACCATTCCTTTTTCTTGCTTTTGAAAATATCTTACCCTTGGCCTCTGCTTTCTTTATTTCTTCTTTCTTTACTTTCCATAAAAGTGAGGTTTGAGACTATGCCACTACTACATCTATGAAACACAACAATACTTCATATCTTTTGTGGGATAAACATATCAAGTATACTGTACACTACCTGAAGAGTAAATCAAGACCACCAACTTTTAAAGTAGATATAGAACTAAAATTCAATCAAGGACAGATCTTCAAGAGTAAAGACACAAATAGATAATGAGCTAATCTAAAATACTAATTCTAAACACTCCTTGGTTTTGAGTAAGTTTGGAACTGAAAGATGAGTTCCAGATCTTAAATTAGCAACTCATTAATACACAAATATTATGACTGGAGTGTGGAGTATTATTTTCCCTCTTCCAGCTGAGTCTCTAAATCTGGCAGCATGAGTGTCATCCATTCTTCTGGAATGGTAGCAGCAAACGCAGAGAAAATGTAAATACCCATTATATGCTGTAAAGGGAGTCTGGGATAAAGCAGAGCATTTTTGAAATGGCATCAATATTAGACTACAAGCTAAAATACAAGCTTTATACTGTACACAGTTCTTTCAGTTTGCTTTGTTATTAGGTATTCTTAAAAGAAACCTGTTATACATGCACTCAATTTCCTTAGATAAATTGTTATGATAATTATTTGTTATTCATAATCTAAACCCTCTGTTAAACAAGGCAATATTTTGACTGACTGGAATATAGAAAGCTAATGAGGTGGTTTTGCAAGAACCTAATTTCCCAGAATCAGGGCCCTGATTCAAGAAAGCACTGTAGCAAATGACTAAATATAAACATGTGCTTCACTTTGTGCTTTTTTGATTAGGACCAACTTAAGCATGTACATAATGTGTTTTGGTGAACTGGGCCCGAAGTTCTCTCAATGAACTTTAACCTCTGTGCTGTTCTAAGGGTAGGAATACAACCCACAAGCAGCAGAACTAGCAGACATTTTGAGGTTTCCATTACTTTAAATGGGTGTCATTTTTAGTTGATACCTTGTGAAAAGAGCTCATCAGATTTATGTCTCTGAATATGAACCCTAGCATGATCTGGCCTTGAGCCCAGACACTAAGCTTCAGCTTAAAACCTGATTCAGATCTGACTCTGAACACCTTGTCAGCTCCTTGTTGATAATGCAGTATGGAAAGTGAATTATCTTGTAGCCTGGAGAGGTGGTTCATCAATACAAGGATGACAAACATTGTGGAGTATCACTGGAACATCTTGATGTGGAAAAAAGAGGAATTGGTCCCTGGGATTTCCATGCCTGCATTTATCCCTACCACTCTATTTCTTTCACCATTTTGTATTTCTGTTTTAAGGCTCAACATTGTCATTGTGACATATAACTGAAAAAATTTAAAACTAGGAGTAAAATTCTGATTCTAGTGTCTAGCTGTATCCAAAGTTTCTAGAGATTTATTCAAATTAGTGCTAATATATATAACTTGCTAAAGGCTGCCACAGTGTTTGCAGTTTGTTTTCAAATTAATCATCTCAAGCCTTCTTTTCAGATAAGCTATTTTAAAAATTTTTACTTAGCTAGGAGAATTGCCTTCACCATTTTTTTTCTCTTTCTGCAGAAGAATAAATGAAAATTTGAATTCTAACCCCTGCTTTCTACTTTATTCTTCTTTTGACAAGTTAACATGTGGACAGCTCCAAATCGTTGCATTCCCATTACTCATGACATGCTGAGGATAACTTCAGCTACTGTCTCCTTCTAGTCTGACAAGTAAAAATCCAAAAAGGCCAGATGATAAAATTGGTATTTAACACAGTCACAACGAATTGACAGTGATTATGGAAGCCTTCTAGTCTCAGTTCTGTTTCCAAAGTAAGACACATGGCTTTTTCATTCACTCACTGTTGCACATTCAAAACTTTTTGTAGAGTATTTTGTAGCTCATGGACAAAATTCTTTACTATGTCTTTAAAACACAGATCCTGCCCATTCCATGAGAAGGACCTTAAGCCTTTTATGGTGCTGTCTCATATTAGCTTAAGTGGCAGAAGCCTTGATTCATGTTAAATGTGCTTGTGATGACCCCTGCCCCAAAAGACACTTTGGGTATATTAAGTACCTTCTTCTGGTGTGCCAGCCCAAACGCTCTCCTCTGGAACACAGTGTCTTTATATAAACTAACTAAAATTTCCAAACTTGTTAAGCCAGTGAGATTTATAATGCTAAGTCACTATAGTAGAGAACTTCAAGGTCTATACATGAAATGCTGCCTCTCTGTGATAAAGTAATAGATGTTTTAGTTTACTTTGGCATTGTTTTTCTGTCTGCTGTGTTGTACATGCATGCACGTCTAATTAGAGGAACACAGTGGATGAACATATATTGTCAGGCACATATTGGATAAGTCAGAATTTTTATGAGGTTGGCTAGCAGTACTTACTCATTTAATTTAACAGTCCAGTGACCTGTTCACACCATTTATTTCAGGTTTAGCACCCTATCATAATTTATCTATACATATACATCTATCTATCTATCTATCTATCTTCTATACAGAAGAGAAATACACATTAAAAAAGAAAATCATAGTGCCCCCAAATGTTTCACAATGAGCCAACTTCACAAAATGACAAGAACATATTTAGTTTCTACATTATTTACCAAGGTTTAGATCAAGAGTATGAGTATGAAATTCTGCATCATTCCCCATAATAAATGTTCATTTTACCAACTATAAAGAAATGCATGTTCCATTTCAATGACCCAAAAATGCAATTGAACGTTATCATACCATCAGTCTCTGCAGCTTAGACAGCAGCATCTTGACTTGACTTGCAACAAACATTGCTCAGGAATACTTTGAATTATCCTGTGACAACAGTCTATGCCACTAGCTGGTTTTAACAATATGCTAGAAAAATAAGTGTGCCAGCTGCACAGATTGGAAGTGTATCAGATGTAGTGCATACAGCCTTAGGAAAAGCAGGGGAGGGAGCATCATTCTTGGGTTAATTGCAAGGTTTCTGGCTGATTAAGAAACATTATTATCGGAGGCGTTTTCTCTCAGTCATGGGTCAAAGTGTAATGCTGTATATAGAAAGACATGACTACAAAAGAAGTCTCTGCTGGTGAGGTATTTTAGTATAAGGATCATAAAACTTGACAGTAGATTTTTGATGACATTTTCCATGTCTTAATAAGAGAATTTCTGAAGGCCACCTGTCTCAGATATCTCTATAACTGTCTGCAGTATCAGCAGGACAGTATCAGGCAAAAGTATAAAACAGAGAAAAGTAATGATCTTTGATTTTATATAAAAACTGAGTTGTTTTCCACAAAAATCTACATAACTGTAGATTACATTTGATTTTGAGAAAATATCTCACTTTACTTTCAGTAAAACAAGCTAGCTGTTCAAAAACAATGAAAAAGATAATAAAAAGATAATAACTTCATGTTTTTTATCTCCATTACAATATTTTTCACCATTTGCTTTTTGTTTCATTGAAAGCACTTCTACTTTTGAAAATTTGCTGTTGTCCCAAGGGGCATTACAATAACGTGTTAGTGCAGAGTAAGCAATCCCTGAATAATGCACATTACTTTCAGTCACAGGAAAGATAAAAAACAGGCAATGCCAATATTACTTCTGCTTTGTCACAGGCCCATCCTGAGTGATATGTTTTTGTTGCTATAAAGTAGATCTCCAGAAAATGCTTTCTTTTCTTTTCTACATGCTCGTTCTTGAGCTAGAATGAATCATTGAAGCTGAGGTTTCTTCTCTCAGTCATCTGATGGATTTGTTTCTTCATTACACAGAAGAAAATATGGAACCCTTCCAGGAAGTCAGAAGAAAAAATATATATTCCATTTAAAAATAATTGGACTAATTTTACAGTGACTTGACTTCATGAATTTGGACTGTTTTATGTTGAAGAATCTTAAAAATCTAACTGAACTC
>JANXJC010000078.1:27075247-27087214 GCA_027564655.1 Leptodon cayanensis
CCAAATAAAACAACACCAAAACAACCCCCAAACTTTTAGCGTTAAGGTAAGATTCCATTAGGACAGCAAAATATATGACTGATTTTATTGTAGTCACCAACTATAGAACATAATAATAAAGAAATTACCATGATGCAGACTATCACAGTGTCCAGCAGACCCTGATGTTCCAAAGGGGAGCTGCAATACTTGCTGAAGCTGGTGGCATGAACATTATTGGAATTTCTAGCCATCATGCAGATAGCTTTAAATTTTCGGCATTTTGGCATTTCACCCATTTCTCAACAATATTTACTTATTCTAAAAACATAAATGTCAAAGCTGAGAAAGAATAAATTTCATTCCTTTATGTCCAAACAAAATTCATTTGTTACATGGATGAGAATACAATATGCAGTTGTCTCTTTACTTATATATGACTACAGATACATAAAATTGCTCACATCCGTTGCTTGTTACATTCCTTTTCTTTATTGAAGACTAAAGGTATGTTCTAATACCACTAACAGCAATTTTTTGAGTTTTTTTAACCTAGGTTCCCATACCAAACTCCTGACTGACCAATAAGCAAAGAACCACACTCTTTGTCCTCCCCCAGTGACTTGACACAGGAACATGCTCAAGCTTCTCTTTGGCCTGTGCCTTAGAACTGAATCTCCCAAACTGCTCTGTCACTGGCAGGTGCTAGGCAACCTACCCTTGCTTGCTATCCCTTCTTGTCGTCACAGGTTTTACGAAGTTGTGGTGAAGTTGCCTTCTCTAGAGACATGCACTGAAAAGGCCAGTTTCTCCTGTTGGCCACGTCACTCAGATTTCTGGGCACAGGCAAATTCTTAACACACTGCTGCAAATTTAACAGGGCAATTGCTTTACAGCTGGCTGAAACACACATAACGATCTAAGCCCTATTGACTCATAGCAAACCCTAGAGCTGATGCCTGTGCTTTCAATTTATGTTGAAATCACTGGGTAATGACCAGAGCTATAACTGAGTGGATTATTCACCTTTAGCCATAAGGTGTTCTTAGGCCTTTAAAAACTAGAAATTAGATTCAAATAATAGGCAGTTGAAAGATATTTTATACATTGAACTCCTCCTTTTTGTAAGAAATTTTTGTATGACGAACTTGCACTTTCAATTTTGTTATTGTAAACAAATATTGTTAAATAAACAAGATGGGAAAAAGAGAAAGATAGATTCTAAAGTATTTGTTTTATGAAATAAGTAAACATTTTCCTAACTACATTATTAAGAAAAATTTTGTGGTCTAACTCAACTAAACTGGCTAATCAAGTGCTAGCTTGCAAGCAGATGAAAACCAAAGCAGTAGCAGCAAGTTAGGTATTTCCAGAGTGTACCAATGTCTGTGAATACAAAGCTAAACAAAATAGCAGAGAAATAAACCAATTATTTCAAAATCTGATTCATCTTATCACACAGAATGTGGAAAGTTTAATAAACTCCTGCAAAAGATTGTGTTGGGTTTTTTGTTTGTTTGTTTGTTTGTTTGTTTTTCCCATCTTAGCAGTCCAATTTAGAGCCCTCTCCTTGAATTTTGAAGCTTCAGGAAGGCCAAGTGAAATTCCAGTTAACTTTGTACACTTGAGACCTCATGCGACCACTGTTGTCTCTCAGAATCAGTGTGTTTCTTTAGTTCTTTCACTTTATGTGAGTCACATTTTTATACCAGCTCTTCTACCTCAAACAGCCAGACATACAACAGTTGTATTACTCGAAATAGGAACTTAGAAAATTCTCCAGCTATTATCTATTTTAGACAGGTAGAAAATTGGCAGCTTGAGACATGCTACTAATTTATATTTCCTAAAATGTTATATGCTTAATATTAACATTAATCTAATTTTAATTTTATTTTTTGAACAAAAATGGGATTAACAAAAAATAGCAGACTGCTTTCTCACACCTCTAAGTGATTTTTAAATATCAGAATTGTGAAGTGATAACCATGTAGTTAATTAATTAAAGATAAAAGCTTATTGCTTCAACATTTGAATTGAACTTACTACTTACAACATGGAGTCCAAACTTACTGTTACAGAAATTCTTAGAAAAGTTCTCATTCAGATATGTAGATTTGAAATAAAGATGCTTTTATAATTTTTCCTTTCTCAAAGGAGAAATTAAATAAAAATGAATTAAAGTGAGTTTGAAATATTACACAGGAAAATGTTACGTGAATTACGTCAATATCATACATTTATAAAAAAAGTAAAGTATTTAACAGGTAAAGGTGGCTGGACCTGTCTTCACAACCATCTCGACATGAAGGATGAATTGAGAAAGTTAACAGTAGTACAAGTATGGGATGGGATATAAATCACCCATTCCTTTTTTCTCTCCCCTTCTCCTTCCTCATCCCCTCCACATATTTGCAGTAGACATGTGTCCTACAGATTTGACTGATCAGATAATTTCTGAAGGTTAAAGCCAGAATTTTGGAATGCTTAATCTGGTTTTGAAAGACAGCCTGAGTCTCTGTGGAGTAACATTAGCATACAGGGTGGTGCATGGGTTAACACTGCCTTCCACTTTTATTCAGACAAGATGCCAGTAGTAAACCCATGGGGTGGCTGGTTGGGTAGAAGTTTATGTTTCATAACTACTGTTGTATTTAGTTCTTACTTTCTCATGAACATTTTAAACATTCACTGCATTGCTGGTTTTAGTGCTGTGGATTTAGCTTAGTATTCATGGCTAATTCAGTTAAATGTGATTTAAGACTACAATTTACATATTGCCATGTAACTTATGAACTGAGCAGACTGTATTTATGAACTGAATTTGAAAAGATTTCCTATGTAACACAGCTTACAGTAATGCTGCCCCTGAAAAATAAATGCCATAATGAGTTTCATAAAAATATCTAGCACCTTTTTTTTGTTTCATCCTATAAAAATATTTAGATGATGAACCTGTTTTAAGGTAAATAATTTATATTAATTTTAATATTTTAATATTATTTTATATTTTGTAATGTTTTATACTTACATTTTATTTTTTTGTATTAAATTTTTATGTATTTTACCTGGCTTAAACTAACAAATCCTGAAAATTACCAAATTTTAAGACTATCTTACTTTCCTGTTTCCACATAATGAATTTATGCCTCACTCACATTATCTGCTACTAGAGGCACACAGGTATTTTATTAATATCAGTATCAATGGATATTGTCCCTTTACATCCTCTGATAAGTATTTCCTAAGCAGTTTCACCTACATTCAGGGATGAATATTGCAGTCATTGAGAGTTTGTACATTCTTGATGGTGAATACACATTGTAGTGTTCCTGCTCACAGAGGTGTCCCATTGATGCCAAGGTGATTATCAGAGTGGATAACGTGTATGAAACATGTATAGTCAAAGGAAAAAAAATCCTTGCTCAATGATGTAAATGTCAGGATAACCTTCAATAGTGTCAGGTTTTCATTCTGATTACATTCTTATATCAGGCTTTTAAAATAACTCCAGTCAGTGGGATACCTGCTTCTGTCATACTTGAACTGAGATTCGGCATTTGTAATTCTACCCTAAAAACCATCTTGAAAACTTCCTTTTCTCCTCTTCTGGACAATTTAAACTACTCTTTTGGGTTTTACACATTTAAAGATGTATTTCAATTGCACAGTTATATCATAGTTATACTCTGGTTTTCATATGCTTTTAAATACTTTTCCCAGAAACACGTGCATTAAGGTATACGCATAGTTCCCCAAGGGAACGCATCTCTCAGCAGGATTTGATTTAAAATTATTTGCTTGTAAAGCGTTAGATAATTGTTTAGTGAAAAACGTGTGGTGTAATACCAGTTCCAAATGTCAGCTGGGGTATGTGTTAGTGTAACTTGTTGTAATTGTGACAGCTAACATCAGTAGCAAAAGTAATGGAATCATAGCAAAGACAAGTTAAGATGGCACCAGATTTGCCAGAAAATTCCTGATATGTTGTCTCTATAAAGTAGTTTGACCTGCTATATTTAAACAAGATCAGTTTGTTTTCTTCCCCTTCCACCCAGGTTGTGACATCTATCTCTTGGATTACTTGCCAGTCTTCATTTATTTAGAATGCTTTCCATTCTGTTTAATTCCTCCTCAAAGTTTCCCTCAGATAACTAGCACTTTTCCAAAGAGAATACTCTAAGTGGAATCAGTTTGTCACTTTCTCCTTGGTAGTAATCTAGCATTCTGAAGTATTTTTAAAGTCAGAATGAATTTTAACAACTACTTAAACATTCTGTGTCTTCATGGGTGTGAGCTGCGTGCTTGGAACAACTAAAAGACTATCTAAGGTTCAATTAAGATTGCTAATAGCTTATAGTTAGAGGTAAAATAATAGGACATTGAAACAGACACAGTTAAAAATTTGTGTCCCCCCAGCTGTTTGTCAATTCCATTTATGCAATGGTGTGAAACAAAAGAAGAAAACCACATTATAGGAACTAAAGAAATAACAGGTGGGAGAGATGCACATCTGGTGCTATTTAATATGATGTAGTCCAAGAAAATTTGAACGAATACTCATGAGTTATTTCTCAATCAGATCAGTCAGAGTCTCCAGTGTACCAACCTCTTTCCTCCCTTCCGTCTCTCCTGCGGGTTTCCCTGCCTGTGCTCATGCCAGCTCTGACATGGTGCAGACGTGCTGCCCTGGATCAGGCCTCTGGAAGCAGAGCTGCATGAGCAGGAGCTGGGAGAAGCCTTGTGGGGGGCTGCCCCTGCTGCCCCTGGAAGCTGCATTAAGCCCAGGTCCCCCTGCCTGCTTTGCTGTTGCCCTCAGTGCCTGGCTTCCCAGCCCTTGCACAGCAGCAAGTGCTACTGCTCCCTGACAAGACCAATCATGAACATACTTCCATCATGTTCATGAGTCTAACAGTGATGTATCTATATTGTCTCCAAGCCTCAGCCACTGCTCGCTGTTTTGCCCTCTGTAGCAACTTCTATTATCTTCCCTATTCTTTTTCTTATGACAGTCCCTCAGCCAGGTTACAAAAGTCCGTCCTGTGTTTCTGATGCCGAACAGAAAGCACTAGGGATGTTCTCTTAGTTTTAAGACATCCACAGTTAACCCTGAGAGTTTGTCTTTCTTCTGGTCACGTACCCTAAGGCATCTCATGTCTGAGGGCTGGCAGGGCACTAACAGGCCCTGACCAGCCCATGTGGGGTTTCCACCCACACCCCTCCCTGCCCATGGGCCTGGGGCTCCAGAGGAGGGTGCAACAGGAGGCTGCCGGGGCTGATGAGGCCCCTGCCCTGCTGCCGGACATGTTGTCACCCTTTGCTCCTGCCTCCCTGTCCATTATGCAGCCACTGGTCCTTGCTGCTCCCTGACCTTAGGTTAAGACTTATGCTACCTGGTCTCTCAAACAACTGTTACCCTTTAACAGTCCTATCTAGTGCCATTGATTCCTTCAAGACTTTCTGCTGGTCTGAACACGATTTCAGCTCCCTGAGGCCTCCTGAGGTTTCACAACCTCAATATGTCAGTGCTGTTGTCTCTATCTGGAGAATTCAGACTTTTTATGAGTACACTAGAAACAGACTGCTAGCTCATTCCCCAGCTGATCGTCACCTGTTGAGAGGTACTGACTAGTAGTAGAGAGGTTCATAGCCTGTTTTGTTCTCCTGGATGTCCCTTTACAATATCCTTTTCTGAGTTGCGTAGGTGAAAAGAGCATAGCAGCCGTCTAGTCCAGTAACATGGCTGCCATTGCTTGTAACAAGCCACAGGCTTTGTGTCTAGCTGATGAGACAGGTCTCGGGACTTGTCAGGCTTTTTGTATGGACTTCACTTGGCCTGCCTGGAGGTTCAGGATGCTAATGGCTGGCTACACTCTCCCCCACAACCCAAACTGAAGCCATCAACCTTGAGACCCAGAGGGGCTGTGTAAGTGTGAATATAACACCAAAGAAAGGCATGGACACTGGAAGTTTGTGCATGTCATTTTAACTGCATATAACTTGAACTATAAATGTTAAAACCAAGGTAATTGGACTAACAATAATTTCTTGATTAGACTGCGAAGACAGTGTGGGTTTTTTTGCCCAGAACAAGATTGAACTTAACAAACTGTTGGAAATTCAAGCAAGCTACTCTAACTTGGATCCCATAAGCTGGTGAAAGCATGAAGTGTCCCTAGATTTGTCAAAATCTTCCCATGCATTGCTGTTGACGGTATCTCTGGAGCGACTTCTGATGTGTATGCTATACCCTCTCCTGTTGCATTTGGTGATTTACTAATGGCTGGATATCCTCTGATCCTTTTTCACCCTGTTGCTCTTCTGTCACTGTGGTTTGGCTGTTAAATAGATTCAGTGTAAGGGTTTTTTTAGTTTTTTTGTTGTTGTTGTTGTTCAATTTTATGCCGAATGCAGCCCTTTCTTTCTACAAGGCTTCTTTAACATCATTTACTTTAATAACTTAGTGTATGATGTAAAAATATGAATGTGATTCAGCTGATGAAAAGCCATCAGTTTGGCTTACTTCCGTTTTCTCAAGAGTTTCAGCTTCCCTACCAGGAAGGTCTTCTTCAGTAAAATAGGGAATGATGGCCAGGATATTTTATTTATGTGCCCCAAAACAGAAATCTTCTTGTTCCATTACATTACTCATTACAAAAGTCCCAACAAAAATCTAGTGCAAAACTAAACTGTATATGAAGCAATTTTTAAAAACTGGTCGATACAATCCCTCAATCAGAAATTAAGACATGGAAACGTATTATTAAGGTTTCTCCTGAACAGCTCCTATTTCATGATTCTATGTATAAACTAAAATGTAACTTCAATTATTGTGCTATGGACTTCTAAAACGACCATTTTCTCTATAACTTCTCCCTAAAATAAGCCATTTAATGAAGATCAACATTTCTTTTCAAGTCAAATAAATCATTTAATCACTAGATAATCTTTGAAAAAAAAATCCTGTTATGGCTTAACTTCATAATTTGGCTACTGCATTTGGTAAGAGCTAACATACAAAGGGTTTGGTATTTTTTTCTTTACATCTATTTTTATATATCCTGTGAATTAAATCTACTTGATCAACCTGAGCAAGTGGGCTGCTGAACAGGAAAACTGCTTAATTTGCAACCTAAAAATATTTTAAACTCCAGTGCAATTGACTCTGAGTTTTGAATTTCTCTCTTTTTTTTTTAACTATAGGTTTTAATTTTTATTTTTGCTTTTTAAAGTTATTACCAGTATTTTGTTGTTTTTCTAGGTTAAGAGAAATGTAAAAGGCAGTCATCAACAAGAAAGCTTCATTTTTAGAGTTTTTTCTGTGCAAGGCAATTTTTTAAAGCTTAATTTGTTAATAGATTTTTTTTTTGATAGACATATTCCAAGGAGTTCATCAACTTAACAATTTTCATGCACAAATTCTCTAGTTTGTAATACATATTAATACTTTCCAGCTTTTATATTTCATACATATAATTACAATGACTAAGCACATCAGTTGAAAAAGAACCTATCCAAGAATCACTCACAGAAACATTATTTTTGGCCAGAAGGATAATAGTTAGTGAATGAAATCAGACTTAAATCTTCTAAAAAACCAGAAGCTTTGTATATTTAGAAAGAGGGAAAATCCCTGAAAAAACCTGGGCAAGTTTATGCTGCATCAATAAAAACATGGAGCAGAATTGTGTGACTTCAGCTTTATTACACTTACTGGTAAAAATTTAATGGAAAAGACTAGAACAGTTTGAAATATTTGACATTAAGATACTTCTGAAAATCAAAACATGACATTCAGGATTTGTGTATTTATCTGAATATATACCCAACATCTAGACAGAAATATCTCGCTCATAAGAAGCCTTGTTCATGCACTATGTGGCTATAATTTGCAAAACTGCTACAAAACCCATATAATCTTGATTCCTTGAATTGCAAAGAATGTCATATCAATTGATCCATCCCTTAAAACACAAGGGATTTTCCAAACCTGAAAACATCCTTTTCTCAGAAAAATCTGAGATTCCTGAGAAAATTCAGGTACATCTTCTGTCAGTTTTTAAGACAGGAGACATCAAATATCACAATAAAACTACCCAAATCTAAAAATCACATGATTTTGTCACCTATTTTTTAAACTTTAATGATACAGACTGTATAGCTTTAATATCGATTGGACTTCTTTTGCAGTAGCATTTCTAACATACTAGCGAGTTTCTTTCTGTCCACATTTCTTTTGGGGATTTTTTTTTAAAGCTCAAATAGAGACACTTGATATACTCTCTTTCTAGATGCACATTCACAGCAGTGTTCTCTGTTAGTAAAAAGACAAAGTCAATAGTAATTAAAACTGTGACACAAGAGAATTATATCATCCCACACCCAAAAAGGCACCTTTTTTCTGCTGCTGAAATCTTTTTTGTGACAGATCACAGAATCACAGAGCGATGGAGGTTGGCAGGGACCTCTGGAAGTCATCTGGTCTAACCGCCTGCCCAAGCACTGCCTACAGCCAGGTGCCCAAGACCATATCCAGGTGGCTTTTGAACATGTCCAAGGATGGAGACTCCACAACCTCTCTGGGCAACCTGTCCCAGTGCTCGGTCATCCTCACAGTGAAAGAGTGTTTCCTGATGTTCTGACAGCACCTCCTGTGTTTCAGTTTGTGTCTGTTGCCTCTGGTCCTGTCACTGGGCACCACTGAAAAGAGCCTGGCTCTGTCTTCTCTGCATCGTCCCTTCAGGTATTTATAGACATTGACGAGATCCCCCTCCCCAGAGCCTGCTCTTCTTGCAGGCTGAACAGTCCCAGCTCTCTCAGCTTTTCCTCATAGGAGAAACACTTAGTCCCTTGAACATTGTAGTGGCCCTTTGCTGAACTCTCCATTAGCTCCATTTATCTCTTGTTCCGGGTAGAACTGGACACACTACTCCAGGTGTGGCCTCACTAGTGCTGAGCAGAAGTGATCTGAGGATGAAGCCAGGGAAGCAGAATGAACACAGAGGGGTATGCACTTTCACCTGCCATATGGTATTTATGTTACAAATAGATTAAATTCACTGCTAAAAAAAAAAAAAAAAAGGAGTTGCCATGATGGTAAGCATAGCATTTAAGAGAGAAATTTTGTGGATTTACCTGTTCCTGGCCTGTATATGCATAATTTACATCACAAATCATTACTAACTGCCTGCCACTAGAGGTCAGGTATTTGCTAATGAAACAAACTATGAGGCAGATAAAATTTCATTTGTTTTTGTTCAAACTGGGAACCAGACAGAAAGAAAACAGAGGAGACTGCCCAGTTCTAGAAAACACTGAAACCAGTGTTTCTGAAAAGAAATTAATTAATTAGTTCTTCTCTATTCATCTGCTCATTGGATTCCAAGGGTAGAAAGCAATCAGTGGAACTTACTATGTGAAAAATCAATGACTGTGGTAAGGGATTTGGTTTGGTTAGAAGTAAAAGACTATGGCATTGAGATAAAAACAGGAGATGCCTTGAGTTTGCACACTGAGGCATATTCATTAGACAGTTTAACAAATGATGGGAATAACTATAGGAATTAATTTTAGTATACCAGTTGAACCCCTTTGCTATCACTAACCAAGTAAACAAACCTGCATACACTTAAATGTATTTCACTGCACGATAAGTTCGTTGGAATTCCCATGGATGAAAATGACACAAAAGTAAGAATACAACATCCATTACTAATGTCTTAATAAAGATAATAATTCAAGAAAATGTGTCCTTTGTCATATACTCAAAACAGGAAAAAGGTTGATGTTGCTTCTTTGGGCCTATACTGGTAGCAGATTAAGAGCTGCATTACCTTAATTAACATAGACACAAGAACCTAAACAAGCAGAGAGGTTAATGCTATGTTGGCAGAAGTACATGACTGCCCTGAGGCACAATGTAATTTAGAGATACCTTAAGCTAGTTCAGATCCTACAGCAGAAGAGTACACAAATGTAGGTTTGCTTTGTTCACTTTCAAAAGACTAATGTGTTCAAAACCAAACAAAACCAGATCATTTTTGCATAAAAAAATAGAAAACTACCCACAATCAAAATGCTGATTTTACATTGTTTCCAAAACAAACACATCATCAGGACTTAAATGGAATTAAGATTTTACTAGAAATATGAAACAATGAAGATAGTAAAGAGAAAAGATAACTAATGTATTGAATTGCTGTTTCTTTAAGCCAAGCAGGGAAGCTAATTGCTACTCTATTATGACTCTCTCTGGGTGTTAACATAACCCAATCCACATTCCTCTACAAAACAGGGAAATATACTTGGTAGAGGTGTTAACTGCATCTTTAAATACCATAAAGTAGATAAGAATTCAAGACCCAAGGCTTTTCTTCACTGGAAAAAAAAAAGCAGACACAAAGGAAGATTCTTCATTAAAAAAGGTAGCACTGTTTTTTCACAACTTCCTTTGAGAGAATTCTGACCTAGGCCAAATAACAGAGAATGATGTGGAGAGAGCTACCACAGTAGAGGTAAAATACTGAAAAGCTGCCCAGAAAATGTGTTGTAAGGATCCCAGGTAATCTACGTTGCATCTTATTTTATAGCTGGTAGAGTCAAAGGGAGTACTTTACTGACAAAATGTTGTGCCATGTTTCTGGGAGATAATCTTAGAAGGTGAGAGTGGGTCTGTGCACCAGCTGGTCTTTTAAATGAGAGGGAATGGCTTCAAGATGCTTGAAAAAAAAATGTTTTAAATATGCATTTATTGCCTTATCTGCCTTCTCTGATAGCAAAAACTCACTTTTGTGATTCAGAGAATGGCCATTCTCAGACTTTTTAAAAAGCAACTCTATTTCTTAAATCCACAAGTCTTACCTAACATTCCTATGGTAGGTTTATGTCTGATCAAAAATATGACATGCCACGATACCATGCAACAGGAGAACTATGACTTGTGAGACCGCTGAAGCTGTAGCTGATCAAATAGAACACTGTGAAGTTAGAAAGCAGTGACATTTTATAAACCTTCCACAAATTTAGCAATTTTTTTCTTTAAAATACTTGTTTATCTCTCTGCAAGGCATTCCAGTATGAATTTTATGATATTCTTTTGGGTTAACCATCAGTTTTTTCCTAGAATATAGTTTCCCAATCCCACTTCACAGGAACTTTGGACCAGAAAAAGACCTCCCAGTTAATCAGTTCTCGTGTCCTTATCCTAATTATAATTTGATCAAACTCCATCTAAAGATTTAGAATTCACTAAATCCATTAGCAGTTTGTTCCAAAACTCTCCTCTACTGAAGATTAAAAGCCTTCTAACTTCTAAGAGAAAATTAGTTACGGTCATTTTGTTCATTTGTTCTAAAATTTTCTGTTGCCTTTTGTCCTTCTCCATACAGTTGCTTATTATTTCATGGAGCACTTCACTTTGCTAGACTGAACAAGCCTGTTCAGCAATACACACATAAATTGTAGGTAGTATTTGCCTTTTCCATGAGCAAACTCCATCTAGTCCAACAGATTATTCACCTCAGAATCTATTACCATTTTTATCTGAGCACTTTATATAGATACTTTCCTAGAAACCAGTTGTGTTTTGCCATTTTCAGGTAGGTTGTATACCCAGTCTTGAATGTCAGGAATTTAAACTCCTTTAATAGCTTTAGTTAATGTCTCATATTAAAGCAGTTTATAAAAGCTGGTTGGATCTACTGCATTTCTCTGTAAATTACTTGTTGAGGAACAACAGTATCACTCAGGCGACATAACCAGTGCAAAAATACATTGTATTTTATTCCCTCTCTGTCTCGCTGTCCCTGTGGCTTTCTCCTAAAATCTGTATTATACCAGCATGGTATAAACTCTTGAGAGTTCAATCCTATTTAATTCCCTGAATTATTCGATTCCCTATTTAATTCCCAGACTAGGCCTAGACTGGACGCCACAATGCTACCCTCCCCAATTTTCTTAAAAATGTTGTTGGCTTCAGCTGAATACACT
>JANXJC010000078.1:27096593-27110213 GCA_027564655.1 Leptodon cayanensis
TCGGCCTTGGCCGGCGGCGGGTCCGTCTTAGAGCCGGCTGGTATTGGCTCTGTCGAACACAGGAGAAGCTTCCAGCATCTTCTTACAGAAGCCACCCCTGTAATCCCCCCCCCGCTACCAAAACCTTGCCACTCAAAGCCAATACAGCTTGCAATAGCAGAGGCTGTTGGGGAACTAATGACTAGTACCGGCATCTCCTCTTTGCAATACCAGCCTGACTCACCGTCGCACACAAGGACCTAACCCCGAGTGGCTAACAGGGCTTGCAGCTGCTGGCAGAGAGGTGACCCTTCCAAGTACTGATCCTAACACTGCCTGCAACCCACATGGCTTCTGATTGTCAACAATAGCCGCTATGCTCAGACTATAAAGTTGCTTGTGTAAGCTCAATGTTATAACCCAGCAGTAAATACCAGTTCCTGAGGAGGCAGCATCCTGAAAAATAAGTATTTTTTCTAAAATACAGCACTGACCACATACGTGCAAGTGTGTCAGGAGATGGCCCAGACGTGCAACATCTATGTATGAATTTGGATTTGTATCTTTAGAAGAAAAGCCAGGATGCAGACAAGGTGGGAAGCATCACAGAGCACTCACTTCATCCATCCTTCTGGACAATCAAAAAACCAGGACCATCGGATGTGTCCCACAGTATACGTGCACTGCAGAACAGACACATCCACTGAGATCATTTCCACCAATACTAACATGAAGTATTTGTGAAAGGATGAACAGAGCAAAGAAATATTTTCAGTAGGCTGCACAGCAGCACAAGACAAAAACTATACATTCCTGGAATGAACAATGAGTAACTATAGTCACCAGTTAATTATCTGAAAACTAGCATTTTTGATAGCAAAAGACAAAAATCTGTACAGGAGGAAGTCATTACCCACTTTTCTTCTTAATATGTTAAAACACTTGAATTTACCTCTGCCGCTTCTGCCTTTTTCTCTCCCGATTTGGAAGAAGCTCCACTTGCCTTCTTGTCACCATGCTGTAAGTAGAGAAAATAGATGTGTAGTTATTAAGATCTTAAATTATACGTTCTATGTAGGGAAATTCCCAAACATCTTAGTGCACATGTGATTCCTTTCACCTACCACGATACGACAGAAGGGAACATTTTAAGTTTCCCTTCTCACTAATGGACAGGATTTCTAAATGACCTGCTGGGTACCTTCAAGTGATATCACAGTCAGAAAGCCATGACTTCCAGGGCATTACATGTAATAACATGATTGTTCTTGTGCAAAGTTCTAGAAGATATTAAGCTTATCAACTCATTCGTCACCAGCACAGCACTCTCCGATACTTGCTTCAGAAACACTGTCAGTCCCACAGGCTTCAGCAGAAACTCAACAGCTCTCACAGAGACCAACACGACATGCGCAATCATGAGCACCCACTCCGACATTTGAACCTTCCTCAGACACATTAAAATGCTCATTATGCCCAGCCCTCCTTACCTGGAAGAAAGCTGTTACTACAATTTCTAGAATTCTGCTGCTGATATACAAAATATAAATGCTGTAACAGTTCAGACACAGGTGCACTTTAGGAAATACAGTTCTTCCAGGTTCCCCAAACCTCTTGCATCTTTCTCCCCTCCTCAAGGCTTTAAACCACTTGTTTGCATCTCATCTGATGTGCAATCCCATTTGTTCCCCATGCGCGGCAATGTACAGAAAGACACAGTTTGTTCAGCATGCATGCTGGCATCCAGCACATATTTTACTCTCTGCATCTCTGAAAGGCGGTGAACACGGTCCCTCAAAAAATCTTTTTCAAAAGCATATTGTTTAATCTTTAGAATACAAAAAAAAAAAGCAAGAAATTTTACCATGAGTATAAAAGTCAACATAATATATCTATTATCTAATATCTCAGCTAGTGTAACTTCCCACAGCAACTGAGACATCTGGGAACGAGAATTCATGTCTGATTTGTTTTAAGTAAAGACAGGAGATGATTTGAGACCCATTTATCCCCTTCTGTTTTGAGGACTGAGCAGCAGGAGATAAAGTTTGCAAAGCTGCTAAAGTAATGAGTTCCTACGGATTTTTCTTTACATGGCTATGGGGAGAAAGTAATGATCCATGTATCACTGCACTATCTTCAACAGGAACGTATTCAAGCACATCAGCAGACAGGCTGGGAAAATACTATAGCTGAATGAACAAATAAAACCAAAACTAAAAAAACCAGCACGTCTCTAATCTGTTTCCATTATGGTGGTACACGACAAAAATTTCAAAAATTGTGTTAGACAACCTCTAGTAATTCAAGTTTTTAAAATTAATTTGGGCATGACTAAGATACTTGACAAGTTTTAAAATTGAAAATGCTATTTTCATATTCCAATTGTGCCTCTTCAGAGGAAAAACAAGCCCCGCAGGTTTGTCTTTTCAGGTGAGAGATGAATTGATTCACTGCCCCATAATAGCACTTTCAGTATAGATGCAATTAACCCAGTTATCTGTGCTTTTTACTGCTACAATAAAAGCACACCACATACATACCAGTAAAAGCAACGTCAGTGAGAGTGTTCTTGCTGACAAAATGGTATCTCCAGAGCCAGCACTGCCATGAGGCTCAGGAGCTACAGCACCTGCCCAGCAAAACTCCGTTGTGTAGGCCAGGCTCTCTTCCTAAATGGATACCCTCGGCACCACAGCACTCTAAAAGCCAAGCCAAGAGCTGCCCTGAATCCAGGTAATTCAACTAATAAAGCAAGCACATCTTTCTGTGCATTGCATGTATTTTATTGCTTTTATTCATTTGCTTCTTCAAATTTGGGCATAGCTTTAAAAACAGCAATGCCAATTAAAGCCCAGATTCTAATTTTTTTTTCTTTTATTAAACAAAGACACTGAGTGCAGGAGCCTTACTTAGCTCCTACTGAGGGTGCCAGACTTTTACCAGGCCCAAATCTGGTGTTACTCTTCCTCCCTAAGTCCGTCTTATCATCTTCACACCGAGGAAACCCGTACCAGACAGGACACGGCATCAACAGGGCACCCAGTCCCAGGATTATGAGGAGGGGGATACGCTGTGTCCCAGCCGGTGGATGGAGCTCGGAGCGTCTCCTCTTGGGTGTCAAGGCTTCTGCGTTTGCCCGCCTCGGCAGACACTTCTCCTGATTTCCCATCCCCAGACCAGGCAGTCAGGTACAGCAGCCTGTGCCGCCTGCAGAAGGCAGGACAAGGGGGCAGGCAGGATTCCTCCAACCACCCTTCAAGTAGAATATCAATGTCCCTGAGGGACCCCAGGGTGGCTTCACTGGTCAGAGAGGAGAAGGAATGGACCAGGACAAGGACCACACCTTTGCCACCCCTAAACTCGAGTTGGAGAGAGATTAAATGCATGCTGTCTTTCCTCCAGAAGGCTATGTCAAACAGCACCTATAATAATGAGACTTTGACTTAAAGGCCAAATACTGTTTATGTGAACTGTGGGAGCAAAGCACATATGGCTCAACCAAAGTAATTTTTTATCCCCTAAGTTGGAGTCACGCACTGTGTACACATTAAGTGCTGACACTCTCTGGCCTCAGATTATAAAACAGCCTATGAAAGTACTACTTTGCTTGAAAGTCTGCCATCCTGAGGAGGTAACCTTGGAAAGCACAACTTCCTAATACACCTTCCGAGATGACCATGCTGTTTCCCCGAACAGCTGATACTTTAGGTATGAGAAGGCACCCTGTTTCAAAAATGCCCTTCCACAGCTCTTTTCTGCTCTGCATTTCCAAGCACTGAACCTTCTAGTAAAAACCCAAATATATAAATAAAATAAAGCCAACAAATCAATCTGCTTAGCCGGAGACTAAGCTCAGGTTTTCTGGGACAGTGTGCATGCACTGCTCCTTTACATTCCCAAGCGGATGACAGAGTCTACCTTTCCTTTGGGTGCTCTTTCCTTTTTCTGCTCACCTTCCCTTACAGTGCCAAAAAACCATGTCCATAACCAAGCCAGTGGACAGGAGCAACTCCAGCCTCTGTCACACAAACAGTGGGCGTACAGTTGAAGTTACATTTCTAGTTTAACTAACGAGCTAACAACAATTCCTTACAGTTGTTAAGTTGGCCAAAGATATTTTCTGACTTTACTAACTAAAAACAAAACATGCAAACCCACCCATAATCACATCTTCACAAAATACACAAAGAAGTATCATGAATAAGAAAGTTTATCCTGAGATCTTCACCCTGTTCTACAGTGTACAAAAATGTCACGACACTATTGTTTTATAGACACGCCTTTAAGTTCTGATTCAAAGAGCATTCGTAAACCAGAAAGTAACTGGTCTAGGTGAAAAGCACAGAGCAAAATACTAACAACTGAAAACACAACCATATTCTCAGCCTGCGCTTCCAAAAATCAGACTTCAACTAAAGGTCTTGCTTCAAGAAATTCCTTCTAAACCTCAGGAGGCCATCAGCATTAATGAGCCTTTGGTTCAAAGCCATTGCGCAGCATCTCGGAGGACTGCAGTGACGACATGCTTGGTAACTGGGTGAGAAGGGAATTCTCCCTGCAAGATTCTCAGCTGAAGTCAAGCAACTTTGCATTACAGATATTAAAGGAGACATGTCATTTTATGTGGACAGGAATCTGACCTTCCGTTTTCAGTTGAAACTGGGAGGAAGACAGAGATCTTTGATGCTGCTCAGAGAACCGCCAGATGGAAAGAGGTATCAGGGGAACTACCACTAAGCAATGCAAGGAATGGAAAGGTGAAAATGAGGTTCTTCTTACAGCCATCCCATTCTGCTTTGAACAAACCAGCCAGTAAAAACCTTGGTAGAGCAACCAGTGAACCTCTTTTGCACCTGTTTGTCTCTCCCACCTTTTCTGCTTCGCTTACTCATCCTTTAGACTGGAAGGTCTTCCAGGCAGAGACTGCCCTGTGTGATGCATGTGCACTGGACAAGGGAGGACTCCAGTCTCAGGTGGAGGTCCTACACTGCTGCCAACAACTGTAACGATGGGTTTCCAACGGAGCATGTGGAGGGGAGGTTTCCTTGCCTGATCAGAGACAATCACGCTGTCTTAGTGCCTTTTCCTACCCTGGATTCAGTGACCCAGGACTACCAAGGCCTTTAACATTTGTGTCATCACCTAATGCAGCAATTCCCAAATTTCTTCCCTGTGACTGTGTCACCTCCACCACGCTGCATCACTGATTTGACTTGTCGCAATGCATGATACTTGAAAAGATTACTAAACGGTGATCCAAGCTACTCAGAGCAATTTAAACGTACAGTTAAAAGTTCAACAGATTTCATCTCCCTAGTTATCTATTTAGGAAATACATTAAAGTGATGTTTTCCCTGAAAGCCACCTCACACAATGCACACTTTCTGAAAAACTTTATGCAAACCTTTTTTCACCACTCCATAGAGAGACCATTTCCTCATATGACTAATGAATTATAAAGAAGACTTTTTAAAGCAATTGCAGGTTTTTAACAGCAATGAGTGGCGACCCAAGTCCAGCCAAACTGCACGGAGCCATCAGAGAGCTGTGGTTTGCTCCAGCAAGCGACGACTATTCCTGGCAACTCCACCACCCACCTGCAGTTACGAACACGCTTCTGAAAAAAGGCACACGGCGGAGTTCTTTCCACAGCCGAGACAATCCCATACAAACTCTGCCCGATGTCGAAAATCGCTATGTTTTGACCGGGCGGTACAGTTTCGTCAGCTGGCGAGCTTGCGTGAACTCAGAAGATGACGAAAACAGCCAACAGTACGAAAAACCCCGGTTTTTTTTCCGCGTCGTCCGTAAAAGACCGCGGAGGCACTATGGAAGCACGCCCAGAGAACACCACGTTCTCATCTGACCTGAAAGACTAATTTACCCCACGAGCTCTTAAAAAAAAGCGCCAGTTTGCCTCCGCTCCCCACAAAAACCTTCCCTCATCCCTCCTCAAGCCTGAACACCAGCGAGGGAAGCGAGGCTTCAGCGCAGCCCGCCCGCTCCCCCGGCCGCCCTCCGCGCCCCCGAGGCTGGCCCAGGCTCACCCGGCAGCCCCCCGCCGCCAATCCCCCATTTACCATGGCGTACCACCACCGCGCGAAGGCCATGGCGCTGCCCGCAGCTCCTCACCGCCACGGCCCCGGCCGCGCCCCGGCAGCCGCCTCCGCCCCAGGGCGGCACCCGGCTCCCCAGCGGCCTCCCGCCGCCGGGCCCCATGGAACATGTACTTGCTTCTCCATGGCACTGTAAGGTGACTGCATTCATACTGTTTTTACTGCTGTAATGTAGGTACCTATGCCACAACTGTGGTGAGCAGAGTTAAGGACTTAAGCTGACTTAAACAAAACACTATCAAAGATAAATGATTACAGAATGCAAGGAATGTCTGCACCATGACAGACTTGATGTTAATGTGCAGGTGCTGTGCAACGGCATCCTTTAACAGTTAAATAAACCACAGTATGTGATTTTATAGGATATCTGGTTTAGCTAGTTCTGATGTTGATGAAGAATCTTGGCAATACATTTAGTTGCAGAATTTAATAGCACCACGCCCCCAAAACCTTCCCTGCTGCGTATTTGTTTGGATGAGTAGTTTACAGAGATTTTAATGTATTGGGAGTAAACTCTTTTATTTGATGCTTTGTATTAAAATCTACCACCCAATTTATTTTTGAACAGTTCCTAGTTGGTTACTTGATTGTTTATGTTAATCTGTTATATGTAAGTACAGTGAGTTTCACCTGCATGACAACTTCAAAGTATAGTTCCATGCAATGTTTAATATGGCTGCCGGGTTAATTAATAGATCTAGTCTGGAATACAAAATACATCTAGCCTCCAGTATAAGGCTTACAGATTTCCTGGAACTTACTGTTTTACCTTGAGATATTAATTTACTTTTATTCTTAGTATATACATAGTCTACTCTACAAAACTATTCAACTGGAAATATTTATCATAATAACACTCTTTAGAAATAGTTTAATCCATTTCATATAGGAAGAGTAGATAACCAATGATCTACCTATTTAAAAAAATTTTTACCCACAACAGACATGTCTTGTAAATCTCCAGAAAGACTTCAGACTCAGATTTGTAACCTAGATGTAACCAGCTGTTCTGATAACTTTTTCAGGTTACACGGGGTCGCCAGTGTTTCAGCTGGCTCTCATATTTGTAGTCAGGAGCTCCATCTAGTGGTTTGTCTGTAATTAAACCATTCTGTATTTGATTACCCGTAGGCAGTGCAGAGGACTGTAAAAACTGCAGATGCTATAAACAATGTACTTTTAAACTTTGTCTCGGATCTTATTGAAACATGTTTACATTTGTAAAAGATGTCTGTCACAGCAAATGTGAAATGTAGACCTTCACTTGACACAAGGAAGATAACTTTATTGTGAAGAC
Source organism: Leptodon cayanensis (assembly GCA_027564655.1). Taxonomy (NCBI): domain Eukaryota; kingdom Metazoa; phylum Chordata; class Aves; order Accipitriformes; family Accipitridae; genus Leptodon; species Leptodon cayanensis. The sequence continues at coordinate 27,103,989 of JANXJC010000078.1, forward strand.
AGTCAAGTATTGGAACAGGTTATCCAGAAGGGCTGTGCAGTCTGTATCTTTGTGAGGTTTTAAGACCCTGCTGAGTAAAGCAAGGTTTTAAGACCCTCCTGAGCAACTTGGTCTGCATTCAGTTTTGACACCGTTTGGATTAGGAGGTTGGACTACATGATTCCCTGATGGCTCTACCAACCTGAATTATTCCATGAGTCTCTTCAGTAACAGGATGTGAATGATATCTTTGGAAAAAAGAAGTATCTTTGTTTAATAACAAGTCTTAGCCATTTGAGTTGAAATGTATGTGGTGTGATTTGTGAAGAGATAGAATGACTTGAACACCTTTCTTCAGTTCTCTGTTCTACTGGAAACTCAGGTGGTGGATAAGGGATAAGTCATTTAGGATCTGAGAGTTAGTGAGTCTTCTCAGAAGGGCGTTAATTGATCTTCCTTCCCAGAACCTGTCAAGGACAATTAAAGAGTGAAGAAGATTGTGACATTTGAGTACTAATGGCAACAGAATATGCGTGATGCCAGCCTCTAATCTGACTGTTCTGTCTTGCACCATCAGTATGTCTGTGGTTTTCCTGTTGCTTTTGCTCTCTGAAGAGACTATCTGATTAGCCAAATAATGGATAGTGCTGCTGTTCTCTACACGGCTTGGTCTATTTCTCTATGCTACTTAGATGTTATGTAATATTGTAACATCTGCCTTTAGAAATTAAGAAGCTAGTCTTCATTCAGCATGTTCTTTGAAGCTTTGAGTGACTTTCCCATTCAGGACTTAAAGGGGAGACAGATTTTTAAGTTTAAAAAGAAGTAGAAACCAAGCTGTTCTTTATTTCTCACTCCTTACAATTATCTTTAAAGTATCCCCCCCCGCCCCCAAAAGAGAAAAAACACCCACACCTACTAGCTGCAGTTTAAGATGTGAGTAAAACTAGTCTTGACCTGTCTTTCTTCTAATTAATGTAATTGCTAAAGCATCTCATAGTTGGTTCCACCTTCTTGGCTAGTGTGTTGCATTAGTTATTTGGGAATATTTTGGCCTTTACATAACTTGGATTCAGGTAGATGTGTTAGATTAAAGCATGCAAGAAAGTTTTTAATAACCAACTCTGTTGGATGGTGTTGCGTTTAATGCAGTTTTGCTTCTTAAAATGCAAGTCTAATCCACTGACTTTTAGAAGGGAAAACAAGTTTAATGAGAAAAGGTAGTTAAAAATGGTCAGTCACCCATCTTAAACTCTCCCAGAGCTTGGCTTATCTCAGGTTAGACTTTCTTGATCATTTAAAAGCCAGTGCCTTCTCTCTCCACCATTCTTACAGCAGCAGCAAACAGGCGTGTGGATCTAATCCAGGTTAGATTTAACCTGTGTCCCTTTACCCATCTGCTTAAACCTTGGACTGACACAAGAAGAGGATGACATGAATTGCTGAGGAAGAGAAAGTAAACTGTTGTTTAGCAGTTTTGACTTATGATTTAAACTAATCTCATAGTTTTGTGGTAAACTGTCTGCTTTTAAGAATGTTTCTTGGAAACATTAAATATAGTTCATGACTCCACTCAGCAAGTGCATGTGTATTTGCTGACTTCAAAAAACCCCAAAAACTCATAGCTCATGCAAATAAAAGGATTATAATTGTATTAAAGTTCATATTGATGGTTCTCTTAATTTTCTAGGTAGACTTGATTATGTGGTTCTGAAAACAAACTAGTGTGATAAACTTCTCTCATCTCAATGTCAGCATAAGTTTCCTAGGGCATATAAATTGAAGAGCTAGAAAACTGAAGGAGAGAGGCTATTATCAGTTAGTTACACAATGGCATGGGCTTTTAGATTGACAGAAACTGAGACCTTGGGGGAGGGGATGGGGATTCATGAAGAACCACAGTCTGTCAGAGTTTGATTGCCATTACCATATGTAATCTGCTTATTTCATGAAGCTATTTCTAGATATCAAATTAGGCTACACTTTTGTCATTTAACATCATTCATGGCATTTTCTTATTCTGCATTACTTATTTTCTGATGTGTATATTTTAACAAGATACTATTATTTGTGTACTACAATAAAATAACTAGCTCAGTGCTGTTTTAGACTTGCTTAATAGGTATTAGAGGCTAACATAACTGTAGGTATATTCTGTATATGTCCTGTACATGAATATGTGTATGCTAACAAGATACTGTAAGATATGGTGTCCTCCTATAGTTAGTTTTAGATGCTGTGCATGTAAATAGTACAAAGTTAACCTGAATCAAGACTTAATTTCCTGCAGAAAAGAGGGATATTGCTAAAGAAAGCAGATTGAAAATAAATGGAATATATACTCTAAAAACTTTGATTTTCAGAGTAGTGATTCATAATAAATGTTCTCCATGTGGCTCCAGCACAGCATTAAAATGAGGATTGTTCCTAAGTGGAAAGGAAGGAAAATTTTAATGGCTCCTCCTGAAGTGAGGTTTTCCCATCACTCTACACTGTCAGGTTTCCGTGCAACACCATTGAATCACCTGTTGTATGCTACACGGTTGCGTCATGACTATGGTGCTCTTCCTTCTGGAGGAAGGCATGATAAAGCCCATGGATGACTTTATAACATCAGTGTAGACAGTTCTCTTTGAATATCTGCTGTGTGGCAAGCACTTCCTTGTATTTTATGTCCTGTGAGCCCCAAGTGTGGACAAGCTTGCCCTTTGTTTGCTTAAGTGATGAGTGTTCTCAAATATAAAAGGACCTGAGAAAAATGATGTAACAATTTTGTAGCAAAGCATTGAGAACTAGTCAGTCTACTCATCTGATCTGAAGGGTGTTTTCATATATTTGCTCAGTATGGCTTGTTTCCACCAAACTGATGAGTTTATCCTCTTCCTTAGGGTTGTATGCTCTCTGTGGAAAAACCTTGAAAGAACTGTGCTCTCCTTTTTGATCTTGTGACTTGGGACTGTTTGCTACTAAAAGTGCAATGATAGCAAGAGGAAGGAGAAGAGAAAACATACTCCCTGTCTTCACTTCCTCTTTTCTCTTCCCTCCTCATGGTGGCAAACATTACAGGAGCAGATGCAACCTTAGGCTATTCTAACTCTGCTTCCCTCTTTTTGTGTGTGTGTGCGTGTGTGTGTACAAGTACAGAGGCTTTACGTTAACTTCTCATTCTGGAGATATGGCTGTGTGTGCTCTATGAGAGATAGTGGTGTGGGGTTTTAAGTTGTGGCATTTTTTTTTTTAGGGAAACCCTTCTCAAAACAGTGTGTGAGAAGGGAGGATTACCTTTGCTTGCGACTGACAACTGCACTTTCCTCTCCAGCAGTGCAGCTTTCCTCAGGTTGTTCAGGCTGCTCTTCCACTTAAGAGTGGAAGTTGTTGTTAGTGCTCCTCAGAATCATTATAAGGTACAAGAACAAAATGAAATGTCTGTTACCTAAGAGTATTCACTAACCTTTTGAATGACCATTTGGCAGTTTTGTGGTTGTTTCTTTTGTTGTTGTTGTTGTTTTGTGTGTTGTTGTTTTTTTTTGTTGGGGGTGGTGGTTTTTTTTTTTGGCATACATCTGGTTAATAAGGCTTTCAGCAAGCCAAAACGTTTTAATAAGGCTATTTCATTCACCTTTCCTCCCTGGTAAGGAAACAAAAACCAAGCCATGGTAGTATTTCTTTTGAGGGATATGATATAGAAGGTTAGGGCACTGTCATAGAGGGTATATTAGTAAGGCTGAAAATTATAAAATGGGATCCTGGTACTTACAATGCTTCATATGTAGTTTAGCTTTCAGTATAGGTTTTTCTTCAGTTGGACTGTGATGAACTTGGTAACAGAGTTTTAAAGTCTTTCTGTCTCTGTCTTTCAGACACGTGTCAAATTCCAGGAACGAGCTCTGCTAACTTCACTTGCAGTGCCAGCACAAAGTCTTCACTTCCCAACTATCTGTATGTCTTTATCCTGGGGCAGCTGCTGCTGGGAGTTGGAGGAACTCCACTATATACTTTGGGTACAGCTTTTATTGATGACAGCGTCCCAAAACACAAGTCTTCCCTTTATATAGGTAACTTTTAAAACTGTTTATAACACATTGTCTGGATAGATCAGACTGCAGTGCCTTCCAAATGCTTTTATAAATTCCTCTAATTAAATCAATCATTGCCATTGTTTACTTAAGTGCATAAAGTATTTCTGTATCAATTACTGTGCAAGTTAGGTATTAGTCTACTGTAAGTGTCAAGTCTTTTCAATAGTTATTTTGCAGAGCATGGTAGGGCTACTTTATGCACCTCTCCTGCTGTTTTTTCATGTCAGTAACTGGAAGTGATTAACTGGTTAATGGAGCCTGCCTGTTATCAACAGAATAAGTTGTAGCAAAAATTTGCTTTGTAGTGTCACAGGTGTTGAAGACTACCCTGTATCAGGTCAGTAGCCAGACCTTACTGTATCCTTCAACAGTTTTGTTTACTTACCTTCTAACAGTAGGCAATCCCCTCAGTGCAGGGACACTCCTATGCATTATGTGATCAGTGCAGTTCTTCAGCCACATACAAATTTGGCACTTCAGGAGGAAATACTGGAAGCATCTTTCCTTAATTGAAAACAAAAGGATTGCCTAGAATCATGGAGAATGTGTTGGTTTTACTGTGGGGCTGTTTAAAAGCTAAGGAATACTAATTCTTAACAATGTTTTTTAATCTTTTCAGTCAACAGTCTCTGGGTTATGTGCATTTTTACTGCCAAGGTCATTGCAGTCTAAGTGTGTTTTCAATGGGCATGAAGATGTTTGCTATTTTCCCCATTTTAGGTGTAAGCTGATAAAAAGTATGTTAGCTATACTGGTAACTCTCAGGGGTAATTCAAAGCATCTTAGATTCATTGACAGTTTTCCAGACTAAATCAATGTTTTAGAGAGCGAAATTGAAATCATCCTCTATTTGCATACAATTCTTGCTTAATTGTTTCAGGCAAGCCATTCCATTTGATACCAACAAATAGAATAGTTGCATATGTTAAATCTTAAATAACAAAGACAACTTTTATTTTTGCCGTTTCTTTATATTGAGAGAGGAGATTATTACACTTTTCTGAGGCCAGTGAAATAAATAGAGCAGAATTAAGGCTGTCTGCATTATTAGAGGATCAAGAAGTGGCCTGAAAACTCAGGAGAATGATGTCACTGTTCATACTTAAAACATAACAGACCAATACAATAAATTAATGCTTATGCAATCTTCAGACAAGTGCTGAGTTCAGAAGAATGGTGTATACTGCCTAATGTAACAAAACTAGAACACAAGTGAGTGGACAGGTAGCTACATTAAGCCTTAATTCTTTTTCTTGCTTTTATGCAATGTGTTGAGGATTTTAAATATATTGTGTTGCTTTGCCTAATGTAATAAGGCTTGTGCAGGGCAGCAAAAAAAACCAACCAACCCTGAAACTTTCTCCTAGTGTCTGTAAATAGCTGCTAGCATCTTCAACTATAAGATTGCAACTCATAAGTTGGTAGTTTCTTTCTCTTCTGATACTGGTACGTTTCCATGAGGACTGTGCTCTTGTTGAACTGAGGCACCTATATCTAAAGCCAGTGAAAACTTAAGTAATTCCAAATAGTAATTTAAACTGAATGGTCTACTGGAGGAAATAGGCACCTTCTAAGCTAGGTTTGAAGTTCTGTAGGATGAATGTGGACTTAACTCAGAAAGATCCTATGAGCATGTCATTATTTCCAATATGCAGAAAAAACTGAGATATGTCAAATCAGTATTTGTTTTGACTTACTGATACTTCAGTGTCCCCTTCTGTGTCCCTTGCCCATCCTGCACTGCTCCCAATGCCCCCCTCATTCTTTCTTGCTGTCTAAACAGAGCAAAATAATGCTAAATACTCAGGATCCAGGCACTCTGGGAACAAATGAGAAATCCAAATTCTTCAACCTGGGCAAAAGCATAGAATATCAGCAGTAAGGATGCATGTCTTACCAATTAGGCAGATCTAGTTACTATCACTTGCAAGCTTTAATCTGCAGAGACAGTGCTCCTGCCAGCAGTGCTAAAGTGCCACAGAAATCTGGATGGTAGGCTGGGGAGACTACTGTGACATTGAGAAAATCTTGTCCTAAGGCCAAAAAAATGGATAGACATAAGAGTGCTCTTTAGTAGGATATGGTTACACCTATAACTTTTTTTTTTGTGTGTGTGTTTTTTTTTTCATTTTGCTTTTAAAACAGAACTGTTTTTGCAAAACGTTCA
>JANXJC010000078.1:27110313-27121722 GCA_027564655.1 Leptodon cayanensis
AACGCTCACGAGAAAATATGTCTCATCTTACCATGCGCCTGCCTCTTTTGCGGGCAGGAGAACAGGGAACTATTCAGGGTATTTTAAGGCTCATATCAACAAATTCAAGTGCATATGATTGAGTTTAAGTGAACTCAAGTGGCAGATATTACTCCAGTCAAAAGTTTTAATGGAACCGTGGCTTCTGGTCTTGGCAGATCTGAAAACCATCTTAAGACTCAAAATAAAAATATAAATAAGTAGGTTCTTAAAGGTTGTGGGCATATACTATTAAAAACTGATGCTCATAACAATCTCACTTAAGAAACTTTTTCATAAGCTAGCTTGTGATTGTAGGCACAAGATACACAAAATAATAATGCATAAAGATGCTGTCAGTGAAGTGTCTTTTGCTGAACTTCTGAGTTGCAGCTTTTAATGAGAGCTTCAAATTTTCCTGTTGAGGGACAAGTATGAATTATGTCTTCTACATGTAGTTGAAGTAATGACAGGGAAAGAACAGGCTGAATTACAGAAAGCATTTGGTCTGTAGTTGATTTAGGATTTTTTTTAAAAGAAAGCTTTAAAAATGTATGGTGAACCTGATGTATTTTCTCTTCTAGGAATTGGCTATGCCATGTCACTGCTGGGTCCTGCTATTGGCTATGTCTTAGGAGGGCAGCTACTTAATGTTTATATTGATATCCAGATCCCAGAAAGGCAAGATACAACTTAGTCTTTTGCTTTCTATTTTCTTTTCCTAATAATTTTTATTAAAAATCTTCAGCTTTCCTCCATATGAGGAGGAAAAAGAGTTTTTATCTGGAAAATACTCCATTTTCTACAGCTTCTTTAACTTGGTAACAAGCTGTATTCACAAGGGCTTCTAGCAAGTGAGTTACTTCCCACAGTGAATAGTCATTCCATTGTATGTGAAAGTTTCTCTGTAGTGCAAATACTTAGTTCGAGCTTTTTGAGATATTAGCTATTTTAAAGCTGATTAACAAAAAAATGCTTTGTCTTTTATTAGTTGCCCATTTAGGGTTAGATTGCAACTATTGATTTCTTGTGCAAAAAATTTCCCTAAGGTGGGATATGAGAGGTAGGATACTGCTACTTACCTCCTGTGGAAGAGCTTGCTAGAAAATCTACCAGTTGAATAATAGTCCACTATTCAAAAAATAGTGTTATAAATTGTACTACTGTCCAAACCAACAACTTTAATTCACACTTTTATTTCCTGTGTTTTAGGGACTTCAGATCAGTGCAATGGCATTCTGAACTTCTGTATTGGCTTTCATATAATTCATTAATTATGAAGATTCTTTCTAAAAACATCTTTTTCAGTATCTTTATAATGTGACAGGATCTTGAAATCAGGGCCAGATAGTGGCCTTTAAATCAGAATGAATTTCACTAATGAGTTGAAAGCTGTATTCGGTAGAATGCAATATTAATACAATAGAGCTGATGAATGTGCTTTAAACAAGCAAATGATAAATATAATACATGTAGAAAACAAGAAAATGACAATATTCAAAGGCTTTCTGTTAAAACAGTATTAAGAAAAACCAACTGACATCTGAAACTGTTGATTTGAATTTATGAATGGTAAACATACTTTTTCCAAATTATTCTTCCAGTACAAAGATAGATCAAGATGACCCACGTTGGCTTGGAGCATGGTGGATAGCATTTCTTGCATGCTTTTTTGCAGTTTGGCTTCTTATAATACCATTTACATGCTTTCCAAAACAACTACCAGGTAAATGTTTAACAATAATGGCCTATGTTGGAAAAGACATTTGTTTATACTTGGGGGTTGTAGACTGCTGGACTGAGTGAGTGATTTGTCTTTGATTATGCTTCTCAGTTAACTGTCTGTGGCTAAAACCTGATGACAAATACCTTGTTTCCAATATGCAGCCTTTAAAACAAGGTGAGTGGGCTAGAGGATTGATCTTGAGTACATAATGATGTACAGTAGGACTGGAAACAGGTAGGGCATGGAAACTGGTGGTCAAAGTTTGGAAGATGCTTGCAGCTAAGCGCCCAGGACTGTATTTAAAGCTGCTATGTTACCCACCAAGAATCATAAGGAAATTCCATTAACTCATGCGTTGTTGTCTTTGACTCTATTACTTTATTCTTCTGATTGGAATAATAAAGCATGAATCAAAGTATCCCAGAGCAGTCTTCTAAAAAGAATAGTTTTAATATAATTTCTATTCTGGCAGATAATATCTAGGAGTCCCTTGGAAGAGCATCTTAAGGAATTTACTATGCTTATCTGGAAAGAGAAATGATGGAGGAGAAGGAGCAATGAAGTAGGGAACTGGGGAGAATATAAGGATGATTTAAAAAAAAAAAAAGGAAACTGAATGTGCTTCAGGATAGTCTGAAATTCTTAGGATATCCTTGATAATATCTTTTTACAGCCAAGGCCTTCCAATGGAAGCATGATGCTTTCAGCCAAATTCTTCTTTTCACAGCAATACCTTATTGAACTTTTTATGGATCCATACCAATAAAATATTCAAGACTGCTTAAAATGTCTGAGCTAGTTTTCCCAAGGAAAGGAAGCACTTACTTTCATGCTTTTTCTGACTTTAAGTCTAAGAGCACAGGTATTCAGTATTTCCATTGTCAATAAATATGCCCATTTATAGGAACAGCAAAAATACAGGCTGAAAAAATCTCTGAAACTCATAATGATGGAAGTGAGGTGCTTGTTGAGACCAAGAATATTGGAAAAAGTTTTAAAGACTTTCCCATGGCTCTTCTGGTAAGGAAATCTTGAATTTGCTAAAACTGATGTATTCTGAGAAATTGAATTCTTTTTCAGGTAATACATAAGTGTTTAGAAAGGCAATTGCTTCTTTATCATGTTGCGATAGGGAAGTCTCCAGTGCTACTGATAATTTAATACATGTTCATTTTGTTGATGCTTAAGATTGTTAAAGGAAGAAAAGCATATTAGTGAAGTTCCATATGAGAGTATCTGCTTTAAAATATAGTGACTTCTAGTTTATATGGTACTACAATGAAATAATTTCCTGAGTGTTATGCTAATTTCCCCCCCATAGATACTGTTGAAGAATCCAGTGCTTATGAGTCTAATAATAGCCAGTTCTTCAGAAGCTTTAGTTGCCACTGGCTTTGCCACATTTCTACCAAAGTTTATAGAAAATCAGTTTGGAAAGACATCAAGTTTTTCAGCAACTCTTGGAGGTAATGTGGCTTTTCATTTTTAAAGCTTAAATATATTGTGCTGGACAGATCAACATTATAGGTGGAAGCTTATATAGGCATCTTGTGTCTGAGATATTTGTGAATATACTTACATGAAATGCAGTTTTCACAGCAGACATAGTCTTTTTATATTATTCTTGCCTGCCCTATGAAAACATTAGTACTTAAATCATTACGGGTGCAAATCTGCTCGTAGTCCGTAGGTTCAGAAGACTCGATACTCATATTCAAAGTAGAATGAGAATTCTGTGTGCTGCTGAAATTGTAATTTATTCCTTTCTTGTTCTTGGTGAAAAACATTTAATTTTCCTCATTTAAAATCAGCTGAAGGAGCATTAAGGCTTAGGACCTACTAAAGGAAGCAACAGGAAGGGCAGCTGAAAAAAAAAAAGCAGTGCTTACTGCAAGGGGTTGACTTGGCCTTTTCCTTCTTCAATTCCACTATAACATTATAGTGAGCTTGCAGTAAAATGACTAATAAGAATATATTATGAAACTATTATGTAACTGCTTCTCTAGTTGGCTTACTGTCACTTATTCCTATTATCTGATATAGAGAAGTAATAAGTAGAACAGGGGAAGGCTAAGAAAAGCTGAGTATTGGAGCAATAAATAGAAAAATCTGATGGAAGAGCTGCACTAGGTAGGGTCACTTGATTAACTCTGACACAATTACTTCTGAAGAACAGCAACCAGATCAAGGCAGGTAGGCCAACAGATGCTTGCAATATGGCAGACTTCGTATCTCTGGAACCATGTCTTGCTAAATTACTTCAGCTGTATAGTGCTGCAATATAAGCATATGCTAGTTGAAGTGCTCTTCCTCCAACAGAAATACCTTTGGGAGAGACTTTCTGAATGACTTACTCTTCTGGGTAATATTAGATAGTACTATCACTATTCACACATTATTGCTTCAAAAAAAGCATTTGCAAGTTTTACATAGATATACATTGGAATACATGCTCAATTGTTGAACAGTAATCAGCAATTAAGTAGAAAATGGAATGTTCCTTTTTTGTCTGTAGACCTTGTCTGAATTTCTTTTAATTTGAGTTGAAAGTATTGATTTTGTTAATCAAATCTACAGCTTTAAAGGAATGCCTACACTAATGTTGAAAGTTGGCTGTACTTGAACTAATGTTGAGTTAGCTAATCTAAGTGTTGCCAATGTCCATGTTAACTATTTAAACTACCTTTGACTATGGCCGTCTGTGGCCTGTGCAGTTCTGCCACTGTACATGAACTGTCTTTAAAATAAGCTTTCTTGGGTCAGTGCAAATTACACTGATTTCTGTGTTGTATTGTAGATTAGCCATATAAAAATGCTCAGTTATGTTTCCGGAGTCCTAATAGTGCAAAGAGGATACAATATTATGGACTCAATGGACCACGACAGCAAAAGTGACCCACTGATCTAGAATTTTAAAAATCTTTCTGTAGATACCTTATTGTATCTTCTGCTGTCTCCTGTATAATAGTGCTTATGTTCTGTTATTAAAAAGTTCATAACACAAATGTATAACAAAGAACATGGACATGTGAAAAAACATGGAAGCAATGAAAGAGCATTTTCTATTTTCATGAAGTGGCCTACTGGTGTTCAGAGATTCCTGCCCAGTATGTAATACTCTTAAGTAATCTGGCTTTGCTGTGTTGAACTTGGGTTTTGGTAAACTATAAATTACCTTGTCAAATTTAACTTCTGCAAAGGCTAAAGAGATTGTAAGGGTAGAATACATTACTCATACCAACAGATTCTGGTAGGATGTTTTGAAAATGACATCACATGGACTGCATCTTAAGATACAGGTAACTGTTCTGATTTTTTTTTTCTTGACATTAAATTGCACTCTAAATTGCTTCACTAATTTTATCTTGCCTTTTTGTGTAATTGCTGGTGTCTTGTTTTCCTCTAGGGCTTGTATTAATTCCAGCAGCAGCACTAGGCCAAATCATAAGTGGCATCTTGGTTTCCAAGTGCAAAATGGATTGCAAAAGTATAATCAAGTTCATGATAGGCACTTGTTCAGTGGCCCTAATATTAAACACAGTGTTTTTATTTGCTAAATGTGGGAACGAACCTTTCGCAGGTGTCTCTGAAACATATAATGGGTAAATATATTTTAATGCACTCTTGGGTTTGGTGTTAATGTTTAAAATAAGTAAGCTACATCACAGAATACAAAACTTTTAAAAATGTCATGTTTTGCCTTGATGTATGAAACTGAAATGTTTTATGGAACTCTAAAACCCTGTTCTTGGAATCTTTATGTAATAGACGATTAAGAAAATGTAATGATACATTGCCTGCAAAATGTTCTAAGCAGCGTGGTCCTGTTCAACAAAAAATTCCTAGCTGTAGGTGTAGTAGCCATAGTATTGACTACACATAATTTTGTATCTCTGTAGTAGTGTGTGTCTTTTGTATCTTGTTTTATTAACCAACTCTTGACAATCTGGGCAGTTTGTTCCTGGAAGGAGTCTGTGTGCAACAATTTTATGAGACACCACTGAGGTGGACTGCAACTTAAACTGCAAATTTTTTCTCTAGAAAAATGAAGCCATTATTGTAGCAGCAGGTTCTAGCACATCTAGCCTCCATTTACAAAGGAGGCTTTAATTTTTTCCTGGTAAATTGTCTGCTAGAGGTAGGAATTTAATGCAAAGAGAGCACAGCTTAATGACCCAAGTTGAATAATAAAATGAGTGGAGTAACATGGTTAACCAAAATGTAATTCAAAATATTTTTGGCTAACATGTATAAGAAAGACTTCCCTAAACAATATGTACTTTTCTTTCCTTTAAACAACACAATTCCCGTTCCTAATGAGAATGCAATCTATCACTCATTTTTAGATATTTGTAGTAATTGTATTAAAAATTCCATGATGAATGTTCTTCTTGTTGCTGTAAACAAAGCTTACTCTGGAAACCAATATGGCAGCAGGAAAAACGTCAGAAAAGTGAAAGTGAAAATGAAGCAAGATTAAGTATGTGCAAGGATAAGCATTCTTTAGAGAATGGATTTCTAGGTCCACTTTTAAAACTTCAACATTGAATGTGTGTGATCAAATCACCACCATAGGCACTATGTTGTATAAAATGCCCAGTCATGCCTTATTAAGGAATTAACTTTAAGATTATAATGTTTCAATTCTCATAGTTTTAAATAGTACACGTCTCTGTAGCATGAGCATTGTTTAAAAGCAGGAGGAAGGCAGATAGCTGTGCCAAAATGGTGCTCTCAAGTGGTTGCTTACTCTATTATGAATTGACAGAGCCAGAGGCAACTCTAGCTGTTTGAGGGTCTGCCAAAGAGCCGGATGCTGCTGTGCAAAATAACTGTAGGAGGCTGGTAGCTAGGGACTGCTAGCTGCCGTTTGAAAAAATAATAAGCATGAGCAGCTTGCTGTGGAACTGGGTGAATAACTTACCAACAATTTTTTGTTGTGTTCCCAAGTCCCCGATTTTAGAAAAGGGTTAGGTGCTACTGTCTTGTACAAAAGCAGAGTCTGTAAGTTATGCTCCAATGCATAAAAAGGCATTTGAATCTAAATGGTTTGGGGAAGATGATCTTTGCACTTCACTGACACAATAGCATGAAGTGCACCATGAAAATGCAGAAGATAGGTTGGGGGAGATATTGGTTTTGTAGCCTCTAATGCACATGCAAGTTGGTAATACTTCTAGGAAAAAATTATAAACATCTAATCAACAGTTAGGCTTATATGGTTTCTTCACTTGATATTTACCATGCTTTTTGACTGCCTTAGAATGAGCATACAACAAATAGAACGCAGGAAAATCACATCTTACTCATGGAGGCAACTAAGCGCACAAATATCAGAATGTGAAAGCTACTGATTTTCGTAGGTCCTTTAAGGGAATCATTGACATAAACATAACTGACAAATATTAGAAAATTTTCCCAAAAATGCAAAAGAGTGACATGAAAGACTAAACAGATATTTTTCAGGCTTCATTTAGGTAAATGTGAAAACAGTAAAATAGATAACCCTAGATGAACGGAACAGAAATTCAGAGGGCTTGGAGGCAGTACTGATTGGAGGCAGTCAGGCTTCCAGTTCTCTAACAGAGTAGAAATTTAATGCCATGATACCTTAACCGTTCATTTGTATTTCCTTTTTCCAAAAGGCATACAAAATGAATAAACCAAATTTCATACACTTGGTGACTGAGGGGAAAAAAAAATAAATCCTTAAAGCCCAAGTTACCACTCATTCTGCTTCTATCCTTACAAGTTAAAGTTTTATCAATTGATAGTATATTCAAAGGCCAATGTTGACATTTAACACTTAAAACATGCCTTTGCTTCAGCGTCTGAAAAAATGCTAGCTGTAAGATTACTGTGGACACCTCAGAACTGTGAAAACTAGAATGCAGAATTTGGTTGTGAAAAGTTTCTGAGCAAAAGAATCTGTATGTAGCAATTGAATACTGAAGAGGTTGTATAGAAAATAGTATGTGAAGCTACCCATATTTCTATACCAGGTCCTATGATAATGAGCAGCTGACAAAAGGTACAGCTGAATTGATTTTCATCCTAAGTTAAATACAGTTACACGAAACTATTAAATACAGGTTAACTTCAGCAGTTATGTAGTTTAACTGTTGCTGAAGACCTCTTATCTACAGTAATTTGGAGGTAACCAACCCTGAAATAACTCTCTCCACTCAGTATCTATTATTAAAAAATGGTTCAGTTTTATGTAATTCACTGTTACATGTTGGACTGTAGTTTGTTGGACATGTGACCTGCATCAGAATAATTAGTGGCACTAATATAGTGCCAGTCCTGAAACTACTTTCCATGAAGAAATAAGCAACTGAAATATGTAGTAGTAGCTTTAACAAATTTATAAGTTTGCGGAAGAATAGCCAAGTGTCTGAATCCTGCTTGTGCTGTTGAGCAAATGCTTCTGAAAGAATAAATTATGAGACTGCTCTGAGAGTTGACTTGGAAATTGATGCAGATGCATTTTTTTGTGGAGATTTTTAAGAAATCCTTCATGGCAAGCATTCTTTTTCTGTTGAAAAATAGCCTGGAGGTGGTGGGATGGGGAGAGCTTTTGGAAGCTTAGTACCAGAACCACACGAGTACAGGATAACTTTTCAGATCATATATTAATGAACAAAGTATACTGTCTATAGTAACAGTTTATTACTAAATTAGCCTATAAGCAGAACTAAAGTGGTTTACTTCATCTAGTAAACACTTCAAAGAATTGTTTTTGCCAAATTCTTTTGTCCAGTATTTCCTTGAAATCCTGAAGTAACAAAAATGCAGTGACTATTTCTCTAGTTATATTCATTCCCACATGGCTCTGGGTCTCCTTGTTTTGCTTTGCTGTGAAAGAATACCCAACCTATAGAGCTTTTAAAGACCATTTAATGGCCTCGTCTGCTAGGCTTCTTTAGAAAAGTGATGTTAGAACAAGAAGTTCCATGTCATGAGAACCTATGTACACTAAACTGTTTTCTTCTGTATTTTAGTATTTTTCTCTGACCATGCATAACTAAAGGTTCTGTTCCTCTTTGTGGGTCAGGGAAGAGAGACATTATCTGCACATATAAACAGGACAAATGTTGCCACTGAGTTGATTAAATACTTCTAGGCTTGACATGCCTCATAGGCTAACAAGACACTGTATGAACAAACCTGTCATTAGTGAATTTGCTTATGGTGCACTGTAGTGCTTTAAGCCAGAGCAAACTAACTTTGATTCCTTTATGTATGAACAATGAACTAATGTAACCTAGTAGGGTTCAACTGTATTACAACCAAATGAGGTATATAGGTAGTTATGATGTCCCTAATATTCCATGGGCAGTTTGAATTCTATGTAAGTAATAAGCTTAATTCCTAGATAAATGATTTCTCCTCCTAGTGTTTGTGACCATCTTAAATTTTCTTGAAGAAACCTGCCTTTTAGGTAATGAATCTGGAACTTTCAGTTTACAGTACAATATTTAAACTACTGGCAGTGTCAGTATCCTGGTTTCAGCTGGCTGAACTCTTAACCAGTAGAGCTTCTTTACTTATTAATCCACTACTTTGATTAGAAAATCAAAGGGTGTTTTTATTCTCTGTAGGTATATCTTAAGAAGGTCCCCCCAGATCCCAAACTTATTTTTCATACTAATAATATAGTGGGATTGCTTCAAATACAGCCATACTATGGCCTATACTGGAAGTAAATGCCTAAATTGAGAGTGGTTGTAGTAAGCAAGAGTTAAATTAAACTCTGCTCTTCATTAGTTATTCCCTAAGCAGCCAGAGAAAATCTTCAAGGTCCTTTTCGGTGTGATAAGACTTTGTTTCTATGTCGTGGTACTCTGCATTTAGCACATGCAGTCATCTTGGTGCTGGAACAATCTAGATGTCTGCATAACAGTGTTAAAAATTGTAAAAATGCAGTGGGTTTGCAACTGGACTTGAATCCAAAAGAGGGAAAAAACCTTGGAATATGATCAGTAGAATAAATAATGCCAAATACTGTTTTTAATTTTGTTGCATTTTTTCTTAAAACTGTAAATTGAACAAATTCAAATGTGTGGGAGGGAGGAGATGGTATAAGATAAGAATTGGGCTGAGACACAGAATTTTGTTATCTGTTTTGTGAATGGAAATTGGAGGAATAATCTACGGAAGGAATAATAGCATAAAAATAACTATGTACAGAATAAATGGGAATTCCCTCTAGAGTTTTAACTGCTAGGAATATGGCTTATTTTTAAACAATTAAGTGAATAAATCACCTGAATTGAATATTTTGAGATTTATTATCTTATAAATACTGCATTACCTATTTACATATCTGCTGTTTTTAAATTACTTTATTAAAAGGCTATTAACTTTACCTTTCAGAACAGGCACGCTATATAACTTAACAGCGCCATGCAATGCTAACTGCAGATGTTTGCGCTCTATATACTACCCAGTTTGTGGCAGAGATGAAGTCCAGTACTTTTCTCCCTGTTTCGCAGGATGTGCATCACATCTTTTTAACAACATGAAAAAGGTACTTTATGCTGCAAAGATAGCTGTCATGGTCTGTCCTGGTTTCCTGCAAAATGCATTCTATATTGAAAACATTCTTCCCTTAGTATGACTGGAAATCACAGTATTTCTGAATCTAAGTGGTAGTTACTATAAGAAAAATTGGTGTGGATTGGAAACGTGTCTAAGTAGCATGAATGTTGGTATGTGTCAGAGTCCAATACTCTGACCAAGTGTTTTTAGATATTCCACTTGTGGAGGGTGTAACGTTTAATATTAAATTTACTTACTTCATGGCAGTTGATGTTACACAGGATTTCTGTCTTAGCAGAGTGATAGAAACGATACTGAAAACACAACACAAATTTAAGTTACACTTAGCAAAATATAGCAACTGCACTACACAGTCACAATACCAGTGTGATTCCCATTACCGGTCTCTAATGTGCTCACCATCACAATGCTGGGCCTCCCCAGTTGTTGGGAACCTGTATGTGCATTTAAGACAGCTCAAGTCCATTGCTGTCTTTGAAATTCTTCTGCTAGTTATCTGGCTTTTTATTCTCAGTTGGGGTGAGCCACACTCACCTCATGCTGGTCTGGCTAATTTAGGGAGAATTTGACACTCCATTAATGAACTCAGCGAGAAATGTTTACACCACCAGTTGATCCACTCAACTGACATAGCTGCTTCTTTTCTGCATGGCTTTCTTTGCAGCAGCTGTGGTCACTCACAGCCTGCATTGTTCTGTGAGCTTCATGGGCACATCACCCTCTTCATGTCTTCTGAGCCTTCTTCCATTGTAGGTGTTTATTGGTCAGTCACAGTGTGTTTCTCACTTGTGCAGTGTCATGTTGCAAATGTTACTTCTACTAAACATTCTAATGCTGAAAATACATTAAACCTGAATGTGCTTTAAATAGAGCTGATAATCAGAAAAGTAGAAATTAGCAACTGACTTGATGTTAAACTGCAGTTCCTATCTAGAACTTTAGGCACAATGTAATGTTTATTGTATGCATGGCAACCTGCTTCTGTGAGTTTCCAAACCTGGAATGTCAGTTGCCCCTGATGTAGGAATGGTAAGCCATGAAAGTGGCTGGGTTATTATCAAGCCTTACTAGTACTGAGACTTTCTGTGCTTGTCTCTACT
>JANXJC010000078.1:27140301-27150864 GCA_027564655.1 Leptodon cayanensis
TAAGTGACCTCTTTTGAGAGACTGAAAGAGTTAATATCTCAAACATTGTGATGGGACAAGTTCTGCATAACGATGACAGTGAACCCTGCAATGAACCGCAGACAGGTGAGAAGTTGGTCAGCAACAGGGTGTGCCGTGCCATGCTGTGCGTGCTAGAGGGTGCGCAGCTTCCTGTCATAATACGCTGAGCAGGACAGCTCACCATGTAGATCAAAGAACGGTTGTACCTGCAGGGAGGGAGAAATTACTCCCCAAATGACCCCCAAGCCCACCGAGCCATTTCCCAAAGGTTCTGGAAGCGCAAATAGTGCATGACGCCTAATTAGCCCAATGAGTTTGAGTGCTGATCTGAAAGAGGGGCAAGGAGATGATAAAGGGACACAAATTGAAGCCCTACGCAGATGCACCTTCCAGAACTGGACCTGTAGACTGGCTAGACCAATGCTGGACCCAGGACCGATGAAATTTTTCTCTTCTCTCCCTTTCTCTCTCTCCCTTTTCCTTTTCCGTAATCCCTACACCTCATCCCTTTAGACATAAGCCACTGATCAAGTCTGGGACTAGGAGCAGATTCAGCCACCCCTGGGCTCCTCTCTGAGAGGGAGTCTAGAAAGCAAGGGGGTCCACTCTGAACTTTCTGACTCAATGGGAGGGCTCTCCTTATTTTATTCCCTGAACTGGTTGCCAAATAAGCAAGGCTTGTAGTATATGTTTGGTGATGTATGGTTAGCACATGTCACACAGTTTACTGGTGTAATTTCATGCCAATTCTTGTCCTGAGTGAACACAAGTTGAGTTTTGTGAGTTAAAGGATCCCTGGTGTTCCTTCACCTTAATCCTGACCTGGGAATTGGGGAACCTGAGTTGTTGTCCTGAGAAATTGGGACGTGACACCTCTCCAAGATTATTTATTAAGGCCATGGTAAAATTTGGCATTCTTTTTCCCCTAATCTCCTAGAGAAAACATGTCTTACAGTTCAGTGAGAGATAGTCTGTATGCATTCTATCCATTTTTCCTTACTAAATGTTCTGATCCTAACCATTAGAAATATTTTTTTTTCTCCCCTTTAATCCTCTTTGACAGTTCCTGGTTGGATATTTTGGAGCAGGCATATGTGCCCTGGATGTATCAGGCAGGAAGTTTATTTTGGTGAGCTGCATATGTTGACAGCTTAATGGTAATGATTCTTTGTGCATGGTGATTCTCCTTTCTTCAGTTGAAGAAACAGAAAAGCTAAATTCCTTGTGTTTTAATGTTTGGGTGTGAAGAAGGTGACTTAGCATCCAAAGAGCTAAATGGATGATTCTTAATAACAGTTGGATTCTTGTTCTTTTCCCAGTTAATGACCAGCTGGGAGGAGTTAATGGTCCTCAGCTGCATCTTGGACCATTAACCACTGAGGAGATTATTTCTTAGTAAGTGCCTGCTGTTAAGAATTTTACTATTACAAGCTAAATGTATTTTAATGTCTTCTGAAATGCTTGTGTTTTTTTCCCCTAACTTGTTTTGCCTAGGTGATGTCATTGCCCAGACTTAACTTTTTATTTGAAACCACTTAAACTGTCAACAAAGAAAGCACCAAAATGAAAGTTCCTTCCAGTTTAAAAACTGAAGGAGTCAAAAGTATCTTCTGTTATTGGAATTGAAATCCATTCTCTTTAATGCACTTGAGCAAGGAAGAAACTTTGTATAAAACCTAAACTATTTCTGCCCTTCACAGTGTGCTCAGGGATAGCATGAGGACAAGGATGGTGATTACATGTAATCTCCATAATTTGCATAGTGTTGGGTTTGTTGCATATTGGGATTTTGCAGCATCTGTGATAACCATTTGGGATATGCACACTGCACATAAATGCACTCCATCTGGTACAGGTTTTTTCTTTACATACATCTTTTATTGTTTATTGGCAACAGCTCTACAAATAAGTTGAGATGAATGATCACGAAACCTTTGTACTGTCTCAAATCAATTGATGCACCTAATGTCAGAAAGATGGGAGCGAGGGGGAAGTCTTAGATTTATTAGTGAGTTTATTCTAGAAAATTTCCACATAAAGCAAGTATCTTTAATATAATTAATATTTCTATCTACTGGCCCTGGAAATGAAAAAAGCTCTAGAAATTACCCATGTTTTTTCTCTTTTTTTTTAATTCCATATTACAATTTTAAAATCTTAGACCCTTCTCTTTCTATTAGTACAAGAGGTAGTATGTCTACCCCATAAAATTACAGTATGTCTACTGGTAGCAGAATTCATAATGGAACAGGTTCCATATTTCAGATTTCCCATATCAATTTTGAAAATGATATGGCAAAATGTAGTCCCTGACATTCTTCTTACTGACTTAATCTTCATAGGGGACCCAAACTTGTGATGGGTTTTGACAAACAAAATACAAAGACTACTTTATAGTGGAAGTTCTATGCTGAGCTTTATGTGTGAAGATATAAAAGATGTAACAATGTTTTTAAACACTTCTGTCCTGGCTGGGAGGGAGGTATAGCAAAAGTAATTGGTTTTCTTTTACTATAACATCTAATAAACTCTGAACAACAGAGCTGCTTCACAGTAGAAAAGGCCTGTTCAGTCTGGTCTGCTTCTGCTTTATAGCTGATCTGAAAACACTTAGCTTCTGAAACAATATCTTGCGATTTGGGGTTGAAGCTGAACACAATATGGCTGGGCTATTCAGTGTTCAAATAGTAAAGCAAAATCTAGAAGAAGGAAGGAAGAAGGAAATAGGAACTTGTCTCTTCTGCTGGACTGTCACAATTGGTTGGGCTACTATTCAAAATATTGATTAAGGCAGGCACATCCTTGTTGAAGGACAGCACTGGAAGAATAAAGTGAGTCAAATGCACTCTGCTGTTGCCATAGATATAAAGGCAGAAATTTAGACACTCCCCAGAGTGCATCTTGTGGACTTGTATTAAGTAGAAAACATTCAGAGGAAAAGAAAGCAGGAAGATCAAAAGATGGACAAGAAAGGTTGGATGGAACATCTAGGAAGTGACCAGAATGCTGTTGTACCTGGACCTCACTTGCTCATATTTCATCCCATTGTATCATAATGTATCATACTGTGCTATTTGAAGGAAAGAGTAAAGAATTTATCAAGAAATCATAGTGGGTATTGCAATGTAGGACTTACAACTTTTTTCTAAGACATTTCACTGCTGTGATCATGTCATATCACTGGTTTCCTTACTCTATCTGCATCTGACAGAAAACTAAAAGGTTCTGTAAGGCAAATGCTCTGTAAGACAGCCCTGCTGGGTCCAGCTGTCTTCCCTCTCATCTATTCTGTTACGGTCCAAGAGTGGACATCTAGAGAGGAGCAACAGAAACCACAAAAAAGTTATCACTTCTCAGTTTCAGAGAATGTTGCTTTTTTCTCATGTTATGACAGACCCAACTGAATGATTCAGCTCATCCTCTCTTTTTAATTATTTCACCTATGCCTCTACCTTTTTCTTCAATCCAGTTGTGACATTTCATCTTTCTTTACAAGGAATTTTTTTTAATGTCTGTTTTTATATTTACTATGTATCTCGCTTTTACCGTTATGGAGTATTCTGTTTGGGCTGGACTCAGTTTTGTCATGGATTTATATAAAACATTTTCAACATTAGGCTATATAGAGAGAGTCATAGAATATCTTCCCTTGGAAGGGACCCATGAGGATCATCAAGTTCAAATCCCTGCTCCTTGCAGGACTATCTAAAACTAACCATAAGACTAAGAGTGTCATCCAGACGCTCCTTGAACTCTGACAGGCTTGGTGCCGTGACCCCTTCCCTGGGGACCCTGTTCCAGTGACTGACCACCCTCTCTGTGAAGAACCTTTTCCTAATGTCCAGTCTGAACTTCCCCTGATGCAGCTTCATTCCATCGCCTTATGTCCTATCACTGGTCACCAGAGAGAGGAGATCAGCACCTCCGCCACTGCTGCCCCCCTTGAGGAAGTTGTAGACTGCGAGGAGGTCACCCCTCAGCCTTCTCTTCTCCAGGCTGAACAAGCCAAATGACCTCAGCCGCTCCTCCTAAGTCTTGCCCTCAAGATCTTTCACCATCTTGGTTGCTCTCCTCTGGGCACACTCTAATAGTTTGATGTCCTTCTTATATTGAGGTGCCTAAAACGGCACATGGTATTCTAGGTGGGGCCACACCAGGGCAGTATAGAGTGGGACAATCACCTCTCTCAACCAGCTAGCTATGCTGCGATTGATGTGCTCTGGGACACAGTTGGCCCTTTTGGCTGCCAGAGCCCACTGTTGACTTGTATTCAACTTGCCATCAACCCAAACCACCAGATGTGTGGGTGTATATACATATTTTAAAGTGTTTTCTCTTGACCATCCTCTGTGGACTGAACAGTTCTTCTCACTGAGTTATCCGTGGCAATGCAGTGGTGTTACAGAAATGCAAGAATTAAAGCTTATTTGGGATAGGTACTTACTACTGTTGAGACACTTCAATGTTACTGAATGGACTCATATAAAACCTGTATTTCTGTTCCACTGAGAATGTTAAAAAAACTGTTTATAAATACAGACTTAGGTTTTATTTCATCTGTCACTTTAAAGACTAAGCTTGTTTGAAGATTAATTGATCATTTGGCTATGGGTAGCTACTGGGATTTCTGTTAAAAGTGACTGGGATTTCTGTTACAGGTGACTGTCTTTTGCACGTAAATTCTGTTCATATACTTTAGCTTTCTGGATTTATTGGTGTGTAACTGACAGAGATTACTGTACGTTTTATTAACTACAGGTTGCTTCTTGCCAAACTGCAGAGAGTAATAATATAAACAGTACTTTTAGGGATATAAAATTAATTATTGCTTGCCAGATTGCTTGACTTCAATTCTAGTGTTAGTCTTTCCTGTTTAGATGTATTTTTACCTAATTTTGGAGATAAAATAACTATATTATGTTTAATATTTTACAGATTTTATAAACTTGACTAGTTTAATGTTCACATGGAATATACATGACTTGTGGAGCTAAGACTCTAAAACAACAATACAAAACCCAGTAATGACAGTTAATTCTCCAAAACCACTTTAGCTAACTAACACAGTGCGGTTTATCCAACAGAGCTGGTGCTTAATTTTGTTGTATAGCATGAAATTTAATAAGTAAACACTAAAATGGTACTGCCAGAGATACTTCTGTAAAAGATGTCAGTAGTGTACTCTGTATAAACTCAGGTTGTGATACCCTGGGTTGTGCTAAAAAATATTTTTCATTTTCTGCAAAATGACTACTTATAAAGTTCAAATACATGTGGATATGGGCTTGGAGCTTGGCTTTTTTATACTTTGTGCATTAAGTTAGCGGATACATTTTTTACAGGGCTGTGCACTTCAAAATTTAAACTTTAGCTTCCTCCCAACATGCATTTTTTGCTATCAAAGACATTTTAAAGAACTATTTCCAAGATTCTGGAATAAAATAATTAGTGAAATACAAGTATCTTTTTTTGGTAGGGAAATTTTGATCCACTTTCATTTGCATTTTGTTGAGTAGATTATGACTGTAGCACTGGAATGTATATTCATTCAGAGGGCCTGAGTTGCTGAGAATAGAGTGCGTTAAGGACAGCTGATATGTTGTATGAGAAAGTAATAAATAATATTTTAGGGAGAAGTTAATAATACAGAATGTTATTACTTCATGCACAGTTTCTAAGGGCTGATAACTTACACTTTCTATTTGTGTATATATGTACATAGGTGTTAGTATATATAAATGCGTCTTGCAAAGCAGCTCTTGCTGGTATGGCATGTTTATTGTCTGAATACATTTGTCTCCTTGATGGTTTTCAGAATTTCAGCCGCTAGGTGGAGCAGGGTATTAGGATTCCCTGTGGTTAGGACAAGCTATGGGGCAGAGCTTTGCAAGGTATTATTACCACTTTATTTTTGACTTGCAAGTCCAAAGGGAGCCGGGTTTCCCTGCTCATTGACTTCTGTGCTATGGAAAGACATAGCTTATATTATTATAATTACATTATATTAAATTACAATTAAAAAATTATGAAGCAAAATTTTGACAAAAGTCTGTGCATTTCCCTATGTTGTGTTGCTGTTCTGGAAAGAACCAGTCTGTTACCTGAAGTGCCAATATCAGTAAAGTAATGTTTTTTTTAAAGTGGATTTCAAATGGTATTTTAAAACTCTTGCAGTAATTGAACTAGACTAATTTTTTGTCCTTGGTACTTTTGTTTGCTTGTTTGTTTCTTTGGCAATTTTAAACCTGCAATTTTTCGCTAGTGTACATTCACTGGAAAAAATGCATTTTGGAGAAAATTAGTTCTGTTGAGGGTAACCCTGCACAAGTTACAATGCCTGACTTGTTGCAAGGCAGAGGTCATGTATCAGCATTTTTTCTCCCTTGGTCATCTGCCTTTGGTTTTATTAAGAAAATTAGTTTCAGGGTTTAAACACTTTATCCTGCCAGTGTTACAAGACTTTAGATGTTCACCTGCTGTTAGCAATCCAGTGATATCTCCAGCAATATTAATGTAATGGTAGGACTACTAGCTCAAAGTGTGCCACAGAAATTGGAGATAAAATTCCCTTATTAACTCCTAAATAATTGGAACTAAGTTTTTAGTATTTTGTATTTAGGAAAAGATTTGCAAAGCAGACTGAACTTCCACTCTTCAGTCAACAGTAGCAGCAGCCACTGCGTATCTGTTGTGGGAGGAAAAGCTGTGCCACATTTGTTTTGGATCTCTCCAATAAGGAAAATCTTATAAGGAAATTTTCATGTTCAGTCAAAACCAATAAAGAGTGAATATTCATAGTTAATGGCTTGTCAATAATTTACATGCTAAAATAGTTTTCAGAGTAAAACTTCCCGGAAACAGCGTTTATACTCCTATTATAATGCTTAATTTAGCTATAAACATCAGAAGTGTCTAATGTCTGGATGGGACATACAAGGTTATCTCTTTGCATGTACTAAAATGTAAATAAATAATGAAGTGCTATGAACAGTTATTTTTATATTTAGACGTAGGTAGACTCCTATACTCCTCCTCACCAGCTGGTGACTAGCCATCTGCTTCTCTCTTCTAGTAGGATGTCGTGGTTTAAGCCCAGCTGGCAGCTAAGCGCCACGTGGCTCCTCGCTTACTCCTCCTCCGGCCATGGGATGGGGAGGAGAATTGGAAGAAAAAGGTAGAATCTCATGGGTTGAGATAAGGACAGTTTAGCAGGACAGCACAAGGAGAGAAGAAATAGTAACAACAATAATACTAACAAAAGAATATACGAAGCGAGTGATGCTCAATGCAGTTGCTCACCACCTGGCACCCGATGCTCAGACCATTCCTGAGCTGCAATCCTTCTGCCCCCTGGCCAGCTCCCGCAGTTATACATATACTGAGCATGACGTCGTATGGTATCGAATATCCCCTTGGCTAGTTCTGGTCAGCTATCCTGGCTGTGTCCCCTCCCAGCTTCTTGTGAAAATTAACCCTATCCCAGCCGAACCCAGGACATAGGATCTTCTGGAATTCTTTAAAGAAGTAAAAACGTTGAGCTTTGCACCCAACAGTGTTTGTTGAAATACCTCCTACTGAAATAATAATAAGTATATGAAGATGATACTGATCTTACATTAATGTGCAGTGACTCTCTTGAATGCACTGCGAACAAGCTGATGTGTCTGTTATATCCAGGGATCATATAAACCACTGAATTAAAAGCACTGAACTGCCCTGGAGATTAACTGGTGCTGAAACATCTGCTAAGTAAATAAGAGAGCTTAAGCAGAGCTAAACAATCTTTCGTTAGTAGTGGTTTCATTTATCAACTTGAAATGATCCGAAGACTTTGTAATTAAAATAAGAAAGTACGTATTGGGAGAAATATTAATACAGAACTACTGAACCTTGGTCTTTGGTGGTTTTTTGTTTGTTTGGTTGGTTTTTTTTGTTTGTTTGTTTTGTTGGTTGGTTGGGGTTTTTTTTGATAAGCAGATGCTGATGGTGGGCTGGATTTATGAACACACTACGTAAATTTTTAAGCAGCTATCATAACACTTTGATGCATTAGTTTAAAGCACAGGAGAATCTCTAGTGAAGCTAGATTGTGCAGATAATTGAACAAAGTTATGGATCTGTAAATTACTTTGTGTTCTCTATCGTAGCAGTAAAACAGAAATGCAATAATGAAACTAACTCTAATAGATAACACTGAAAGATAGGCTGCTGGCAGCTGGCTTTGCTCCAAGCAGTCCATTTCAGCTATCTCAATATACAGTCATTATTGTGCTTCTACTTACAACTTTACTGAACTCCTCTATAAACTTCTTTACAGCATAAGTACTTACCATGTTTTAAGAGCAGTTGGCTATAATGTGTGTCCAATAATATATAACTAGTTAAGCTGTTGCACCAATAATTGCATTTTATGGATTTTAAAGACCCCATTGCCATCTAAAAAGTAATTATTGCATCATTCAGGTTAGAAGTCTATAGGTTACAGCTGTTATGGCTGGAAGGTCACAGCTGTGAGTATAAGGCTCTCTTCTAAAACAGTAGCAGAACCGCAATAACTTCTTCATATGATTAAGTAATGGATTGCATGGCTGAATTCATGTATCCAATTCTCAGCCTCTTCAGTATAAACTTCCTGAAGGGTTTGGGGAAGAAGTGGTGATGCCTTTTCATTGTCTTTGTAATGACTAAGGAGTCAAGATCTGCAGGATAGCAGAGCAACTGAGCTTCTTATGCTTATGTATAAGCAAATTGATTTCTACTAGTCCTCTGTCAGCTCCTATGTGGAACTAAGTGAGGACTGCTGGCATGCTTTACACTTCTGCTATGTCTTTTCCTCCTGCAGCAGCATATATCAGGAAATCATCAGATCAGTGCCAGGAGTTAAGAAAAAGTGAAACAAAACTACACCCTTCCCCCTCCCAGCTACACACACATTCTGTTACCTGGATTTGCACTACTTGAGGGGAAATCATGGAAGAATCTGGATACAGAATTTTTCCACCCAGTCATGATCACTCATTGAAATTTGTATGTTTTACAGAGTGTTTTTAGTTTGGGAAAGTGCCCTCAAATATCAAGCAATGTTCTGATATACGCTGGAAATGGGGATATATACTCCCCTCTAGAGGGAAGCTCTGATGAATTCCTGACCACTTGTTGGCTCTTGAGTCTTGCCCTGTATCATGTCCCCTTCATCACTAGGTGTTTTGACATCCTTCCTGGGGACTGTTAGAGACCAAGCTCTGAAGACCTCAGGGTTCGTAACATGCATACCTCAGGAGCAGCTAGCAGAAGATAGTCCTTAGATTTTAAGTTCTGATCTGCCAGGACTGGGCGTTGCTGCTGTTGAGAGAGACCATCTGGATAAGTGAGATCCCATTGTTTTCTTTCTTGCACAGACCTTCAGGACTGGTATTTCATAGTAATGAAAACAAGTTATGGCACAGAGTGGAACAATAAATGTTCTCCACAAAACTGTACACCGAAGAGTTGCAACAAGGATGCCAAAGATTTGCTCAGCATGGAGTCTTGTCTTGTCTAGAGCTGAACACCTGATGGGTGATTCAAAATTACCTGATATTGATGAAGGACCATTTAAGGGATATGGAAAATATCCCTTGGAAAATATCTATGGAGAGCAGATGTTATCTTCAATTGTATTGACAGGTGTCAGTTCCTTGTTCTGACCCTACAACTTACAACAATGTCCTGTTTTTCTGGGAAGTTTCCTGCAGAAATGGGGCTCTTTAGGATTAAAATACTCAAATATGCATGCTTTTTTTTTTTCTGTGGAAGGCATACTGATGATAAAACCAGTCATATGAAAGTATGATGGCTTTAAGTTTCAGCTACGTTTTCACTGGGACTGGGATACTGCTGCATAGTCTTTCCAAATGAGTGAGCTGTCAGAGCACACTGGAGGTGAAAGTTGCCCATTTAAATCAAACACATTTTAATGAACCGAACAAGGCTTGCCATTTTTTTAATTAGCTCAGATGTGTTCTTTAATAGTCTGACCCATTTTGTGAAACATTTTTGCTACATCAAAGAGCTCCATTTTGCTGCCATTTTTTCTGAAATCAAACAGGTCTTGACAGAGAGCACACAATTTACTTTTCCTTCGTGCAATGACACATTTTTCAACAAGGCTGAAGTAATTAAATAATAACGAATGCAGGCCAATGTAAAAGAGAAGGAATGGAAGTATGACAGTATTTGTAGCCTTCCAATGAGTCTTTTTTCTAGCTAGTGAAACATACATTTTTCCCTAATATTTAGCAATAATGAACTTTATGATATTTATTTACAGAACTTGGTGAGAAGATTGTGTACGTTATACACCCACTAAAGCAGATGGATGAACAAAAGTAAGAGTTTGGAGTTTGGTCACGTCAAAACAGTTGGCCTTGATAAAGAATATCTTCCCAACACCTACATTTTCTTTTTTTTTTTTTGTCTAGGCCTATTACGCTAACAAAAGATTGTTACATAGTAAAGAAAAGCATTCTTTTCCATCTCAGCGACAGAATTTAGTTTGGGATG
>JANXJC010000078.1:27160849-27171787 GCA_027564655.1 Leptodon cayanensis
ATAATATTCAGCCATTTTAGATCTTGACACTCTCAATGTACTCTTCACTGAGATAAATTTGTTTAAATAACATTTCCACTTGAGTCTTGGACTTCTTTTAGTAACTTTCCTTTCTAGGTTTATGAGATTCCCTTTTCTTATGTATTAGTACAGTGTCAGTGTGCTACAATATATAAATGACCTAAAGGAAAGGAATGTCCAAAATTTATCAAAATTCTTAGTACAAAATTGCCAGGAACTTTAATTTCTGTAACATTCATCTTAATTTTTAACCTGGAGGAGTACCACACAGGAACTAGAGGTTCCAATATCATGCTTTGTCTTGACCAAAAGGCCTTCTGTTCACATGGGGTTTACATCTTGTTCACATTTTTTCTTATTATACAATCCACATGCTTAAGTGGATGCGGAAATTACTATCAAATGGCCTGCATTCAGCTGCCTTTCATATAGGAAGGCCTTTTGAAGATAACTGTATAAACCAATATTGTCTTTAAAACACACAGTGTATGCTGTGAACACTTTGAATATTGATTAGTTTATCATGTTGGTACTCTATTCAGATAAAAGGAGACAAAGAGTGTTTGGGACTTTGTATTTTTCTTGCATGTAAACAGTGAATATATGGGACAGTTTTGGCCAGACATTTGCGATCAGTAAAATAAATGGTAAACAACAACAAAATGCTTAAGTGCACAGAGAAAGTGTAGTAAGGAGGAAAATAGAAAAAAAAGTCATACTAACTGTTTACTTAAAAAGTTTCTTAATGTAATTCTGGAAATCGTTGATCAGAGATGGTAAACTTGGGATTAGAAAGCTAAATTTGTCTGATTTAGAGTGTAAGAACTTAAAGCACTTTCAGCTGAACTTTAAAAGGTACTTGTATAAAAGTTGACATTTCATCAGGACAAGTTAATGCATTCATATCTGCCTATTCATCTGAAGGATCTGTTATAATCTATGTAAGGTCTGTGAAGACTATATCGTAAAAGAATCTCACAATGACAAATTACAAAGTAATAAAATGGCAGATTAACTTAGATATTGATAAACAAAAAGGAAGGTACTTACCTATTAAAAAAATAAACCTTATAAAAGCATGCACAATGGGCGACTGTACTCCTGTTTAATAAACTCTCAACAGAGTTTGCACAAACTTGCTTTTTCCATTGCTGAACTGCAGAATTCATTGTCCTAGGATGTTCTGGAAACAAAAGCTTCTTCAGATATTTCAGATACCTACTATCTGATGTCATGATGGCTATTGTCCTGGTTTCAGCTGGGGTAGAGTTAATTTGTCTTCCTAGTAGCTGGTACAGTGCTATGTTTTGAGTTCAGTATGCAAAGAATGTTGACAACACTGATGTTCTCAGTTGTTGCTAAATAATGTTTAGTCTAAAGTCAAGGATTTTTCAGCTTCTCATGCCCAGCCAGCGAGAAAGCTGAAGGGCCACAAGAAGTTGAGAGGGGACAGAGCCAGGGCAGCTGACCCAAACTGGCCAACAGAGTATTCCATACCATGTGACGTCACATCTAGTATAGAAGCTGTGGGGAGTAGGGGCGGGGGTTATCGCTGCTTGGGGACTGATTGGGTGTCAATTGGCAGGTGGTGAGCAATTGCACGGCTTATCATTTGTGCATTCCAATCCTTTTATTATTACTGTTGTCATTTTATTAGTGTTATCATTATCATTATTCTTCTTTTTTGTTCTATTACACCATTCTTATCTCAACCCACGAATTTTATGTCTTTTCCCGATTTTATCCCTCATCCCACTGCGGGGGGAAAGTGAGCAACCGGCTGCGTGGTGCTTAGTTGCTGGCTGGGGTTAAACCATGACAGCTATTTTTCTGTTTTAAAGATAATCTTTAGCGAGGGTATTGTGAAAGAACTCCTGACATGGGAAAATGTAAATGCTGACAGATGTGTGTTTTATCTAAAGAGTGGACCATGCTGTAAACTTACGCTGACTTCCATCCTCAAAAGAAGAGTGAAAGTTCAGATTTCCTTCTGAAGCTTGTCCTTCAGGAAGATTGTCCTATCTATACCTTGAATTTTTACAACAGCTCCTGCTCTTCAAACTTCAGCCAATATTAAAGACCATGTAATATAAGCATAGGTTCCAAAAACAGATGCTGTATATGTGTACCCTGGCAGTTGTAGATCTTTCAAAATTACTCCGAAATGAACAGGCAATACCCTTTCCACCCTCTAGCCCTACATATATGCAAATGCACGTGTTAGCATATTCATTATTATTGGAGACAAGGTTTATGTTTATGAATGGAACAGGAGATCAGAAACATGAACTGGAACTTTCTTAAAGAACAGAGGGGTACAAAGGAAGCTTATAGGGATCCGAGCAGCAGTGGTGAGGTAGGCAGCCCAGACCACATACTACAGGGGTTGATTTCTCTCAAAGACTCCAGTGGAATTCACATGTTACTGAGGAAGATTTGCATTCTACTAAAATAGCCTTTGTGTGACAGAATTATTCTTTATAAATTTTTTGCCCAACTTTTCTTCTGAGATTTCTGAGACAATGATAAATATGGCTGTTCCAGCTCCAGGTCAATGCTCTGTTGTGAATTTTTCTGCTGATTCATGTTTTAGTGGTTACATCTTTTTTGACCTGTGGTTGTGTATAAGGCAGATGTAGAAGGGTGAAGGTCCTAATTTCTGATGGGAACTGCCACATGTGGCAACTCAAGATAGGGCCTAATGCTTGGAGATGCACAGGAGTCAGCTGTGCCTCACAGCTCCTGAGGAACCATCCATACCGTCTGATCATTGAATAAGTGTCTGAATAAAATGGAAAAGTTTAATACAAATAGTGCTGTGGAGACATTTAGAAATGCAGTAAATCCCACAAGCTCTAAATGCTGGAGAATATGTTTTCAAAAATGTTTGCTTTTAAGCTCTGTCTGCTGCTCCATTGAAATTAATGTTCCTCTTAGAGACCTCCTGGTCCCAGAACTTGTAATGTTTTCAAGCCTCAGGGTCATGATTGCTAAATTACTGTTACTAAAAGCTAGAATCAGCTCAAAAATAGGTTAATTTGTTTCCTTTGTTTTTAAATTGGCCTCTATTGTTACATAGGGTTTCTAACTCTATTTCTCACTACACCACCTTCACATGGGATTGTGCCCAGGAAGGTTTGAATGATGATTGAGGTTTATCATTAATTCAGAGACGGCTGACAGGTAGCAATGATTTTGCTTTATGATCATATGGATATGAGAAGGTAAACTGGTGACAGAAAAGTCTGTATATATTCAAGGGGTATTTAACAGAATGCATTCACATAGAACTTACTTGCAAGATTTAAAGGGGTGAAAAAAAGCTCTTGATGTAAATATTTCTAATGAGATGGGAAGTTGTTCCACTTTCTGTACATTAGAAAAGTCCATGTTCAAAGAGTTCTCTGGCCTGATCTTGTTAAAGAAACCAAATAATAGCTCACAGCCTTCTTATTACTAAGTTGTGGGCCCCTGTGTCATCAAAAGCTAGTAAAAATCAAAATCCCTTTGCATTTTCTTGCTTATTATGAAGAAGGTCTGTACTACAGGCTGATTTAAATCTTAAAAAAAGTGTAGTGAATCTGAAGTTCAAATTAAAGTATTCACAAGACGACAAGTTATGATCAGTGTCTCTTCATATGAAATAGGCTGTAGAGGTCTCAGATTTATTACTGCTAGCAGGGGGTTACAGTATGTTTCTGCTTTGTTAACCATTTTGCTTCAGATAGATTGTACTTATTAATTTAACTTGGCAAAAGTCTTTCCTATTGGCCAATCGGTATGGGAACTACTGGCATATGATGCCACATCCAGAATGTTTAGGATGACTTCCCACAAGCAAGATGATTACAGACTGATCCCTGGAAGGAGGGAGATGTGCTGCCCACAGTAGATGTCTGTACAGATTTTGGTACTCACCTTGCTTGGGAACTCAGCTGTGAGGTGTTACTTTCCTTTTTCCCTTCATGATATGCTACCCTATAAACATACCTTTAAATATGATTTATCAAGTTAGAACACCTGAATATGTTGAAGGTTTCTGTACTCTGATTCAAACAACGTCTAGTATGGCACGTTTTCAAGGAGTCAGTTTCAATAATGATCTGTTAGAAGGAGGATTTGCAGGATTCTTTTGCTAAATTGATTACCTCCCTCCTTCCTCTCTCATGCACATGCTGTTTTCTACTGCTTCAATCCTTACTTTAGAAGCAGGAATAAAAGTCAGTTTTTCTCTCTGCTACTTTGTGCATGGAGGGCAACATAAGTATACTACATGAAAAATGTGACTCCTAGCTAGGCTGCTACTAGATGGTTGAGAAAAATAGTTTCCTAAATGGCCACTTTTAATAGGAGGGCTGCTTATCTATTTATTTCAGTCTCACAAGGTCTTTTTCTTCAACAGTTGCATACACAGAGGAAAAAAGTTACCATTGGGAGGTAGGTTAAGGCCAGGGAGCATGGATCTGAAAGCCCAAGAAAGGAAGAAGCCCTCAGGAGCAGGCTGATGAGGAAAGAGGGCTGAAGGCAGGAAGAAGATATCAAGGAGCAGAGAATAATAACAGTAAGGAAAAGGAGAAGATAGATATTGCCCAGAAACATGGGGCAGACACTGGAGCTGGATCACTGTGAACAGCTTCCAGAAATGACAAAATAATACAAAGGTTCAGTAAAATGTAATAGAAGAGATGAGGGCATTTAGCTTTTGGTATTGCAGGATTAGGAGTTTTTTGAAGCTATCATCAGCTAATTTTAGAATGTGTACACAAATTTTTGAGGTTTTTGTTATAAAGAGAACATCTTCATTAGCAGAAATTTGGCTACATCCTTGTTAAAATTTAAGACTGTAGCTATGCCTAGAGAATTACAAACCCATAATGATACTAAAATCCAATTAAATGGATTTTAAAATAAATAAAAAGTTTAGGCTTTTATAATTTAACTGTATCTAAAATCCTCAGTCCAGTAAGTAGAGTTGGGTGATTTAAGAGAGCCCTTCCCGTGTTCATTGGGCCCAAGCTTAGAGTTGTTGTAAGAGTTATGTCAATGGTCCTTCATTGTACATTTTTGAATCCTTGTTCCTACTTGTTCACACATGCAAGGGTCTGTAGTCTTCCTTCCACTGAACTTCTGTAAGGTGAGGTTGGATCTCTTCTCACCTTTGGTTTTGGAGGCAGCTTAGGCAAAGAAGAGATGTACTTGCTCATGGTCCTCACAACGTACTGGTTTTGTGGCAGAATGATGTGTGGTTAACATAGCCTAGTGAATTGCAATATCCAAGCTAAGCACTGGCCATTATTGCCACTGAAAATCATTCAGCATGAATTATCTAATGTGTTATTGGGAGTACTATCCTGCAAGAGCCTTTATGGCTGTAAGCAGTGCCATCTCCTGTAACTTACTTCTATAGTTAACTTGGCTTCTGTTGCCATCCTACTGCTATGTTGAAAATGTATTTGATGTCTTCTAAAAGAGTAAGAAGAAAACACAGCCTGCAAAACCCAAAATTTTCAGCAAGCTCAGCAGAAGGTCAGAAGGACCTCTGAATTCTAACAGTGGATCTGTAACCACTAGTTGTGGTGTTTAGCTACGATTTAAGCATATTTTTGGTTATTTCCTCTGCATTGAAACCAGGACAATTAATATTTAATGATCTCATGGTGTAAGTCTATCTCACAGCTTCAAGTATTAGTGACTACTCTGTCATGTGTTTAATGAACAAAAATGTTTGTATGTTTGGGTTTTGTAAATATGAGCTAAGCAATGGTAACTATATATTCCTTCAATTAAAATAGGTATTATTACCTATACATGGGTCACTACCATACACATTAGTGGGAAGGAACACTTAAACTGATGACACTACTTAATGTTATGAATAACGTGAAACTGGAACTGAAAACCTTACTTCAGTGATAAACCAACTGTAAAAAATAGATGTTGAACTTTGATGTTTTGAAGTATTTCCTCACCTATTTTGAAATGTTCAGATAAAATGCAGTATTTCAAATGTTATGTGCAGCAACATGGAAGATAATCAAACAGCAAATGTTTCCATTTGGCAGTTCAATCACAAACGTATGTGCAATTATGTGTAATTATAGAGTGGGAAGAAAATGGAGACATATGATGATTGCAACATCATTATAACAGACAGTTATTTAACACGTACAGTTTTCAGCCTTTGTTGTGAGTGTCTTTTCTGATGAAAAATGAAATATATGTTGGGGTTTTTTCTACCTTTGAAGCAGACATCACACAAAGCTAGATTCAGAATTCTTTTCTCCCTAACAAAATGCATTCAGTGACTTTTTTCGATGTGACAAAGGGAAGCTGACAAAGTGAAACTGCATCAACTGTGGAGCTATAGGGTTTTTGTTTTTTAATGGTAGAGTACTATGTATGATCCTTCATTTGCTACTGTAATCCTTGACAAATACATTTATGACTCTCAGATGGTTGTTGATTACCTCAAGGTTACCTAGAATGACATGCAGCTAAAACTATCCTGAAGGCTTGAACATCTAAAATACTAGTTGTACCATTTAACTGGCAGTAGGTAGCATTCTTAGAGTATTAAGACGTGATACAGCTTTACAGACTTCCAATACAAATCATTCAAATGGTGAGCAAGAAAGAATAGTCAGGAATCAGTTTAAACTGACTTGTTAAATAGGACTGTTAGTCCTGCACTGTCATTTGAAATGAGGAACCTGTATACAATTTTCCTGTCAAGAAAAAGAAAAAAAAAAAACAACAAAAAACCAAACCACAAACCCTACAGTGGTTAGGGCACTTCTTCAGGGCATGGGATAACATTTGGGTCAGTCCATTTCTACAGCCTGTCCACGTCCCCCTGAATAGCACCTCTACTCTCTGCTCGCCACAATTTGCTGTGATCCACAAGCGCACTGGGAGTGTACTCTATCCCATCTGCTAACATGGTCATCAGATGAAGATATTAGAGTCACCAGCAAGCAAAAAGTCTCCTGAGATTTCAGGTGGGGTCAGCAGATTGGTGTCTCTGGCCCCTGCAGGAAGGACTTTCCTACAGCTTGCTCTTTCCTGCAGACATTAAATTCAGACTCAGCTGGTCCTGATGAATTCCCTGGCAGGTGCCACCCGTCCTTACAAGTGACCAGGGCACTATGGCTGTGCTGAAGCTGCATGTCTGCAGGCGGAGTAGGAACAGGCCTCTGGCCTTCCCCACCCCAACAGCCTCTGGCTGTCCTTGCTGCCTGTCGTGGTTTAACCCCAGTCAGCAACTAAGCACCACTCAGCTGCTCACCCACTTCTCCCCCCCAGGGGGATGGGGGAGAAAATTAGGAAAAGAAATAAAACTCGTGGGTTGAGATAAGAACTGTTTAATAGAACAGAAAAGAAGAAACTAATAATGATAACACTAATAAAATGATAACAGTAATAATAAAAAGTTTGGAATGTACAAATGATGCGCAGTGCAATTGCTCACCACCCGCCGATCAACACCCGGTTAGTCCCCAAGTGGCGAATCACCAGCCCGCCCCCACTCCCCCCAGTTTACATGGCGTCCCATGGTATGGAATACTCCGTTGGCCACTTTGGGTCAGCTGCCCTGGCTGTGTCCTGTGCCCCTCCAGCTTTCTCACTGGCTGGGCTTGAGAAGCTGAAAAGTCCTTGATTTTAGACTAAACACTACTTAGAAACAACTGAAAACATCGGTGTTATCAACATTCTTGGCATACTGAACTAAAAACATAGCACCGTACTAGCTACTAGGAAGACAATTAACTCTATCGCAGCTAAAAACCAGGACACTGCCTTGCCACCTTCAGCTCTGGATCTGGACTCTGCAGATTCTCTGCTATGACCCTGGCAACCTCCTCCTTGTTCTCCAGGGAAGTGCACCCTGCTCACCACCCCGTGGCTCCCTCCTGGACGCCCAGTGCCCCCTGCCCCGCTGCACTGCCTGCACACACTTTGCAAGAGCAAAAACATGTCTTGGTTTGCCACTTAGGGGAGTCATAAACACCATAGCTATACAAGTACTCTCTCTAGTGTGAGGTTTTATTGGAGCTACTGTCTCTGACTGGTGTGCTGTATGTTATTGTCTTGTGCTGCCCAGGCAAAAAACAGTTATTTCCAAGGACTGTGAGGCAATGAGTGGCTCATGTTGAATTCGCAGCCAGCAGCCATTAACAAGTTCCTGCTGCTGCTACTCTGACAAGAGGCAATGTGACAGCTGACCGTGTCATCCTGATAACCAAGTTTTCTGTGTTTTTGCCATCAGAGACAATGCAAACCTCAGATACAGATTTTCAGAAGTCCTTGAAAGCCTTCTGGATGTAAAGAGTTGTTTTTTTCTTCTCTTCCTGCCTGCCCAACACGTTCTGTGCTCTCTCAGTGATCCTTACAGGTGATCTCACCAGCCTGCTTCCCACACTGCCCCACTGGCTGGGTTCTCGGGTGAGGCTTGCCTGCCCAGAGGCTGTGCAGGCAGACCAGACTGGGGTGCTGCCAATGGCAGGATTTACATTCATAAAAAAAAACTGAGACCTGGACTGAACTGGAGGTTTTTCAAATTCTCCACAACACAGAATGAAGTTGGTATTTTGTGTCTGTGTGTGCTTTGTCCCAAATATTTTGAATCTCATAACTCTTGCGACAAAATGCTTATTTTCTGAAATAGACACTCTGGAAAACAGAAAGAAATACCAAAGGAATTCACAGGAAAGTGGAATGTGATTCTGGAGATCATCAGCTGCAGTAAACATTTGACAAAATCAGCAAGCTGGGAGTTAATCAAAAAGAAAGGGAGGTCCTGGAGAAGCATAAGTGTGAATGAGGTGGCTTGGCAACTCTTTGTTCATTGGTATAGTTAGCACAGATCATGATTTGGTCACTATTTGTAGTTTTTAAGTCTTGAGGGGGAAAGGGAGGTACATGAAATAAAGATTTAAAGAGGGGTCAAGGCACATCTGAAGGTGGAGATGAAGGACAAAGAAAGGCCTACTACTGATTGCAGTAGATGCCTGGTGGACTTAATGAATGGGCTGTATGTAATCTTTTGAGTCTGGTCATAAAAGAAGTAGAAGAAATACATGGCAGGAGAGTAGTCTTGGGAAGACCAGAGCTATACTAGTGGAGGTAGGGGTATAGTGTTTATAGTGCAATAGATTGCATAGAAGATGTAAGAATAGTACAGAAAGAAGGTTCTTCTGCCAAAATTACTTCAAGAAGTGTATGGTAAGAAAGACTCCACTAAAAAAAATGTTGGGGGTTTTGCCAGATTCGGATATTTGTCAAACCTCTGTCATTCTGCTATTAGTTGAATGGTTTTGATAGCTAGAGTATAATGGAGTGATGGGAGAATTAAATTTATCAAATGAAGATTAGAAAATAAATGGCTATTTGCAGATGTGGTAGCTAACATTTCTTCAAATTCACTTAAAAGACAAAAGGTGTTGATGGTTTCAGATTTGATTTTGATGAATAATGAGTAATATAGAAGAACTGGTTCTAGAAAATATTTCCGTTGCAATAATTAAAGACTGATTCACAGTAAATAAAGACTAAACAGGAGGAAGCCACTATGTCAGCTGCAAAATAACAATGTCTCAGACATTACAGGTCAACTTTGTATAGTCAAATAAATGAGTTTAATACATTGGAAAGTAATTAGAGCAAATATGCAAAATAGCTAGAATTTGTACAGTAAACACAGGTGAAAGCCTGAAGTACTTGCTGCAGCTAAGCCAAGGACTAGCAGAAGTGTTCAGAAATGGAAGATTTTCTCAGCTTTCTGAGCTTAGTTTTTAGATCTTAGATATGTGGAAGGTTAGGAATAAAGTAAGAATTGCTGAAAGTTGAGTCTGACTTTGCAAAACAAGTAAACCAAAAACCTCAATGTTCTTCAACTTCACCAATAAAAAGAATAAGGGGAAGAAACAAGATTACTATCCTGTAGACCTAAAGATTTAGAGAAGTCTAAGCAGAGCCCTAAAACTGGATTGAACTTTCTTGTCAATTTTCATCAAGGAAAATGGTACTGAAAATAGGAGCTAACCTGCAACAGCGGCAGGGGAAAGGCTAGAATATGAAAACTGCTTCATCTAGGCTGGAAGTGAAACTCAACTGAATGTTTTTAACCCGGGTTATCTAACCTTTTCCCCTGACTACTGAAAGAAGTGCCCCATGTTCCTTCACCACCTGTATAGCAAACTTCATTGTAAGTGATAGTGTGTATTTCAGAAGAGCACATAAAAGGATTTGGAGCCCTTCCCTGCATTTTCCTTTTCCTTAGGAAAGTGAAAATTGCCAGATAGTTTTGTACCTTTCATTAAATAAAGTTCAAGGACTCCTCTAAATTACAGTGCCCTGTAAGGAAAAGAGCAAAAAGAACATTAGTCTGTTCTTAGCTATTTGAGAGTTTAATGGGACTTTTAAGAAAAGAGAAAATACAATCATGGAAGTAATGGACTATGAATTAAAAAAAACCCAAAACACCTCATGGACTAGCCAAAGGTAACATGTTCAAAAATAATTCAGAACATTTCTTCGTAAAAATATTTTGTAAAGACTTTAAGGTGGCTAAAGAGGAAATTACATTGGCTTGCTCTTAAAAGGAAATTGTCAGGTTGGAGGAAAGTTACAGGTAGAGTTGTTCAGAGATCAGTCTTGGGACCAATATAATTTAATATTTTCATTACAGTCTTTGGCAGAAGAATGCTAATGAGGCTTGCTGATAAAGTTAGTCAGCATCATCAAAAAGAGGGATGAAAAATTGGGTCGGCTTGTGGAATAGTCTGCAAGGTATGAGACGAAATTTAATAGTACAACTGCTTAGTCATATCCTTAGGGAGTGGTAATAAGAAAGACCATTATTAACTGAAAGCTGTTAAGTTGGAAATGACAAAAGATTAGAGGACTCTGGTGTAACTG
>JANXJC010000078.1:27187735-27203045 GCA_027564655.1 Leptodon cayanensis
ATTGCACTGTGCATCATTTGTACATTCCAATCCTTTTATTATTACTGTTGTCATTTCATTAGTGTTATCATTATTAGGTTCTTCTTTTCTGTTCTATTAAACCGTTTTTATCTCAACCCACGAGTTTTACTTCTTTTCCCGATTTTCTCCCCCATCCCACTGGGTGGGGGGGAAGTGATTGAGCGGCTGTGTGGTGCTTAGTTGCTGGCTGGGGTTAAACCATGACATTCACTTTCATTGAAGTGGCTGACAATCTTTGTGAGGTTGGAAAAAGTTTCTTTTCAGCATTTCAATTTTCTTTTTGTATTTCTGTCCCCTCTTTTCACACAGGTTAGGGGTTGACTTTTCAAATGGAATTACCTGGAAAGTCAACTTAGTAGCTTTGAGAATTTACAAGGTAGAATTTTAGCAGATGTAGAAGGTCCTGCATGTGATCACAATATGCAGGTGGCTGGGCACACCACAGGAGCTAAACTGTGCTTAAGATACCTTTGTATTTCCCTGCTGTCTGAAGTGGTCGAAGGAAAGCCAGAAATTCAGTGCCTGAAATTATCTTCAATATAGGAACAACTGAGCAAAACTCTGCCAGAGTTTCCTGTCAGTGAAGTCAGCAATGATTGCAGGGCTTTCTATATTTGTGATGTCTCCTTTGCCTCAGTACTGTCAAGATATCTCCTGCTGTCCTCCCCATTCTTCCCATCACCAATTTGTTGATACTAGAGAAGGTCATGGATTTTAGATCAGATTTTAGGTGCTCTGAGCCGTAAATATTGTCCTTTACTGGGCATGTCTTGAACGTGCTACATCTCTCAGCTGGCACCTGCTCAATTATCTGCAGATCCAGAAGTTGCTCAGTCATGTTAGCAGCTTTCTGCACTAATGTTTACTAGAGGAGCTGGGTTAACTGCCAGGTGCTACCTCCACCTGGCTTTTACATGATGGCATTGTGTCGTGTAGCTGTGTCAAGAGATCAGTCTTAGTGGTGTCAAAAAAAAGAAAGAAAGAAAAAAAATTCCTTTACTGTGCATGACTGGGACATGGTTTTTTGTACTGTCTGTCACCATAGTGTTTAAAATAAAATTACCATCATGCATCACATGAATCATATTGACACTTTTGTTGGAAGCTGTGGTACCAGGGAGTTTGGATAGCTTATCAGCCTCTTATCTGTTGCCTCCTCCTGCTTCTGCAATTGATTCTTAGCTGTGTGATTTTTTTAAGAGTGTAGAACTGTTGCTTGCTGCTGCAGTTGCCCTGTGTTTCCTCCTCTCACCTGCCAGTTTTCTTACCCAAAGTAAAGACAGTGAAACAAGGGTAGGAGTCAGGCAGCTGATCCATGTGTGGACTCTCAGATAAATTCCTTTCCTGATGCTACTTCCTTGGTCAAACCTGCAGAAGGTTAAAACTTTAATCAATATCAACATGGTTTATTGTTTTTATTAACAACACATAATTAACTGACAATCAGTGAACTGTAGTTCAGGATCAGTATCAGATACACAACAAATAAGCTACAATACTTAACTATTACAAATTTTCATGCTTCTTTTATATTTTTCAAAAGTCTCTCTGAAATTCCTCAGTTACTGTATAATCCAGCTGATGGTCATCCTTCTCTTTAACATAATCAGTTTTTGACAATTGACATTTCAGGTAGTTTTATGTGTTCGATCCACATGTATTATTTATACTCACATTCCTAACTTAAAAGCTATTGCTGTCCAGGGCCATTTTACTAAGGGTGGGCACAGCAATTAATAAAAAATTAATAAAAAACCCCAATGAGATGTGAACTGGCATTAAGCAAGCATTTCTGATGGTATTTGGGCTAGGGCTGGCAAGAAGAACAAACAGCAGTAGTCACTGCATTACGAAAAGATGGATGTTTAGTTGAGAAATATCTGCATGCAAAAAAGGAGCAACAGAAGGGCTCAACCACATGGGCCTACATTAATATCAAAAAAGCTGTGTAGGGTCTGTGCATTTCATGCTGCCACAGAGTTGTATGTGAGTCACCACATGATGGTCTTATCCATCTTTGTATATGGGTCTTGAGGGAAAACAGAAGGTCAGAAGTGTGGCAGCAGCATCCCCAGCACTTGCCTGCAGCACTACTGCAGTTTACATTTAAGATGATAGAGTACTTGCCCTGGCAATCTAACAGAGCTCTTTCTTCCTATTGAAAGCATGCACTTGGCTCCTCTCCTCCTCGCTCTCTGGGCTCTGTGACAGGTAGTTCCAGATGACCTGACGTATCAGAAAAACTCTCCTATTTTGACATTGTAAGCAGCAGCGGTGTTCTCTCTGTAGGCCACTTCTAAGACATCCCTCCTAATTTTGTAAATTAGACAAACATTTTTTGGCAGGTGGTCTCTGAGAGCAAGCTAAATTGTTTTCTAGGAGGTTGTCACTGCTGAAGAAGCTGTTACAATGCCTGGGGCCAGACCCAGCATTCAGCTTGACCTTTGTTAAATGTACCTTTTCTGGAAAAACGTCGCCTTCTTTTGAGAGTGGAAAATTGTTCCTGCTGCTCCTGCTGACTAGTTTAATTTCTGAAATCTGTGTCTGATGCCAGGCCACAGCAAAGCTGCCATCTTTCTTAGGGACTATGTTTCCTTTCTAAAACTGCATATTAAATAATGGTCATCTTGCACTTAATTCTAGTTATAACGTATGGTATGAGGTAAAGTTCTAGGTATGAGGAAAGGAAGCTATTTCCAATTATACTAAAATACAGGGAAGGAAATCTTTTCACAGATTTAACAGTTGTTATTATCTAAGATTTATAAGCACAACAAAACCAACAGACCCTCAGCTTCATTCTTATTAGTATCAACATATGTCAGGAAAACTATTGAAGAAATACTAAAGAAATAAAAAAGTTAGACCCCAGGAGCTGATCTGACAGATAACTGAGCACGTGAAAAAAGAAAGATCTAGGAAGAAGGGTAAATCAGCTGCTCCCAGGAGGAAGGTCGAAGTAAGTGCAGAAATCAAAGATGTAGCATGCACATCAGATCATTTGACTTGTTCAGATTTAAATTTGACAAGTTCAAGTTTAATTTTTCATTGCCTTACAAAACACTTTTTTTTTCCTTGAGCATCTACATTTTGAACTCAAAAGTTCTTTGTATGGGAGAATCTATACTTAACAATGTAAAAATTCATTCAGGCACATTTGGAATGGTGTTACAGAGTTGAACATTCACAGGTCTAATAACAAATGTAAAGTAGCCTTAAAGAGTAAAACACACAGTCTAACAGATATAATGAAGCTAAAAAATATTGTGATAACAGCTGTCTACAGAAACAATGTATAGTACATATGTATCCTTGTGTGATGAGGTAAGTGTCTAGATAGAGAGGTGTTAAAGAATGCTGAGGCAAAGCTAGGCAAAATTTTCTAAACTAAATAACACCTATGTGCTTTGAGGAATCTGCCACCTATAATTAATTTTAAATGTATGGTGGTCATGGTACAAGAAGACTGGGGAAATATATTGTCTGGACTGAAAATTATGTGGTAGTATTAGCTAAGTTTTGAGAGGATTATGTATGTATGTATGTATTTATTTATTTATTTATTTTGCTTTGAACATGAGAATACTCCAAATTCAGAAGAAAATAAGGGTACAAACCCATACAAACTAGAACTGAAGGAAAAGCTTTCCACAAAAATTTTCAAGTGGCAACCAGTCAGTTCCCATAGATCAGTTTCAGTTTGACAGGCTACAGGGATCCCCTCCATCTTCGCTTGCTGATCTGCTGGGGTAAATCTGTGTCCCCAGATTGACTGCTGTAGAACTATGCTCTGATCTCTTTTTTCTTATTCTTCCAATAACGTAGATTTTAAACTAGAAAGATAAAGCCTGTAAAGTGAAGACAAAATTGTGTCATGAAGGTTAAATGGGAAATAGTACATAGGCTTCATAAACTAAATTATTTTCGCAATAATATAAATCTTTTTATAAGATACACCATGTTCTGCCTAGGTGCATGGAGCATGATTTCATTACAGTGATGTGCTTGATGTGTTGGATTTCAGTGATGACTGATATGATCTCTGCATGTTATAGTTTATGGAAGTCTCTAGATTTGTTTTGGTGAAAAGTGCCATGTAACAGTGATGTGATATTGATGTGGACCATTCCAGCTAAATCTTTTCTAGTGGCTTTAACAGTCTGATTTTACACATTCCAAAACTTGCTGTGTAACTATTAATTTTGTATCTTC
Organism: Leptodon cayanensis; assembly: GCA_027564655.1. Classification (NCBI taxonomy): domain Eukaryota; kingdom Metazoa; phylum Chordata; class Aves; order Accipitriformes; family Accipitridae; genus Leptodon; species Leptodon cayanensis. The sequence continues at coordinate 27,191,969 of JANXJC010000078.1, forward strand.
CTTTTGGTCATTATATAAGACAAGCTAGAAAATAAATGCCTGTCACCAAATACAGTATCGTAAAAGCTAATATAGCTTTCATATTAGCAAATACAGGTACTGTACCAAGTCTTTCACATCTTTTTCATCAGTTGAGCTATAATTACAATAACCACATCAAAATGTTATAAGGTATGTCTGTAGTACTACCAATTATTAAAGATTATCTTATAGATTAGATTGCAGCTGTAGTTCTGACATAACAGCTCTTCCTGTTCTCTACCATATGAAGACCCAAGAATTAGTAACATGCATCTATAAAAATCCTTTGTTTCCATTGATACCTTTCTAGTGAGCTTCAAATGAAGAATTTCACAACTGTATTTTATGTGTTTTATACTTCTAAATTGTAAGAATGAGGAGAAGAAATACTACTATTTATTTCTCTCTTTCTCTCTAGCATGAAGAATATATTATTTCTATGGAGTATGATTCTCCAAATACTCACGCTGTGTGAGAGAAAAATCAAAGGCGGTGAAAAGGAAAATGCAGCTGTGTGCAGAAGAATGTGCAGAGATGACAATGCAAGTACTAGCAGAATCCTGTATTTTAAGAAGGCCAGAGATGTGACTAATCATAGCCCCTTTTTTTTTTCTTTTTATCGAAAAGATTTGTTACTCAAATACAAGCGTGATGGCATAGTGATGGGATAAAATGGCAGTTGAAAAACCTGTAGGAAGAAGGAGGTTTTTGAGAAATCTATATCTGCAGTGTATTTCCATGAGCGAAGCAGACCTTTGCTGCTGCAGAACAGTGCCATGAAAGTTACCATCACTGACCAGCTAGGCTAGCCCAGACCAATCTTGAGGTGCACCTTGAGCTCAATGCTTCGTAACTTCTTTTGTATAGACTACAGGGAGCAGTCTGTCTGATTAGGATTCCCTTTAATCTGCCTCCTGGAGTCCTCTACCACATCACACAAATCTTTCTCTGAGATCCTGGGATCTCAGAGTGATTCTGGTGTGACCAAAGGCAGACCTGCAGGTGAGTAGGAGAAGCTAACTGGTAAAAGACAGGTAATTAACAGGTAGAGGCAGGATCTCAGTGTTGGACTGAACCACTATACAATGGCAGCTAGGTACCAGTTCTGGTGTAAATCCAGGACTAAGCCATTCAAGTAGCTTAAGAGCTGTACAATTTAGTAGATTGTTATCTGATAGGTTATTTGCACGAAGTGTGGTAAAAACCACCTTGTAAGAGGCACACATGCCATCAGCTAATTCCTGAAAATCTGAACTCACATATACAGTGCAGTGCTTGCCCTGCAAGGGCAGTAGGAAGCAGGCAATCCACTCAGAGATCTAGCATACTTAAGCGAATGAATTACAGTAAATTACTGAAGATAAGTCTTTGCATTATTTCTCCATGCTGTAAGAGACTTTAAAAAAAAATGTTGGAAGGAACTGTTTGAAATAGTTTCATCTATGACAGAAATCAGTTGTGGTGATGGAGGCCTTGTGTCTTGCAGGAGGCATTCAAAACCCTCGGGATTGATGTCTGCATCATTTTTCAACAGAACCATGACTGCCCCAAGTGCTTCGGTGCCCAAGGAAAAATTAATCCTCCCCTGCTTTTTCAGACTGCATTTTACAGTTCTGACTCTTTAGCACACCTCTGCTGCTTCAAGTCCTCTCCTCTACCAATTCTGACTTGCCAAGCCATGGGCTAAACAAAGAGAAAAGCTGGCACATGTATTTCTTAAAAAGTACTCTGTGCTAGCTTCAGAAGGTATAAATCAGCATCCCACCACATGGATTTGTACTCTAATCAGATAATATTGATGCCTGGACACATTTGTTACTTCAGTTGATGCCCTTTCAGCTAATCAAGATTGAAAAAAGAGAAAAGACAACAATATGTATTTATATTTATATTTATTTACATTTACATTTACATTTACATTTACATTTACACTTCTGTTTATATTTATATTTTAAAATAAATTTATATTGAGCATTCATGGAGGATGTAAGAAAATTTTACTGCCATGGGTTTAGAAACCTATGTTACACCCAAGTGGCAAAGCCATGAGTGGGCTAGTTTTCTCAAATGCATGCTGCTAAGCATACCACCATATATTAAACCCTTAGCATGCTGCTTCTCATATACAGAAAAAACTGGCACTTTCTCTGTTACAACACTTTTGTCCTAGTTTTCTTGCATTTCCTGTTATACACTTTATATTTTTTTTCCCATTAATTTGCAAGGTATAGTTGGTTTTGTTTTACAAGATATTTCCTGAGAAAGTGTTGGAAAACACAGTTTAGTTTTCCAAAGAGAAAAACTAAGGTGGCAAATGGCTGAAGTTATACAAGATCATAAATTCAGCCCTAGGTGAATATATGCTGAGTGTTTTCTAGTTAAATACCCAGGTTCTTTCCTGACCTCCTCCATAATCTATAGGGTGTTCAGGAGAGAAGCAGGAGGCTCCATAACATCAGAAAACCAGAATTTATGTGGAGTTTTACTCTGAGGGATGCTAAAGACTGTCAACGCAACCAATAAATAATGCTCAGAAGAAAAGGTCTGATCAGATTTCATGCATGCTGTTTAAGTCTTCTTGGGCTGGGAAAACAGGCTGCCAGAGCTAGAAACCTGAGTTACAGCTATATATGCATTTCCTAATTTATTGCCTGATTTATAATCTGAATGTTGTTCTAATGCAATTAAGAATCTCCTCCAGATACCCAAGTCATCATAGGTTAATTTTTTTTTTAGAACTAAAATGTTGAGCAGAAATTTTCAATGTGCTGTCTGTCTTGCTCTTGGAAAGTTGAGCAGGTGTAACTGGGATGGAAGGAGACCTTTGAGCAAAACAGAGTCTACATTGGACATTGAAATTAGGAGCTTTCCTGAGGCTAGCAAAGATGACTCAATCAGAAGATCAGATTAAACACTACTTTTGAGCATGTGGAGGACCATTTATACTGTCTGTCTTAGTCCAGATTTAGGGTTTGAATATATTCAAGGACCTGTGGACTGTCTTCTACAGAGTATTTAGGAATAGACAACTTTACAGGGACCCAGTTGAACCCGTAATTGCTACTGACTTTTAGCAGAATGTTCTTGCCCTTATCCCCTTGTTTCCCTCCTTTCTCCACACTTGCAAGCTATGTGAGCTATGACTCCCTCTCATTCCTACCTCAGAAATTCCTGTGTGATGAGAGCTGTCCCATGACAGTTGTACCTTAGCCCTGAGCATTCTCACTGCGCAACGAGCAAGTTTTCCTTCATCCTTCCCTCTTCACATCAGTCTCCTTTCCCCAGCATTGTGTTCTCCCAGAGAAGGATTAAAATTCAGCTTTCAAGCTGCAGTTATTTTATTTTTCAAGACAGACAGATGAGCAGCTAGAAATCTGGGTGGGCAATCAATTCCTTATCATTGAAAAGAAGCGAGAATATTTGGTTCAAAGGAGGGGAGAAGATTGTGGGAAAGGAAAGAGACTAAGCATGTCATCAGTCCAACGCCCTGTGGATAGGCAAATTAAGTGCTACGAGATAGACATAATCCCAGGAACGGTTAAACACGTACAGGTTTAGAACCTGTTACCAATCACTTGGCAACTATACTGATGGCCTGATGTCATCAATGTGTTAGCTTATGTTGCTGAATCTACAGATTGTCTTGAAATTTGGTCTTGCTAGATATGCTCTTAGCATTTCAATACAAGAACAAAATCCGACTTACTTACTTTGGTAGCTGTTGACATTTGATGGAAAATGGTAGAAATCATGTCTAAGTAAGATATCTTCATGAAGCCAAAAGACAGCGTCTAAAAGAAGCACACTATGTATGTCCCAGTTCTGATTAGCTTTGAGAGGATGATGGAAAGAGCTAAGCAATGGAACAAATAGGTGTCAGATCTCACCAGGAAGAAGTAGAGAACAGCAAAAAAAGATGTGATAGTACTGTCTTTCATGACACAGATTGACAATGTGCAGTGAAATCGTACTGAGAAATGATCTGAAATGTGGAGTGTTGTAGCCAGTACCTACTGCAAGGAGGTGAGGCTTGTACTCATCTGAATTATGTGAGTCATGTGAAATAGGTGTTCATCTACTGCTTCAGAAACCCAGAATTCTTTCTGGTAGAGATCACTGATTTCAACACCATGTCTGTGATGGGCTAGGGACAGCAATGCAGCAATGAAAACAATAGTCACTTAGCTATCTCCTCTTGAGCTGAAGCCTTCCCCATGCTTGCAAGTGAGAAAAGATTTCAGTTAGAAAAGCTGCAGGAGGAGCTTTTAGGAACACATTTTATTTGTACATAACGTCCTCCAGTCAACACTGATTCTCTTATCCGCCCTTTGTCTGTAAGCCACAGACTAACTTGGCATCAACTTTATGCCTGGCCATCACCATTTCCATCAGTAAAGGTATACGCATTTCTGCATAGCAATTATGTCGTTGTATTTCACATCTGTTTTAGGAGCAGGAATAACTGATTAGATGCAATGACAAAATATCTCTGCAGTAAGGAAGTTGATATACTTGAAATTGCATCTCAGTACAGTGTGCAGAAATTGGAACTGTTTGCAAGAAAAAAGTAGTCCGGCTTACTGTCTGGTCTGTGGTCATGTAACATGACTCACAACCAAGACAGGTAGACACAGGTTGTGGATTTCAAAGAGTAATGCACTTAGGTTCATTGTTTATAATCATACTAGGTTCACAGAGATTTTAGGCATAATCCTAGGTCAGTCTGTTACTCTGTTAGTTTTTTCAGGGAACTGTGGGAGCTAAGACACCTGTTCTCAGCATCACTTGCAGAATGTTTTTCTTCTAATTTATTTTTATATCTTGCCCAACTCTAACAATTACTGGCCTGTCTAACTGTTTGGCACAGTGTTCTACTGTTCATTTATTTGACCCTAGTAGTCAGCATCAGCAAAACCTTCCAGTTTAATTACTAGAACTCCCCACATTCTACCCAAACTGTCCACACTGATTGTAAGTTGAAAAGTTTTGTGTAAGAGTAATGTATTTATGTTTTTTCTTTTTTTTTCAATATTGAAAGACATTTAAAATCCTAAAAAGAACCAAGCCTGATTTTTTGTTTCATTTGGTATGGCATTATGGGGTGATACCTGAAACCTAAATTAGTTTTAAATTAAAATGGGTGTATTTTAAAATACTCCTTTGTTGAAGTCATTTCAGAAAACTTTCATTGTAATATGCAATAACTTCAAACATGATTTATCGCAGGCCTTCATGAAATAGAAATGTTGTCCTGCCCACCTTGTTTAGCATTTCAAATAAATTGCTATATCTAACACATATTTTTAACGTATCTGAAACTAAATAATAGTGATGTTATTAATTTTTGTCTAAAATCACACAAATATGTCACTGTAAATTCATAAAGCTGAAATAAGGGGTTCATAAAAGAGGCAAAGGCTTCAGTTATATTTACAATAAAATGTGACTGTAAGATAAATCCCTGTTTCTAATGTACAGCAGCTATTTTTAAAGTATGTTCAAAGCTGAACAGATCACATTACAGATGATTGCAATCACCAAAGGAAAATTAAATACTTTGTGTGCTCCTGGAAAGACTCTTCAAAGTATGTCCACCTGACTTTTCTTCCAACATTTATCCTTAGAACACCAATCACACTTTGTCCATGTTGACAGGTTTACAGCAAGACTTGAACAGGCTTTTCATGAGACATAAAATCTTTCACTGATTGTTTTAACCTGGTTTATATCCATTTAAATTTATCTGGGTCTTTGCTTCTTATTGCATAATATAATGCATTAGTAGTAATATGGATCATTTTCTGTCTATTTGTTTTAATGAAATTGCTAATAGGGTAGTAAGAGTAATGAAAGAATTCTACTGTTACTGTGAAAATGACAGATTTCTACAGCTACTGTTTGTGAAGACTGGTATGGTGGTGTGCTCTTTCTCCTTCCTCCTGTCTTTCCTTTTGTGAGTCATTTAGACTTGTTTTTCATTAATCAACAACTGGGTTTTTTTGGCCTATGTTATGGTTTTAGTATGCATTTTTAATAACAGAATTTGCTGCTATATTGGTCACTAATAGTACATGTATTGTCAGTCTATGTTAATTTTATTATTTGGATGTTCATACCAGAAGAGGGCAATGTTAATCTTATTACCAAGCCCTAAAGTTATGTTTAACTTCATGTGAATAGCTGTTTTCTTTCCCTTAAACATTACGTGAATTTGGCCCCAGTCCTGCTTTTATGTAAGCCTGTGACTGATCTACTGAAGTGCATAGATTTAAACATCCAAGCATGAGCTATTTTACTCATGCAATGTTAGGAATGGCTTTAACCGTGAAGCATAGACTTGGACTGTAACAGAGTATTACAGCATGTTTAATGTTAAAGACTGTAACTTGCAATTCTTGCAGGCACAGTATAAAGGAAGCACTGCTCCTCAGAAGCCACACAAGGTCAGATGTGGTTATGATGCTTTCAAACCTGACAGTAAAACAGTAGCCTTATTAAATGAAAAGAGAGTGTTAACCACTGATTTTGGTGGGATCAGGTTTCTACCTAAGTTCTATGTTAGAAATGAGATCTTCAGTGGCATTAATTCTCTTTGTAGCTGTCTAGTTTATATACACTCAAATATAGGAGCATAGTAATCCGTGACTTTCTGAACAATTGGGAATACTCCAGTTCAGTACATGCGTGAATTCTTTGCTGCCTTGTCAATTAAGTAATTTGAAATAAAAAGCAAAAACCACATAGAACACGATTTTTATGAAAATTGTGTTGTTGTGGAGCCCATGAATAGTCTTGGAACAATATGAGCTATTAACAGGTTCAGGTGATGAATTGGCTGAAAGGCAGAATTCAAAGGGTTGTAGTGAATGGGGCTACATCTGGAAGGCAGTCAGCCACCAGTGGTGTTCCTCAGGGCTCAGTTCTAGGCCCAGTTCTGTTCAATATTTTTATCAATGATCTGGAGGCAAGAGTTGAATGCACCATTAGTAGGTTTGCTGGTGATAGAAAACTAGGAGGTGCAATTGACTCTCTCAAGGGCCTTGCACAGGAATCTAAATAGATTGGAGCACTGGGCAATCATCAGAAGCATGAAATCTAACAAGAACAAATGCCAGATTCTGCACCTGGGACAGAGGAATGCTGGATGCAAGTATAAATTGGGAGAGGAGTGGCTGGAGAGCCGCCTTGCAGAAAGGGATCTGGGGTGCTGGTTGACAGTAAGCTCAATATGAGTCAGCAGTGTGCTCAGGCAACCCAGAGGACAAACAGCACCATGGGGTGCATCAAACACAAAGGATGTTGGGCACTCTTTGAAGAATGGAAGTTATGACAACAGGACCTCACTTATCTCACCCTTCCAGGCTGTCAATGCCTACCGCTGAGTGAGTAGAAAGCACAGGTTTGAATGCCTGCAAATATCAACATGCTTGTGCAATTCAGGTAGCTCAGGCCTACGTGGGATGACCAAGTCAATAACTGTCTGTTTCTAGAACCCTCACCAGTCTGAGGGACTTTCTGTTCATGTGCAGAGGCAAAAGCCGTAGGGGTTGCCAAAGGGGAAAAAGGAAGACTCCTCTGAAACATAGAATCGGCAACTAATGCCATCAGACAGTATTGAGCCACAGTCTTCATGATCACAGCTTTGGACTTAGGTACTTAACTGAAAACTCAGAGCAGCACTACATATTAAGTACTTTCAGACTCACCCCTGAAGACACATTATAGAGAGGATGCTGAAACAAAGCCCAGAGCTGTGCATCTACAGCACATGTTTAAAGCCTTTCCAGCTTCAGTAGGCATGACTCTAGCCTTTAATGAAGAAAAATTGCATGTTTGGGGCTGACAGACTGAGCTGATGTATCTGAGACTGGATCAAGTTAATATTTGCCATTTCTGACACAATCTAGACTGTGCTGAACAAAAGGGTTCTATACACCCTTCAAAACTACAGATGGATTACTGAAAATGCAACTGGTTCAGCCATCTGTTTGTAACAGTTGTTTCATCTTGCTTACTTTAATTCTAATCTTCCTTTACTGTAAACACTCTGCTTGTGTTAATAGTTCTATCTGTAAGTAATGAGCATAATTTTGTCCCAGTGCCCACTCTTAGAATGTCAGTCTTAATACATTTGTATGAGAGACACCATGCAGGATGTGTAGTTGCAACAGAATTAGTATGTTACAGGAACATACAGCGTGCAGGCAGGGCTCCCTGTGTGATTTCAGATGCCAAACCCAGCAAGCTCCTCCCCAATGATCGAGCAATCTGTTTCGAAAAACACAAATCAAAGCTGACCTTTTGTTGAAGAAAACAGGCAAGTTCACTACTGAACTCAGCGTACTCAAAAATTCTTCCTGTCTCAAACAGTCTTTTTTCCTATCATATTTAGGTTGACATTAAATAAAAAACATACAATATGAAAGCTGCCACATGGTTAATCTTCTGTTTCCTGCCCTCACACTTGATAATTTCTTCTCATGTATCTTTGTCATTCCAGGTCCCTCCTACTTCACACTACTCTGTAATTCTTGTATGGACATTATCACTTCACTGAAACAGGGTTGTCACCAAGAACTTTAATCCTTAAGAATACATGATATTAGAGACCCCAACCCCATCACACAACGATGTATAAGGTATTGAAATCTTATAACTGAAATCAGAATTAAGTTAAGTGAGCACAGAAAGCTTTGACAAAGTGGGTTAAGCAAACAAAAGTTTTTTTCAGTTACGTATGATGGAGTGGAAACAATCTTTGATAAAGCCATTGAATATGATATATAATTACAAATTATAAATTATTATATCATTAACTGTTTGTAAAGAAGAATACGATGAACAATTTGGACAAGCTGTCTCCTGCGAGACGTGTTTGAATAATTGTATGGACATGGAAGAGTGTAATCAATAAGTATAAAGACACATCTTTGCCCTCACTGAGATGATATGCTATTTGGTGATTTCAGGAATCTGTGGAAACACCCCATTTTCTTAGAAGGATTTAATCTTTCATCTTGTACTCATTTTTCACTGATCAGTGGCTCCGTAACCAATTTACAACTTAACTGGCATGAAATTGGGAATCACACTTCAGCAAAATAGTTGGATTGTTTATTTATAATCTTGAGCAGCTGTAATAGGGGCATTAGCAAATTCTTCATCTTTTTGTGAGTATCATGAAACAGGACCTCAAAGAGTCTTTGGGAGAACTTCCCCTCATGCAAGAGAACTCATCAAGCTGGCAGAGGAGTTCTGTCAGTTCCAGTACTGGCTTCAATGTACATACTTTAGTTACAGCTTCTGCGTTTGATGCTCCTCCAGGCAGCAGGATGCTGTGATTAGGTTTACTTGGAAATCACAATTAAGCCTTGTAACTTATGCCAGTTCTTCTTACACTCCTTAAGCTACTGGACATTTTTTTAATTTTCTTTTTGAGTTCTTGTGACTGCTGAAGATTTTCCTTCTTTGTTGTTTTTTTCTGGGTTATGGACAGTACAAGTAACACTTTTCTCTGAAGATATTTCTAAGCATATACAGACAAAAATGCTTTTTTAATAAAGTAAACATGATAAACATAGGAAAAACTCAGAGAAAAATAGTGAAACTTTTTTAAAGTGTGTCAGCATGACTTGGAGCGACGTTTGATTAGGATATCTTTCCAAGGTGGCAAGCATGTTCTGTTGTCTTGTATTTACCTAAAGGCAGATATGGTGTGCAAAGATAGCTTGAAGCTCATTACAAATACCTGGAAATCCTCTTCAGGTGGTGTAATACAGATATATGGACAGTTCAGTTTACTGCTTTTATAGCTGGGTGTAACATAAATACCCAAATCATGCTCTTCTGAGATCGTTCCTCTGTTGGAAGTACACAGCAGACCGAATGTTTCTGTGGCTTATTCATAGCACCTTCATGATGACTGTTCACTGTTGGGCAAATGAGGGATAATCATGGATCTTTCATCACAAATGTTAATGTGGGAAGACCATTACAATGTCTTTTATAGTGTCTGGACAAATCAAGAGATACTGCTTGTGCAGTGCAGTTTAACAATTCTTAGTACCAAGTGCTGAATTTCCTTCTCAGAAGGAATGGGAAAAATGATATGTTGTCCTTTAGAGGGAATCAGAGATTTAAATGGGCGTTTAAATGTCACAGTTTCAAAAGATTTCTGCAACTGTTTAGGAGAAAAGCTAGCTGCAGAGAGGAAGTTGACTTCTGTTGCCAGTAGTGATGGAGTACAATTGGTCAGCTAGTTTTGTGGTCAGTCAAGGGATGGATACCTTGGAAAATTCTGATCCATTGAAACACAAATTTCTTTCCAGGTATGTACAGTTTTGAAAAACTTTCAGTGGAAAAACTTGAAATTTTTTGTCAAACTGAAGAGCAATGGATGCTACAAAAGAAACAATAGTGTAGCGGCCTGAACACTCAGCAGGAGTAGGAGACCTACATTTAAGTCTTTGTTCTGCCTCATTCAGAGCAGGAACCTGTACCTTCTTATACCATTATTGCAAGTGAGAACTTTGGCCACACTTTGATTACTTCACTTGTGGAGAATCTCCCTTTGTGTTTCTGCAGTTTCCTAGAGGTGCTGCTTCTGTTTCTGTAAAGAACATGAATGTTTTTGACATGATAAACTTATTCTCTTAATAAGGCAATTTTTTTTTCACTTTCATGCTCTAACATACGCATGCATATCAAAGCCAATTCCTCCCCATGGAGAAGGATGAATCAAAAAGTTGGTTAAAGGCATGCATCCCCTTGCTGAAGAGGGGGAGTGAGACCTTGAAGGAAGTTATCACCCATGGAAAGCCCATGCTGTCTCAGGATCCTGGCAGGAGCTGCTGTCTGTGGAGGGAAGCCCACATAGGAGCAGGTATTCTGATAGTAACTGAGGCCTGTTGGGGAGTCACACTGGAGCAGTCTGTTCCTGACGGACTGTATACCACAGAGACAATCCATGTTGGAGCACTTCCCGGAGAACTGCAGAGCACAGGGAGGACCCATGCTGTAGCAGTTAGTAGAAGGACTGTATCCTGTGAGAGGCACC
>JANXJC010000078.1:27247202-27260095 GCA_027564655.1 Leptodon cayanensis
AAGCCTACAATTTCCGCCTACGGACCCACCTAGCCGGGTGGACCAACCCTTTTCCTTGTGCCTCAGGGTTGCTACATATATATGCTGCTTCACTGGGGCACAGTATCATGATATCATCACTCATGAGGTGATGAACTTCTTTAGCACTCCCAGGAGTCAATGTAAATTCAGGTGGTTACTCCAACTTTTAGACAGAAATTGTCCTGAGTAGGCCTTTACTGTTTGAAGTCACAGAAATAAAGCTGTATGTTAAAGAATTGCTTTGTTTCAGTTTACAGAAAATCATATTTCAGTTGTGGATGATTAAAGTGTCATGTGTATTTGATACAAATCTGTAAATGGACTAGTAACCCTTAAGATTAAAGGCATCATATCAGAAATTATTTAATTGGTTCTCCAAATTCAAGATGCAGTTACCCTTTGACTTTATTAATTAGCAAATTGTGCATAACTTCCTCTGCCTGTTGTAATAAAAATCCCAAGCATATTGGCTGTTCAAGAACTGCACTGTCAACCTGTTGATACTGATATTAAGATGTTCTTTTCTACTGAAAACATTGTTAATTTGAAAGCAGTTGGGCTGCTGTAATTGAGCTTCAGCCTGAATTCTGTTCCGCGATTGCTGCAGACCTAAAAATAGAGAAAATACTGCACCTGAATTTAAAAAAAAAAAAGAAAAGTTTTTCTGATTTTTATCTCTTTCTTTACGGGTCGATTCAGTAAGTGTGGTAGAATCCATGCACCAATATATGCTGGGTGCAACACGGCTGGAAAGCAGCTTGGTAGAAAAGGACCTGGGGATCCTGATGGACACCGCCTTGAACATGAGCCAGAAATGTGCCCTTGTGGCAAAGGTGGCAAATGGTATCCTTGGCTGCATTAGACAAAGCATTGCAAGGAGGTAGAGGGAGGTGATCCTTTTCCTTTGCTCAGCACTGGTGAGGGCACACCTGGAGTGCTGGGTCCAGTTTTGGGTGCCCCAGTGCAAGAGAAACATGAACATATTAGAGAGTTCAACAGAGGATAACAAGGATGATGAAGGGACTGGAGCACCTCACATGTGAGGAAAGGCTGAGAGAGGTGGGACTATTCAGTCTGGAGAGGAGAAGGCTCAGGGGGGTCTTATCAGTATATATAAATACCTGCAGGGAGGGTGCAAAGAGGATGGAGCCAGGCTCTTTTCAGTGGTGTCTACTGACAGGACCAGAGTCAATAGGCACAAATTGAAACACAGGAGCTTCCATCTGAACATCAGAAAACACTTTTTCACTGTGAGAGTGACTGAGCAGTGGGACAGGTTGCCCAGGGAGATTGTGGAGTCTCCATCCTTGAAGATAGTAAAAAAACATCTCGACATGGTCTGGGCAGCTAGCTTTACGTGGCTCTGCTTGAGCAGGGGGATTGGACAAGATGACCTCCAAGAGGTCCCTTCTCACCTCAACCATTTTGTGATTCTGTGGTTAAAAAAATTGTAGGTCAGTATCAGTTTCATTGACTACACCATATTAACCCCCACCTCAGCTCATCATTGTCAAAGAGACTTCTCTTTCCAGAATATGACATCATTCCAAGAGGAGAAAATCTGGTCATAAAAACTGTTGAGATGCTTACATTAGCTATGGCTGTGAGTTGCAGTCAGTCATCAATGTGGAATGAATGCTTTGGAGTCGATGACATACACGTTTATTTGATGTCAAATCACAAATCTTTTAAATAAATACTTTATCTCATAGAATTTTGACGAGATTCCACAGACAGTAAAAATGTAAGCTCAGATATAGCTATTTGGCCCATTGGACTGTTCTGTGCTGTTAAATCATCATATTTTTATTTGGAAATTTAAAAGGAAAAGTGTTAAGAAGGGAATCTAATTTTTCTGTGTGTAACTTCAGTGTCTGAGACATCTCACAGATGAGGTGTGGGGTACAGCTTCCTGAAATCTGCAAGACTTATCAAATTTGCTAGGTTTTTTTCTTTTCACTGGAAAAGTGTCTGCTTATTCTCACTTCTAAAACCTTGCCTCTAAAACCTGGCACACTGTTTGAAGTATAGTGAGGTACCAAATACATTTAACTCCCGAATTCTTTTGGAGTATAGCCTGGGAAATTATACCAGCTCTGATATTTTTAGCTGACAAATCGACTGAATTGATAACTGTAATACAGTCTTTGCAGAAATCCTCATTTTAGCTATATCCTGTTATATAGGGATCTTAATGGAGTTTTATTTTTACCTGTTGAGTATCTGCCCTGTAACTGTCACCCCCTTTACCTTGGCATAACAGGTGAAGAAGGCGGAACATACAATTCTTTTTGCTAAGGTAGCTAATGATATACAAATACATATATAGATATCTATGATATATCTATATAGATAGATATATAGGTATATATATATAGATATATATCTATCTATATAGATAGATATATAGGTATATCCATATGTATAACTTCAATGAGCTTAGAACAATAATTTAGTCACTAATTGCTATAAATTTTTGCTATTAAACATCAGAAAAAGAAGTTTTCCTTTTTTAAGTGGTTTTGCAAAATATTTTTCAGTATGCACATGTTGTGGTCTCTGCTTAATGATCTGAGAATTCTTGATTAGGACTTATTTTGACGTTATCTGTAAGTTAACCACTCAGGTCAGTTAGTCTGGCAGAAAACAGCAGGTCTGCAAAGCTGGGATATTGAAGGCTTGGAAAATTTTTCATTACCACACAGTGCATTTGCATTTGATTATTTTGTTTAATAACTTGGATACTATTTGTTGTTTTGTAATCTAGTGATATTTTATCTTTCCCATTGCAAAAGCATTAGTTGCTTTGCTGGTTGATATTGCCTGAGATAGCATTCAGGGCTTTTACTGCTTATCCAGGATTTACTAACTTCTGTGGACAGTGTACAGTACAGGAACTCCTAAAGTATTTTGTTGTTATATGGTGGTTCCTTTCCCAGAGGTTCTGCATCTTTCGTTATCCAATTTCATCCAGAGCTTTGGATGAGTACATTTAAAAATATTAAAATGCTTGTCTGGATTTTTTTCTTAATTAAAGCTGAAAATACTCTTGAAGTTCCATGAACAATCTTGAAAAACTGGTTTTTGTTTTTGCAATTTCTACTGAACTTATTACCGGAAAATTTCCATTCTCTATATTTTATATAAGCACAAAATGTTTCTTAAGGGTGCTGTGAGGAGGCAATCTCACCCTTCTCATCATATCAAAGTTTAAGCTGGTTGACAGAGACAGTCACCTCAGATTCTGCCCTAATAACTCTGATACCTCATGGACAGACTTTTGTTTGACCCACAGTCTAGGCGTTTTCAGCATCTAAGAATACTGAAGGTTACCTTCTGTTAGAAGTAATAACTTCTTTGTGACAAAGCTGTGAAATCCAGAGTAAAGTCATCAGAAAAGTACGCCACTTAATTTTCCCTGTGGAATGCAGTGACATGGTGCTATCTAAACATGATAAAACACTTGGAAATGAAAAAAACAGCCCATAGGTTAGATACTTTTATCAGATCAACACACAGCTGGAGATACTGATTTCATATTTTTACTCAACTTGTGAATGAATTGTGGGTAGGTGACTTTATTCAGCCTAGCCCACCCTATTAAAATGTTGTTTGCTGCTTTATAGTATTTTATAATTTTTGTATGACTTTTTGTTTTATCAGGAAACCTCCTCTTTTAATTTCTTATTTTGGGTTGATACGCTTTCTCAGACACTGTATTTCTGGAGTGTTTTCCTGGATGGTGCTAGTAAATATATTTAACACTAAGAGATAGAAGGATTCTTGTTTAAAACCCAAATACACATTTAATGGTACTCATATTTTGATGCTCCTGGCTATATTATTTGTGTATTATTGATAGGTTCAGGTTTTTTTCCAGTTATAACATTTTCTGTTTTCCACGGTAAATGAACATAGCTCTGGAGGAATCCACATATTAATAGTGCAGATATTATATTTGAAGGTAGAATGCTTTAAATGTTTACATGGTTACCATATGTTTGATATTTCTGCATCCAATATTTCTCTTCTGCAATAGGAAAGAACTCAGCCTTTAGACTGTGATATTTAGCTTTTCTTCCAGTGGACCTGCTGTACAGGGGTTCTGAACTCTACTTTTAAAGGTTTGTCCTTTACCATCTTCATGTGAAATTTTGATTGCAATAAATGTAATAGGTGATTGTGCCTTCCACTATATTAAAAACCTTCACCAAGTACTTCAGGAAAGTTTGCAATGTTTGACTGAAAGAAAAAATAAAGACATTTCACATAATGTTATGGAAATAACTTTAATGTTAGCTCAACCAAGAGAAATTTATAATGACTTTGCCAATATGTACTTTATGTTATTTGTGGAATTAGAACCATTACTATAGCCTAATGAAATGACCAGGAAACAGTGTAGGTTTATTTACAGTTAGTGAAAACACACATGCATAAGCTTAATTTTAAGCATATGGGTAGCACCATGTGTCCAGGAAGCATTTGTCTGCCCTACATAATGTCTTTTTTTTATGTCTGCAACCAGTGTGTTCAGAAAAATATTTGCTTATAAGGAGAAGGTCAAACATGTGAGTAAACTGTGGACAAAATATCTGATGCAAAACCAAGCAGCTGTTCTGATGTTTTATCTGACAAAAACAAGGTTCAGACATAACTCACATATTATTATTCTCTATTTAGTTGACTTTGAGGAAAAAAGGTATTGGGTCACTAGCCCTAGGACAAAATCGCTTTTTTATTGTTTTATTTAGATTTTTGCCAAGATACATTGGTGCTCAGAGTTTGTTAAACAAACATATGTGTTTGCCCTTAACAGTTTATAGAGGTTGAGGAAATCCCATCATCTTTGTAATGGGCTCCTTGGGCATGTGCTTGACAAGTATAAGAAACAAGAAACCACTGAACATTCTCTTCACTTGACATCATCTGTTAACGGCAATCTTCTGAAGCTTAGCTGCTGAAATACCATCCACTGCAGGAAACACGAAATGTAGTAATTCCAGATGGAATTTTAAATGAAGCCTTTAATAATGAAGCTTGACTTCAGTTATTATTGAATATTGCATCAGCTGTGATAAAACTTCATTTTTTAATTTAGTCTTATTACTATGGGCAGCTGGTTTCGAAAAAGTGATTTAGTGCTCATGGAGTATTCTGACTGGATAGCCTGGAGTCCAAAAGGGCAAAGTCTGTCTGCTATGCCAATGCCTGTCAAGGGTGACTCCATTGGCACTGCCATGACCGAACTGCTTTTAGCCATTGCATTTTATATAGCCACAGTCTTTCCCTTGCATATCCCCCTGTGTGTGGTTTGCACTTGAACATGTTATTATTAACTCTTTATGAATGTGTTATTGTGAAGGTCCTCATATAAGGCTCTTTCCTAGAAATACACCTTACACTTCACATTTCCAGCACTACCAGTGTGACAGCACAGGATACTGCACTCCCTGATGTATTAATTTGACTTTGGGATGCAGTGAGTGGCGATGAAATTACAATGTTTCTGAAAAAAAGATGGGTGAAAAGCCGAGACAGAGAAGAACTGAGACAAGTAGTAACCTGCTCATCTTCTCTAGGTGGTGCCTGGTTCCTTCAAGGCAATGGGAAAGGCAAGGTGGTACTCTGCCTTTTTTTAGGATAGGACTGCAGTTTTATAATGAATTGATCTCTCCCATTATCTTCTGAAGCCAAAGGAGAGGGAAAGTACAAGCTCAGTTTACACTTATTTGTGTAAAGTGAGGGAATTTATTAGGACCTAAGTCTCCTACCAGTAAGATATTTAAGATTATTTTGGCAGAAGGGTAAGGATGTGATGGGAGCCTGTATGTACTGCATGTTTGTATGGGAACCAAAGCTACTCATTAACAGCCTTGTGTGATCCGCTGTCTGAAGAACACTACATCTGTGGCATGGGGCAGTGGGCACTCTAGATTGGACCTGCACAGACTTTCTATGACAGCTTGCCTTTTTTTGTTTGGGGGGGTAGAGAAATCCTAATGTAAAAATAATTTTTGTCAATTTAATAAATGTCATTAAAAACAGCCTGTGAAGCTAGATAAATATCATGCTTTCAATAGGTAGACATATTTTGATTGTTGCTTTGTCCATTTGTTTAATAAGTTTGTTGATCTTTAATAATCCTCAGATCTCACCAAAAGTTAGTATTAATAATTTCACATTATTAGAGTGATTTGTACTCTCATGCAGAATGATATCGCAGGGTTTCAGCTTTTCAGCTGGGATGCACTGGATATTTGATTCTGCTTTTTTGCTGAGTCAGCACAGAAGAATTTCTAAGTGTAGGAGTAACTTGTAAATTACTTGATGAAAATGAATGATAGTGATATTCCCTATATCTTTATTTTATTTTTTTTTTAAAATTGTTGTGTAGCATTGACCACTGGTGTAGGGAGTAACCCTACACTGGCAAAGTGATGACCTACAACACTTAATGCATTAGGTGTTTTGTTTTTTTTTTTTTAATTTTCAACATGTAAGACTATGTTAAACCTTGGAGACTGTCAACAGAAAATGATAGTGAAGTCATAAAATGGTTCAGTGAGTTGTTATTTTAAATGAGCCTGTTATCTTTTCGAGGAAAGGGTGCATGATACTCAGGATATGATTCAATGTTATTGCTGATCTGAAACAGAACTTGCTTCCTCTTTTCTTTCTCCTTTTGGTTTCATGCTTGCTTTCCCCATACGTGTGGTGCTTGTTGGACTGCTTGATGTGCCATTTAAGCTTGTGAGATCAATATTTTTACATTGGCTCAGCAAGCTGAATCTGTTCAGCTACAGTTCTGGTAAGCGTCAGAGAAAATAGGATGGAGGGAAGAAGAAGGTAGCACAAAGTCTCCTACCAGCAGCAGCAAGCAAATAGGTCAGCACCCAGTTACTTCATTATGCTGTACTTGAGAAAATCCATCACTGACCCAAGGCTGTGGTTCACATTTTATGTTACTCATACTGTATTATGATCCATGCATCAGAACCTGGGATGTAAACAATGCCATAGTCTTTAAACTGGCAATGGTCAGTCTTCAGCAATCTTGATCCAGGTTTTCCAAATATGCTACTCTCCCAGCACATTGCAGGGCCCTCTCACAATTGGAAAAGACCAGACTTAGCTTTGTCTACTTCAAATACATAAATTCTCAGGTCCCTATAGGCTGCTTTTCCTGTGAACACTTCCTGCTATTTACAAACAGGCTTTATGTAGTTCCCCTGCTGGTTTACTGTTGAGTAGCACCTGGTGCTTAAGCATGGCATTAACCATCCATCACTGTGCCAACCACCTCAAGCCCCTTAAAAGGACTTTATAGGGTTTTATGTTAGCAAGTAGGTGAAAGTTAGCTGTTGATGTGTGTTTAAAACTGTGTGAAAACTCAAAATATATGAAACAATGTTCTACTAGTAAGAGGGGCTGGCTGAAGAGTTTTGCCAGCTGCCTTTTTCCTGATATACAGTACCAGAATACCCCACCCACTCTCTTAATTAACTGATTAACTGTTTTCTAACTTTAATTAGCTGCAGAACAACCAATAGCACAATCAGTTTCTTTTTAATGGTGTATTAATAGTTTTTCTGTAAGTAATTGCAAATTCTTAGCAGTACTACAATAAGACATTATGGTTTAAGCCAACCTGGGAACAAAGCACCAAGAAGCCACTTGTTCACTCCTCCCCGCCCCAGTAGGATGGGGAGGAGAAAATGTAAGGAAAAACTCATGGGTGGAGGCAAGGACTGGGAGGGATCACTCAGCACTTATGATCACAGGCAAAACCCAGGCTCAACTCGGAGAAGAAAAAAAATCAATTTAATTTAATACCAATCAAATCAAAACAAGGATACTGAGAAGTAAAACCAAATCTTAAAACACCTCTCCCTCCTTCCCAGGCTTAACTCCACTCATGATTTTCTCTACCTCCTCCCCACAGCGACGCAGGGGGATGGGAAATGGGGGTTGCGGTCAGTTTGTCACACATTGTCTCTGCCGCTCCTTCTTCCTCAGGGGGAGGAGGATGCCTCACTCTTCCCCTGCTCCAGTGTGGGGTCCCTCCCACAGGAGACAGTCCTCCATGAACTTCCCTGGCATGGGTCCTTTCCACAGGTTGATCTTCAGTCACAGACTGCTCCAGTGTGGGCTTTCCCATGGAGTCAGAGCCATCTTTGGGAGCCTCCACTCCACCATTCACCTCCAGGGGCTGGTGGGGGGACAGCCTGCCATCTCACCATGGGCTGCAGGGGCATCCCCTCCTCCAGAACACCTCCTCCCGCTCCTTCCTCACTGACCTCGGTATCTGCAGAGGTGTTCCTCTCACATTCCAATCTCCTCCCTCACTGCAGGTTTCCCCTCTTAAATCTGTTTTCCCAGAGGCACTACCGCTGTCACTGATGGGCTCGGCCTTGGCCAGAGGTGGGTTTGACTTGGAGCTGGGGAAGCTTCTGGCAGCTTCCCACAGGAGCAACCCCTGTGGTCCCTCCCCCACCAGCAAAACTCTACCACGCAAACCCAAAACAGACACATCCATCATTTCTCCATTTGAGTGGGGACAGTTAGGGGATAAATGCAATTTGACTGCAGCTATCTCAATCTCCTAATTTTGTGTCAGAGTTCATGGCTCTGGATTTAACAGTCTGAAGTTACTTTAAATAGCCCAAGTGGATTCTTTTTTGGGTTGGGTTTTTTTTTTTTTTTCTGGAATGGGTGATAGCTGAGGTGGTTAAGATTGCAAAAAATTTTATTTTATTTTATTAATTAGTTGAAATCCTTTTCAAAGTACAACAAGGGAAGTTGCAAAAATTAAAGAGCCAGTGTTTCTGCCTAGTGGTATCAAAGTAAAATGGCCACAAATTGGGTCTTGGACTTTAGGAAAGAAATTCACTGTGAAGAAAAGCTGTTCTTTTGATTAAGAAACCATGTGCTTTTGCTTGATCTCTGTTATATTCTTGACATTTTTTTTTGTTAGTCTTAAACCTAAATATCTAACAACTAATACTTTTAATATAGCCAGACAACATTCCTTGTCTGAAATCTGTGGTTAAAATATTTACATATATTGTGTCAGGTAGATATTTTTCGAAGTATAAAGTAGTTTCAATAATTCATAGATTCATAAATCATTCTCCTCATCAACCATTCCTCCTCCCAAACTTTACATCTTCCAACTAGGAAACAATAGACTACTGTTGACTTCATCCTATATAAAATACAGATAGATCTAGGTGCCTTGGTTTCATTCCAAGGATTCCTCTTTCTTGTTTAGATACACTGTTTGTGCCTAAGGTCACTAATTAGTTCATTCTATCACAAAAGATATGTCTACCATTTTAATGATGAATGATATAATTAATAAGTGTATCCCAAGTTTGATAATATGGATTTTCAGTAGCTGTTGTAGAAACAGTTGAACATCCTGCTAAGCCAAATCTTTCCATTTAACACAGCTGTTATAATTAGAACCTTTAAATAGTTCCATGTTGATAGGAGTATTTTGTCAATACAATAAAATCAGAGATGGGGTTCCATTGTTCAAATCCAGTTAAATTTTTAATTTAATTTAAGTGCATCTAAGAGAGGTAGCAAAGGAACGAAGCCTCTCAGTCCCTAACCAAAATACTCTAACCACAGCATAATAATAAGAAAACAAATAGTGTTTGTAATATTCACATTATAAGAGATGAGTTAAATGCCTGTTTTATATATAGGGAAGTTTCTAAAAACTAAAACGTCACAATCTTGTGGGAAGTCCAAAACTTAAATTGGTCTTAGATATGTTGCATTAATAGTTTCTTTCAAAAGATAATTGCATTAATGCCTTTGAGGGGACAGAGTGTAAATTTCCTGAATTACTTCTATGCTTATATTACACACTATCTTGTCTGCAATATATGGTTATCAAAAATAACTTCTATGAATTTTATGTATTACTTTCATTGCAACAACTCTTGTGTCACAGCTGAGTTAACTTCATTGCCATAAGAAATAGTCAAGCAGGTAGTAAAAGCTTTATGCTCATTTGTTCAAAGCTTTCTTGTATTCTCTGATGGTGTTTCAGAAGAAATAGCTGTTAACAACATATTTTTTACTATTTAATGTTTTTCTGTGTCAAAAGAGCCAAAGTTAAACAAAATATGTCATTCAGTGTTCTGGCAAGCAGTGCAGTTATCCCAGAGAATCTTCTATTTACTACCATCTGTTTATTTTTCCATCCTATACTTAAAAGAAAATCAAGTTTATTTCAAGGAAGTATGAGCTGTGGATCTCTTGAAAGAATGAATGACCTGACTAACCATCACATTTAAGGAATATGGCAAATCTGAAAGTGTTATAGGAAGGCTCAGAATCCCTAGCAAGATTTGAATTGACAGCAACTCAGTTGATGGCTTCACAATACAGAGTTAGAAGAAGTTACATTAATTGCTTCATACAGAATGGTGTTCTGGGTGGAGAACTGCTTACATTACGTTTGCATTCGTTTTCCTGTAAGAGCAATGTGTAGGATTTCTTTCTCTCACCAAATCTATTGTATTGCTTCTGAGGATTTTTTAATTACAGAAAGAACAATTTTGATAGTTTAAAAAGCAACAGGTAAGTGCAAAGTCAAGTTATCTGCTATAAGTAGCCTGAAGTTGTAATTATATAAAAGTTAAGAAGAGGTGATGTCTGTTCAGAAGAACATACAAAACTGTAGAAGAGGTGGTGTCTGTTCAGAAGAACATACAAATCTCCATTTTAATGTAGTTTTAGTAGGAGTATGTAAACACAAGTCAGGAGAGGTTCTGCATTCAAACGTAGAAGACAAAAAATAGAATCTGGAAATACAGGAATTATTTAACTGGCTACCAATCATGTAAGCTCACTAAATATGCATAAGCATATCACACTTCTATTGTGATGTCAGTGTTGTTATCTGTTGTATTCATGCCTGTGTTGGACAAAGAGGTGCATAGCCTCTGTGCTCTGATATATAAAGAACAAAACTGTAATGCATTCTGCTGGGTTCTGTCAATATCTTTTGCCTCTGAACATTCAGCTTCACAAGGTTCGATGCATAACAGCATCCATGGATATATGTATTTGAGTAGCTTCTTGTCAGACTGCCCAGAGACAACATATTTAAGCAGAAATACTTTAGTAGGTTTGACAAATGGTAGAAATATTTTATAGATAATAATTTCCAGTATGCATCTTGAGCTACTGCTTCTTGATCTATAGGAAAGAGAATATTCTACAAACATATTTTTAAAGAGCATGTTTGTTGCAATAATACCTTTTTTTTGACAACATGGAGGCTTTTCTGCCATTTCTGAATACTAAAATTAATAATTTTATTTTAGGCCATAATTCTTCATGATTTATGATCTCAAGTGATAGCTGGTGCTTAAAGAAAATATTGAAGGAAAGAAGAACATGGATAACTTAGTGTGCAGCATCACTGTATTTCAAATTTTCACATTAAATCTTGTAATAGTTCCTTAAAAGAAACAGCATATGGCTGTCAAAATACCTCTAAAGGAGCAATAAATCATTAGGTAAGAAAGCACTTGAGCATTTTTAATCCTGATGGATACATACATCTTGTAGTATTTTTAACTACAGATTCCATTAATATTGCAGGCCACCGATATAATACTGACTGCAAAAGAAACTCTTAAAGTCACATTCATTTAATAACGATTTATAAGCATCCGTCACTTGATATGTAGAAAACAGGCTTATTTATGGATGGCATTTAATAGCTCTGGTGTTCTGTTGATTGCAGGCTGGAGATGAAAAAGTGCTGTAGAAATTGAAAACAATTTAAATGCTTGTGGCCAGTATTATCCTTGGTGACTTCTCTGACACAAAAGGTTCCACAAGGTTTTGATAGCTGCTGAGTTAAAGAAAAAACAAACAAAAGCCAAACAGCCACAAAAGCTCAACCCAGCAATATAGGAATAACAGCAACAATCAGATTCCTGTGGAAAACAATTAAAATTGGCATCCAAAATGTCTTTACTTAAAGTAAGTAAAAAACTCCAGCTGGAGGGTGAAAGGGAACTTCCCATTTCAGTTCAATGCTTTTGTGGGAATAGCCATACAATTTGCACCTTAGAGAAATACGTTAGCATTTATTTTAATACAGCTGAAGTGAATGGTAAATACACAGTACATTTTTTTGTTGTTTCATCTATTGAACAGAGCCATACTTATTTGAATCTTTTTGAACCAGTCTTCAAAAAGCCTTGAAAACCTAATTGGTTCTCAGAGCAAAACAACATAGAACAAACACACACAAGTCAGCAGAGGAAGAGTTGCACAAAGGGACACCTTTGTTTTTATGGAATTGAAGTATGCTGTTGACAGATTTTGGGCAAAACATAGTTGAGGAGGAGAAAAAAATCAAAAGAAAAACAGAATAGGTGGGAATGGAAACCTTAAGTAAGCAGTCAGATGGTAAATAACAGGGTGACTTGCAAGTCCGCTTCTGGTGTCTATAAGGAGGAGTATTGTTTTACCGATACTATGACACCCTTCTCAGGAAGTTTTGCCCTCCTGTTTAGAGCAGATCCTTCCAAGCAGTGTACTGCAGCCAGGACTGACAGTCACTGTGAGGTCTTTGAATGAACAATGTGTGTCAAGTTATTTAACATTGACTAGGTCTGAAAAATTAAGGTGAACATGTCAACCTCTGATTATCAAAATGTTAACACTTGAAAAATTCAGAAGATTTGTCACTGTAAGCTTATGTTTAAGGAAAGGTGGCTTACTACTATGAAAGGTCTAGGGTTTTTTTTTGCGGGGGGGAAGACTTTTCTCTGTTTCAGTGGCTGGAGATGTAGCCTTTCTTCTTCCTGGGTTAATGAAGGGGTGGAGATAGC
>JANXJC010000078.1:27284186-27298217 GCA_027564655.1 Leptodon cayanensis
GTCAGGTGGCTGGAGATAGGACGAGAGGAAATGGCCTCAAGTTGAGGCAAGGGAGATTTAGGTTGGATATTAGGAAACATTTCTTTACTGAGAGGGTTGTCAAGCTTTGGAATAGGCTGCCCAGGGAAGTGGTAGAGTCACCATTCCTGGAGGTATTCAAAAAATGCATAGACAAGGTACTCCATGACATAGTTTAGTGGGCATGGATGATGGTTGGACTTGATGATCTTGAAAGTCTTTTCCAACTTAAATGATTCTATGATTCTATATTTCTGATACACTTGGTAAAAGATGGTAAAGAGCTCCCCAGCTTAAATACACACTGAATGAAGGGACAACTCCTTTTATTTACTTTTGAACTTGCTACGTTTATTTGATGCCCTTCAGTTCTTATGCTGGGTGTCCTGTTTATGCCACTAATGATTTTGTAGACCTGTATCCTGTCCTCTCTCAGTTGTCTTGTTTCTAGGCTGAAAAGACCAAGCCTAACTAGCTCTTCTGTAGCTATGAACCTATCAGAAACTTTTCCATGAAAGTTTTTGAGACTCTGGACCTCTATGCTTACACTCTACATGAAAGAAAGGGAAGGTAGACTGTTCAATTCTTTCCAGCACTTCCCATGACACTTACATTTTCACACCTATTGAGTGGAGACAGGATAACTTTCCTGTTAACTAATGGATGTTAGAGTTTGTTTTCTTTGATTGCATATTAAAGCTCTATCTTTCGCTTGGAGCAGAAAGTGAAAAAGAGGTTTTGCTTTTAGTTTTTTCGGAAGCATATATATACACAATCTTTACATGAGGGTGAAGTGCATCCACAGCTCCCAAATTGTCTAAAATCAAGAGGAAGTGTTGTAACATTTATTTTTAATGCAGATACTAAATTTGTAGTAACATACCCGGGTTTGCTGTTCAGATGAAAATAATTTGTATAGCATGTGTGAAATTAGGAGTGCCACAGCAGAAGTAAGGCCTGTTCAGTTGAGAAGTTTTCACAGGATTAGATCCTTAGCAGATGAATCATCTTTGGAGTCCACTTTCTCCCCTTCTTATTTTCAATAATTACCAACACAATTTTTAAAGATACTTCAAATGTAAATACATAAATATATGTTTTAAAACTTTCAGTGTTACTGCTTCTATTTCCAGTATTCTTTTCAGACTCTTCTATGGTCTTTAAAATTTCTTGTTTGTGGTTGGTGTTCCTGCCTGGTATTCTGTTGTGATCTGTGTACTTGAAGTGGAGGTCAGATGTGGACTCTGCGTATGGCAAAAGAAATTACTTGTTCACCAGTCTATACCAGTGGCTTATTTCTGCCCTCTATCATGTTAATTGCCTAATTGCAGAAATTTATTTCATATTAGGGAGCGGGATTTCTGAAGGACAGCTTGATGGGTGGGTCATCAAGACATGCATTCTAAGATTGACTAGTGGTAGTGACTTTCTACCAGTACAGTGCAATATGGGAGAGGTTATCTGTCCATAGACACAGAAACAACCAAGAACAAGACAGTGTCCTCAGCTATACGGATTTCTGACAAGAGAACACCATATTAAAGTAGTGTAAAGAGTGCAAAGGCCAGGTTGTCTTAAAGACAAACTCCTTTCTAAAATTAACTTTTGGAAGTATAGCTGCCTGCCACAGGCCTTTCAGTGGTAAAAAGGCACAGAAAGCACTGGATTATTCTTTCACTGTTGACTAACACAGTTCTGTTATGTACAGAGCAACCCAGAGAGCAAAATCAAAATAAAAATACCAAATTCCAAAAATGCAGAATACCATATGTTCATACATACATACATATATATGTAATATACAGACTTGTATATTATATATCTTTGTTCTTGTGTGGTTGACCTTGGCAATGTTAAAAATGATGAGTTTTCATTTTAGCTGAAAATGAAGAACTGCAGAATCAGTTTATATGGAGCTTCATGATGAGAATATGTAATTTGATTTCTTGTCCCTCGGAATAAACAAAGTAAATTTTTTTTCCTTTGGTAAAGGTGAAAACTGCAGCTCATTTTTAGTTACCTTGTGCAGCAGTTAAGCAATGGTAAAACTTCAGTTAAAGGCTACAAACTGTCCCACCTTTTTTTTTAAAATGAATCAAGAATTGCAACTTTTTTAAAAGAGTACATGAATGATGACTTGTCTACCCAAAGGATGGTCAAAATATACTTCTAGTGGCTTACTCTATTTATGGGAAATAAATAGTCATGAAAGAACATGAATTATTGATATTAAACTCATTTCTTTCATCTGGTATGTTATAAGAAATTGAAGAATCATTGTCAATATCTCTCTTTACACCAAACAAATTGATATGTTACAACTTAACAATGTTTAACTTCCTGCAGAGACCTGCATGCTCTCTTGGAACCAGACTGATTTCTTGGAAAATGCACAAATATTGAAGACATTTCACTAGAATGATAGTAATAAAATTCTAAGTCATAAAATTATTATGAAATATTTATATGGTTCTGTATTTAACAATTTCATGGTGCTAGAAATTATGGAATGAAAAAAACTGTTCAGTTATTTTCAGTTTCATTTCTTCACTTGCATCCTGATTGTCTTACTCCACCCTTTATTCCACTAATTATTTAGCTTTAGCTGTCTGATTCCTCCAAGTCAGAAAATATTAATGGCTTATTAAAATAAACAAAACCACTCCCCTTGTGTTTGAGAACAGAAGTATTAGTAAAACAATTCAGTACCTTTCAAAATTGTTCAGGATAGAAGGAGCAACTTCTATGAGAGCTGAAATAATTAAAATGTCAGTCCTTTGTTGTAGTGGCAGTGGGTATTTTATGATAGGTGAATAGTAACATTCATTGGAGTAAAACATCTATGCCTGATGGAAAACAATTGTGTGATCTCTCATGGTCTTTTAAAATATCTTCTAAAGAACACCAAAGCTCTGGCATGCCTCAGTTCATCTTGCTTACAGATTATATATTTGATTCTATTATTTGTGTTTCACACAGTATAGCTCTATTTCTTAATGAATACATGAAGTTGAAATGAGGCATTCTGAAGAAAGAGGATGGGTATTTCGTTCAATACATTCAGTTTATAAATTAATTTCTTACTCTGCATGAAACTGTGAAGGCATCATTCAATTTCCAGACCAGATAAGCTAAGGGTAGATTATGANNNNAAAAAAGCTGATTCTTAAATGCTGTGTTCTCAGATGATGATGAGATAAACAACTTTGAACAAATTGATTTTATGCCCTAGTATCTGGACAAGCATCATTTCTGTCTAGATAGTTGATGGAAACCTTCTCTTCAGTACCTATATGAAGATTCACAAAGGAGAAACAAAAAATCCTTGCCTAGCAAAATTGTAAATATTTGCCCAGATTAAATGTTGCATTTTTTCTGTGATTTTAAGTAATGCAGAAGTTGATATCCTCCCACCCTAGCATCTTCAGTGTTTTGTTCAAGTGCTTTATATTTATCTCTGGTTTAGTTAAACATAACTCCAACTGCATGCATTCAATTCTGCTGATTTTATCTGTGCATGGATCACACATGGACTGCAGATGTTTTCTGAAGATGAACTTTTAGAGGCTACTAGAAGCCACGATGGGGAACAGTGTTTTTCTTCACTTGGTAAATGAGTGAACTTTAAAACCTAGATTGCCATTATGCTTGCTATGTGACAAAAAGAAAGTACCTATTACTGAAAACTCAAGTCAACTGGTGGTTTTAGAGCCTGGCGGGTGTGTTAACTTTCTTTCAAGTCATTCAATTATATTAAACCCTGTGGAATATCCAGAAATATTTTTGGGTGAGAAATTGAAATTAATGTTTAGTGCAATCTTGCCTTTTGACAAAGAGCATAAGACAAACTGCTCTGAAAGACATGGGGTTTTTTTTGTGAGCCTCAAGATAAGTCATGTCTGGAAAGGATGATTTCCAGAGAACACAAGAGAGAGGACAAATGTTAGTCCACTGGAAAAAGAATATTCCCAGCTTTTTCTTTGGCAGTAGACTTTTAATAGGAGCTCCTGTGAGAACTTCCAGCTCATATTCTCCATAAAGCCTGCAAGTTGAAGGAGCTTAACAGTATAAATATATTCAGCAAGTTTTGAACTATTCAGGATTTTAGGGCAAAACACCCTCTGCAATCTCCAGCTGAAAATGCAGATGGTTGACAACCACCTGAATGTGATTGAAACTTCTGTAAAAAGGCATTTCTTCTTTTTTCCTGCTAAAGGCATCCATATCAGTTACTGTGTGAACTGGAAAACCTGTAGTGCAGTCCTGGGTTTCATTTGCTCACTTGCCTGTATTAAAGATGAATTCACTGTAAAATATCAGGGATGATAGCCTTGTCCTACAGTGATCTAGCTTTTCTTTCTCTCATAGACTAAACCTATTACTAATGATGTTAAGCATGAAAGTGAAGCATTAAAAGAAATTCTGAGATTTTAAAAACCCCAATAAATTCTAAATAGTGGGAGGAATCTTATATAGAATTGTTTCTGCATGTGTGGCTGCTGATGACGTTTGCAGTAAATTTCCACTGCATTTTCATATTTAGTTGAGTAGGGGGAAAATGATAATCTCAAAGATGACAAAGTTAGGTCGGATTGAAGGGGTAGCCATAGATTAGAACTGGGAATAGAGCAAAGAACAATAGTGATGTCAAAAAGTAGTAATTCTCCCTGAGAAGTAGTAAGAGTGATTCCACAGAGACAGCAGGCAGTTAAAAGCACAAGGCTAGTTCACGATTATAATGTATTGCTTGGAATTGTTATTTTTGCTTTAAATTTAAAAATATCTTTTCTTTGGTAAACACACAAACAAGGCAAACTTAAGTGGCTAGTTGACATGTCAGTTTTTCGCAGTAATTATTAACTTCTTTGCTGTTATTACTCAAATTAAGCCTTGGTTGGTGGAAGTAGCTATTAATGACTGATATGAGACAGGTGTTTAATACTCTTATGAAATGAGGTGGACAATAGCTCATTATTTGGAAAATAACCTCCATAAATGGAGTTCTGCTTGGATGCTCTTAATGGAGAAGAAAAGTCCACTTGTGGTCTTTAAGATGGAATAGCTACTGTGCTTCTCTGTGAGAAGTCATTCCCTTTTATTAGCTTGCAAGCTAAATATCATGACCTTTTGGGCTGATATGTCTTATACTGTTCCAGGTACTCAAGTGACATTGTAATGCCATTGAAATAAGAAAGGTTATTGTATTATGTACTCTACTTTACATCTCTTACATCTGGGACATGAAACAAGATTTTACATTAAACTACTAAAATTTCTAAAAAAAAAAAAAAATCTTGAAAGACAGGTTCACGTTATGTTTACCTTTATTTTCCTGTATCTATATAGATGTTTCTGGGCTATGGCCACAAGTCTTTTGATTTTCTGACATGTCCCTGAAAATGCCTTATGATAAAAAACACCTCAAGAAATTGTACAGCAGCCTTCTTCTGTATTTGCCTTCTTTTCTTTCCTACATATCCTGTAAATTACATTATTGTTTTCTATTTTTGCTACACAGGAAAATGGCAACTAAGTATTTTGTTGAAGGTTGTTGAATGAAGAGTGGAGTGTTACCACAGTGAATGCCAAGTGTGTAGCACAGTAATTAAACTCATTAATAAACACCTAGCACCCAAACACTACATCTGGGGATTTATGAAAATCAACAGTTAATGTTTTCCCACAGTTACTGCAGTGTGTTACAAAAGCTTTTACAGTGTTCTTCTTCTTGCTAAACAATGAAGGTGCCTGTCCCTGTTTGTATAAGGAGGGAATTATACTGGGCTCAGGTAAATCAACAAGATAACATGACTAGGGTCCAAGAAGAATTTTGTGGTTATGCTCATTCGCTATCAAAGTCCCATACTATCCTCAGCTCTGGAAGACACAATACAAATGCGTTCCCCCCAGAGAAGTTACACCATAGGGATAGTCATAAACTTCATTAACTTTAGGCTTTAATGATAATTTCTCAAATTCTGCTGTATGGTATCTATGGGTGAAGATCGACTTTTTTCCATTTTTCTTGTGACATGCTTATGAAGATGTTATTGACCTTAGAGTTTATGTGAGCAGACTCAGGGTGGCTGTATCTATTTTTTGCTACGTTCTAGCAACAAACTGTTGAAAGGAGGAAAGATACTGGCCATAAAACTAGCCTCATAGAAAGCGTTTTCTTGCACTGTAATGTCTGGTCTGACTTTCTGTGCAGCAGGAATAGTATGACGAAATTACATTGTATTCCCTGCTATAGCTTCAGAGTATCTCATCACCAATCTAGGAAATCATTGGCCTCAATATCACCTAGAATGACTGTCATGTTTCCTCCCTGGGCATGCATTGACAGGAATAATGATGCATAGTAAGTGGGAAATTCTTTAATGAAATATTTTTTAGTTGAGGGTTAGAAAACTGCTTCAATGAAGCAATCATATCTGTCCTTGGATGTCCTCAACATGCAGTACATAGTTTCAGCAGAGAGAGCAGAAGAATTGCATTTAGAAAATTTCCATTTTTTTTCTCCTCCCTGGTAGGCAATGAACTGAAATGTAATCAACCCTTTCATTGCTTTAGCTTTGCAACACAACGTGTTCATAGGAAGGGCACTTCTGTTAACCCTCTGGTATTTTACAAAATTTACAGAGGGAGCAAAAGCAATCTCAGGTACTCTCAAAGTTATTTCTATGACTATATTCCTACACCCCTGGTAATTTGGAAGCTGAAAAACCATTTAAAAAAATCTAACATTTATGCTTCATTTTCAATATAATAGCTTCATACTTCATTTTTACTGCAGTCATCTGCAAAAAATAATTCTTAGATATACTTATGACTGAAGAATTAACTGAAGGATATTTTTTCTCTGTTGAATGTGGATTTGGCTGAAATTTTTCAAAACAGCCCTGTCTGTGCTCTGTTCTTGTCCCATGGTTTACTTCCTCTAAAAAGCTGGTTTGTCTTTTCATTTGGCGCTCTGCTATACAAGCCACCACACACTTCATAGGTATCTATTGAACACATCAATGCTGTTGTGCTCATAGTCTGTAGACCAGACTTAGTAATGGCAGGAGTATTTGAATGAGGTCCTTTGAATTCAGCAATCAATATTTCTAAGTATTTCTACATTTATTAATGCATTCCATATAAGACAACTTCCCTGTTATTTGTTCAGCTATAATCAATACAGCTCTTAAGCCTTAGAAATCATATTTCTGTTTCTAATCTAATTTTCATATCACTGTAATACAAACTCTGTATCTTTTCTGAATGATGTTTTGTAAGAATTGGTTCCTCCAAGTCTGGAAGCAATTTGAATTTTAATATTAGCGGGAAAAATTATTTTGCTTTGTGCACTGGAAAATACAGGCTTTCCAGCACAGCTAACTGCTATTCAGTAAGAGGTATTATTCAGTGACTGGCTTCATAATAAGTGATATACAAATTCTTAGATAAAAATTACAAGACTTTATTAGTGACAATTTACAAATGTTCTCCCAGAAGTGTTCCAAATACTAATGACAATGAAGTAAAAAAGTGATGAAGATAATTTTTTGTATTTTTTTAATAATATGCATAAAAACTTCTTTGTAAATTAGAACAGTAACCCCCCCCCCACCACCACCACTCATAGTATACTTTCAAATATGCTTGGACAAAATTCAGCTTCTTTCTCTGTATAATAACTACAGCATAGCTTGTTCTTTTATTAAGTTATATATTCCAGGCACTAGGTTTATTCTTTTAAATATTTGATTCAGAAACTGCAATGAAATTTCTCTATCAAATGTCTTTTGACTGTGAAGTGAAATGAAGTGACTATTTGTATAAGTTACCATTTTCATAAAAGCCACTACCTCAAGATGACAAAGTTACTTGAACACAAGCAGAATAAAAATATGGGCCATGTCTTTTAAGTGTGGGTTATAGAAACTTTTGATTTTTTTTTCAAAAGCTAATGAGATTATGAATGTCATCCCAGAACTTCATGTTTGTTGCTGAACTGTACACGTTGGGATGCCAAAACTTTTAATATCTGGCACAAGGAACAATGAATATTTATTTTTGGTTTATTTCATTACTACAGCATTAGTTGAGATTTTATTCATTTTGGTTTGTCCTACATGCTATCTATCTATTAATATTACAGAATAAAAAGGTAAAACCACATTCAAGAGAGAATTTTCACTGCTTAGGCTTATCTGAAGAAAACAGATTTTTTGTTACCAAACAGCATGATGGTAGGAATTAGGTGGATAAATTACAGTTCTTTCAAGACTGTATAGTGTGTCAAACACTGCTTAGTTTTTCCATGTTTGTACAGTGGTGAGTATCCCCATCTGTCATGTAGGAGACTGGGGTTCATTTCCCCAGCTGGCAGTGGTCCAACAAGGGAAGTGCAAAGTTCTGCACCTGAGGAAGAACAACCCCAGGTACCAGTACATGCTGTGGAACCATTGATTGCAAAGCAGCTTTGCAGAAGATTCCTTAGGGGTCCCAGTGGACACCAGCTTGAACATGAGCCAGCAATGTGCCCTTATGGCAAAGAGGGTTAACAGTATCCTGGGCTGTATTAGCAGCAGTGTTGCCAGCAGGTCGAAGGAGAGGATCTTTTCCCTCTACTCAGCACTGGTGAGGCCACACCTGGAGTGTTAGGCCCATTTCTGGGCTCCACAGTACAAGAGAGACACGGACGTACTGGAGAGAACCCAGTGAAGGCCCACAAGGATGGTGAAGGGACTGGAGTGCCTCACATGAGGAAAGGCTGAGAGAGCTGGGACTGTTCAATCTGGAGAAGAGAAGGCTCAGGGGGTCTTATCAGTATGTGTAAATACATGCAGTGAGGGTGCAAAGAGGATGGAGTCAGGCCCTTTTCAGTGGTGTCTACTGACAGGACCGGAGTCAACAGGCACAAATTGAAACACAGGAGTTTCCATATGAACATCAGAACACTGTGAGGAAACACTGAACATCAGGAATCACTGTGAGGGTGACCGAGCACTGGACAAGTTGCCCAGAGACATTGTGGAGTCTCTCTCCTAAGAGATACCCAAAAGCTGTCTGGACATGGTCTTGGGCAACCTGCTCCAAGTGGCCGTCCTTGAGCAGGGGGGTTTAGACCAGATGATGTCCAGAAGTCCCTTCCCACCCCAACCATTCTGTGATTCTTTGAGATGCTCATGGGATCATTTCTCTAAGCAAGCTCATTTTTTAGAATTTATGTAAATTCTGGTGGAATTTTGACATAGTGTGTCTTTGTGGCTCTGGACCAAAGGAAACAGAAACTGTTCAATCTTTTAATTTCCTGACTAATTAATGTGACCAATTTTTCTGCTAGTCTTTGAAGATTTTCTTTTGGCTTATATTCTTGTTAGTGGCTAACTTATTTGTTTCAGTATGATCATGGTAGGGAAAAAAATTATGGGTTTTGGATTTCTTTTGTTTTGTTGTTGTTTTTTCCCTCAGTTTCTAGGACAAGGAATCTTTCCTGCCTACTTGCATTACTTGCACAAACATGCATAGAAGAAGATAAACAAGAATAATGGAAATCTTAGCTATAAAAAATTGCAATAAATGAAATTAAGATCTGATAACTCCTTATTAAAACTAAAAAAAAAAAAAAAGCTGAAGAAATTAGGATTTCCTTTCTTCGTCAAGTATTAAGAATTCAGTTACCTTTTGGTCTGAAGAGTGCTTTAACTTCACAGTATAAGTTGATATATGTATATGTATTTTTAGGACAGAACTGAAAATATGTTTACTCTTGTTGCACAAGACTTGAGTCATAACCTGAGAATTACCATTGTATCCATCAAACTTGGGAGTAGCCAAAGGTGTGTTTGTTGCTTCATTTTTGTTTGCCTTCAGTTCCACATAAAAAACAAGAATTGAAACATAAAAATTTTTAGTCAGAACTGTAGGAAAGTTTTGATGTTGGCATCTACAAAAGGGAATGATTTGGAAAGGAGAATGATCTAATCTAAAGCTTAATTCCTATACCTTATTTAATGTACTACTTGAATCTTTGTACAGATAAGTGAACCATTTTAATCATTAATATGTTTTGTACAAAGGCTGTAGCATATTGTTTGAAGGTAAATTAAAGCAATTGGGGAAACAGAAAAATATGGTCAGAAATCTACCTTCATCTCCCGTGACTGTAGTTCTTTAAGACCTGTGTTCTTTCATGTAATGGTTCTTATGTATGACATTTCTTTTCTGTTTCACTCTAATGGGGTGCAATTTCAATTAAATACTTGCATTGTCTGTTTTCCTTCCCAAACAGATGCAGGATCAAGGTGCTTTATCTAATAGCATTCAGCTGGAGAGAACCAGGTGACATTTTACGTAATGCCACAGCAATATCTTGGTTGGGAGTGAATCAGTTAATTTTGGAGAGAAAGCTATGTTGTCTGCGCATAGTTGTATGAAGGGTAACAGGAAGGTGAATAAAGAACATGCTCCTTCTAAACCAAAGAAATATGAGAAAGGTTGTGCTTTCTTCTGTTCCATCACGCTGTTTGTGAGTTCAAATTTTGATGTTCCTTATGAGTTCCATGTATAGCTTAAGAAAAGCCTCAATCAAATAGGAACAGAAAAGAATCAAATAGAAAGGAAAAAATGTCTGAAATACTAATATAGGAGTGTGACACGCTATGGGAAAATGTAATCTCTTGCTTGAGTAATACACTCTTTCATTATGCCTGAAAACAATTTGTAACCTTACTGAGCTGAATGAATACTTTCCTCTTTGTCTGCCTCACAATCTTCTTGAGTCTAACAGAAACACTGATGTGATACTGATGAGTGCTGAATTAAACCACTTTTGAAAGAGTAAATAGTAAGTCCGGGTACTGCTCAGTGTGCACCTATCTAGTCTGATTCACATGATATACCAAATGCTAACACATTTTCAAGAAAGAAGGACCAGTGAATAAGAATTTTGCCTGAGTAGCGAGGACTACAATTTTGGTCCACATCTGTGCATACTTGAGAATGTAGTGAGGATTGTATGGGACACGGGTCTGTGGTTTACATTTCCACTGCCGTGAATTAGCGAATAGTTACTGAAATAGAAAATCAGAAAAACAGAAATCCAAAAGGATACAATAGCTGATGTTCTATACTACATGTTGGCTTGCAGGTATAAAGCATTGAGCTTAGAGAGAAAGGGAGAAAAAAGAAATTAATTCAGTAAATCTCTCCCCAATTAAGAGTACTCATGCTCCCCATTCATAAACAAAAAAATGTTTCTTTTCATTATTATTATTCTATTAATAGTTTTATCTGTTCCTGTTTCTCCTACACTCTCTGTTGCAGGCATTTCTTACTAAGTGCCAGCCATGGGAAGAGAAATGGAGAAATAGAAACCATGGTGTGATGTACATAAAGGGAATTTGACATTGTGTCATCTGCATGCTGTAATATTCATGTAAGTAATGGATTTCTCCATTATGTGCAGATGTTGGAAAGTTGGTATTTACTGAAATTGTTTTGTGGAGGGTTTAACCTTAGCAAGTACAGCAATATGTATTTCTAAATCAAATTATATTTTTACTTCCTACGTATACATAATATTTTTCACCGTGTATGTGACTTACAGAAACAAGTATTGCCATCATTTTGGGACAGGTGAAGTCATCATTCCCATCATAAGCAGCTGAACACTTCAGATGATGTTTCTTTCAAGTTAGACACAGCAATTTCCTAATGCAGTTGCTAGCTACACAGGCTAGCCTTTATTAGTCTTGGAAACCATAGAGTTGGCTTATAGTCTGGCCTCAAGTCTTGCTGATGTTCAGGGTTTAATGAATCCATAGACCTCTTATTCAGCAGCAGTGGAAATGTATTGATCTTCTAACTGCCCCTACTTGAGCTTATCATGAAGGAATTCAGGGGAGTTCAGAACAGAATCCCAACCTTTCAATTGCCTTTGGATTCACCACTGGAGATGGCCTGTGTTCTGCTTTTAGCTGTGGTTTGAATGTAATCTTGAGAGACTAACCACTCTTTCGAGGCAGTAGTACCTCAGGGAGGCTGTAATCTCAGAATAGCCCTTTGTAGAAATTTTTGTGTGCTTGTGGGTGGTTCCTTTCCAACAGTACCACTACCAGAGACCTGGAGATGAAATAAAAAGTAACTATAGACCTTTATATGGAAAAGTTGTGGAAGTCTATGAAGGGCTGAGGTGAATTGCAGCATTTTCTGATGTGCCAATAAGTTCTCTTCCTCCATGATTTTAGGCACTGTGAAACAAGTAGCACACACACTAGCAGGAAGTCAGTTAGTGATGATGTGAGCAATGCAACTTTCTATGCCTTGAGTTTTTTGGAGGAGGAAGATGAATTAATTGGCTGTCTCTTGAGGTATAGTTTTATTAAAGAGTAAAAAATAATCATTAATGGCATATAAAGGAGTCTCTTAAAATCAAGATATTTGCCACCAGTTGTTACTGAGTGGATCTAAAAGGAAACATTTATAGGCACTGTTATCATGACATAGTTGTAGAAGAATAGTCTGTACCAATCATGTATTGATTAATCTTACGGAAGTGACAGTGAGGCAAAGAGAAATTAAACTACTTAGTAAACACTGGAGAAAAGGTGGCATGAAATGCTTGTCCCTTGTAGCTGCTTTTTCCCAATATTTCTTTAAAATGAAAATTCAGTGCTATTTATCCTCATTCAGTAAGCTAAGAAAGTTTTCCATAAGGTGTGTTTACAAATACACAAGTAAAATACCTTCTGTATGACAGACGTTTACTAGTCAAATTTGAGAGATTTACATGTTAAAATCAACACAGAAGCCACAGCAGTCCATATCAGGGTTAGGTATATTATTTGTATTTTAATTCTCTTTTCTCAAGCTTTGTTGTATGCAGTAGTTAATGTCCCACTCCTAACCCAAATACAGCTGCTGAGCAGTGAAGTGCGTAATGAACATTGGATACTTGGTTCATTGGACACTTAGTGCAGTTTCTACAAAAATTACTCTATTCTTTTTTGCTCTTTACCTTTTCTTCCCATTATAGAAGAAGGTCTATTAAGAAGTCAAAAATTGAAACAATGTGAAAAATGCATTGACTGATTTAGCTTTTAGAAATGTCCAAACTTAAGCCTATTCCTGACCTGTCCTATAAATAAGCTAGCTGCCTTGGTGTTGTGGTTTAAGCCCAGCCGGTAACAAAGCACCACGAAGCTACTTGCTCACTCATTCCCCTGGGCCCTGGTGGGTTGAGGAGAAAATATAAAGGCAGGCTTGTGGGTCGAGATAAGGACTGGAAGGGATCGCTTACCACTTATGTTCACAGGCAAAAGACAGGCTCAACTTGGGGAAGAAACAAAATCAATTTAATTATTTACTACAAGTCAAAACAAAACAAGGATACTGAGAAGTAAAACCAAACCTTAGAACACCTTCCCCCCACCCCTCCCTCATTCCCACCTCAACTCCACTCCCAGTTCTCTTCATCTCCTCCCCTCTGCGTCGCAGGGCAACAGGGGATGGGGGTTGGGGTCAGCTCGACACACCTGCTCTCTACCGCTCCTTCCTCCTCAGGAGGAGGACTCCTCACTCATCACCTGCTTCGGCGTGGGGTCCCTCCCACAGGAGATAGTCCTTCACAAACTTCTCCAACATGAGTCCTTTCCGTGGGCCCATCTTCAGTCACAGACTGCTCCAGCGCGGGCTTTCCCATGGAGTCCCGGCTATCTTGGGGGGCCTCCCCCTGCTCTAGTGTGGGGTCCTCCATGGGCTGCAGGTGGGCATCTGCTCCCCCACTCCCCTCCATGGGCTGGGGGGGACAGCCTGTCATCTCACCGTGGGCTGCAGGGGCATCCCCTCCTCTGGTGCACCTCCTCCCCTCTTTCTTTGCTGACCTTGCTGTCTGCAGAGGGGTTCCTCTCACATTCCAATCTCCTCCCCCACTGTAATTTTCCCTTCTTAAATCTGTTCTCCCAGAGGCGCTACTGCCATCACTGATGGGCTCGGCCTTGGTCAGAGGTGGGTTCGACTTGG
>JANXJC010000078.1:27321777-27332677 GCA_027564655.1 Leptodon cayanensis
CTCAGTCCAGAACAAGAAGTATTTGACAGCAGCAACTACTATTTCTAGAGGTAATCAGTATCTTCAGTAAATCCTTCATAATAACAGTCATTCTTGATGTAGCATTGGATCAGACCCTAATTTATTATGTTATTGTGATACATATGTCTTTTGTGAGAATCAATTACACAGAAAATGAAACAGGTGAATAAATTGCTTTTGCTTTGTGTGTACTCCTTTTGCTAAGATGTTAAACTACATCATGTTACTTTCTAATTCACAAACCAAACAGCTCCCCATTGTTTTAGCACTTCAATTCAGATACTGCATTTCAGGAATAACGTGGAGGTACCTGGCACTAGTGACTTATGTGTAAAACATAAATATTCTTTTTATCATTTGTTTGGTTCCGAGTGGTGAATAGCTAGTGAACTGAATGCAGAAATCTGAAGGCATGCATTTTACCTTATGCATGGCAGCATGGAATTATATTAGGAAGTGACTGCCATAACAGCACAAGTGAATAATAACACTTTAGGGAACAACAAGTTCAGAGCAAAAATCATTGCACCAAGAACCTGTGTGTTGTCTTCTTGAGTTTTTTTGGTTATAACCCAAAATGACTTAATAATTTGATTTCAGAGTTCAAGATGAGAAGGTAGGAATTGGCCCAAGATAATCAGATATCAGATGATATCAGCTGGCAAGAGACAAAAAACCCTACGAGATGTCAAATATAACTTTCTAGCTCCTGTGGTGTTGCTTGCTTTTTGTTTCTTTTAAGGATTTTCAATACTTGACTTTGCTTAGACTTTGTACCATACTTGGTGCATTAGAGAAAGTAGAGTAAATTGCAAAGCTTGTGCAAAGACACCTGAAGTTGCTCCGTGAGAATCCTTCTTGGAAGGACAAGTATTGAGTGGAGCGCAGTAACATTCAAATTGTTTTTGGAATAATATATAACCAAGGTCATGCAGATTTATACCCATTATATCAAACCCAACAAGTTACATCTCAGGAAAAGCCAACCAGTTTTAAGTTCAAGCCACAATACTTCTATGGGCCTGAAGCCCCATTGATAATGGATTGGGCCAGCACTATGGATCTCAGTACCATACTCCTGCAATGCACTGTGGAAAGCATTTGTTATGACTGTAGTAAGGAAAGTACTCTGACTCCATAAGGCATTGTTTTACAATACCATATATTGAAGCTAACACTAGAAGGTGAAAGAGGATAGTCTTATGTTCTTTCAGATGCTGGAAACCCTGAATTTTGCAGCACCAGGCAGACTTCCAGTCAGGGCATGGCACACTGTACAGATCCTTTCCATAAAGGGATTCTTTGGCATTATGATCTTTAGAACTCTTGCAGGATTTTATTAAAAGAAAACAATCCAATTCATCTTTTCTATTGTTAAGAAAAAGGATTTTCATGTGAGATCATGCTGCTTCACTCCAGGATAAAGACAACGACATGCAGGTGGTGCCAAGAGGGAACTGACTGCAAACTCCACTATGATTAGCTAGCTAATTTCATCCTATGGCCAAGGGATATCCACAGCACAATGCAGGCATGAAGGAGAAGCTATACATGCAGCATAGTGCAGAGTAGCACAGTGCAGCACCTGCCTGTGCCTACTCAGGTTAACTGCTCTGTGGTCAGTAAATTCTCAATGTACAACAGCTTCCCAGCTGGGATCAATACAGCTCATTACTCAATGCAGACATGCCCTTTGAAGCCTTTGTAGTCTTAGTCTGATTCCCCAGACTTCAGTCTTGCATGACTAGGGAAGGAGAAGTTGTGCTTCCTGAACTATATGGAGAGATGATCATAAATCCTAGCTATGTTGTGCTTTCCTGCATGTATTAAACACTAAAGTAGCTGGAAATAGTGGCATTTACCGCTGTTTCACAGGACATCTGAGATTAATTTAGATCTAGAAATTCAGACAGGTTTCAGTGCTTCAGCTACTCTTCATTTAGACTTCCAACCCTCATTCATCAGCTCTGGTGTTTGGATTTCAGTAAAGACACATTTCAGTCTGTTAGAGAGGAGAGAGGCTACTCAAAGGCCACACTGAAGGCAAAATTTATAAGCCGACCTACCAATACTGAAGCAACTGAAGTACAACTGCTTCGAAAAATTCAGTGGTTGCAAAGACAATATAGAAGGTAAAAATGCCATACATTTTGCATATGTTTGCACATTTTAACCACTCAGGATACCTATTCAGTAATAACAAGCAGTGAATCAAGTTGTGATACTATTTATAAAGCGTGGAACTATGGAAAAAAGAAAGGAATCACTAGGCAAAGTGTGAACCTCTTGTCTGTGTATATACCTAAAAATATTGAATGCTCTGCTTCTGTGTACCTGTTTTGCATATAAAAGAATATATGTTGAACAAATATTACTCTCAACAACCTTACTGTAACAACATAGAGGATGATGAATCTAGAAATGAGCAGGTGGAAATTAACATTCAAAAACTCAAGGACTGTTTACTGTCACATCCGAAAATCACAATTTAAGTGATTCAGAGAAGCCCAGCCAAGGTTTTCCTTCTCAGTCCATAGTAGGATGAGGAGGCCTAAAGAGTCAGTTTTCTACACTTTTGTGAACAAGATTTTCAATTTTTCTGAAAAATTTTTGTCCTCCTGTAAAGATGTGTCACAGCTGTGTATCCACCAACTCATTTGTAAAAAGCAGAAAGTAGCTCTGTGATCATTAACAAAACCATCAGCTGACAATTATAACATGTAGGAACAAATTCTGAGCCTGCAGTGCTTCTGATTCCTTTTTTGTTATGGGTACCCTATCAGTGCAATTCACATCAAACTAACTTTGGAGCTATCGCCCATTGAGTTTCACAGAAAATGTCAGGACCCTAAGAGCATCGCCCCTCCTGGAGGTTTAACCGTTGGGGGTGAGGGTCATATGGCAGTGATAGTGCAGCTGATGGTTGCCCCTTCCCACCGGTGGCCTTGGAGAGAGACTCCCATACGCCACTGCAGGGAAGCTGCAGCCAGGGCCAAGCCCCTGTCTCTGCCTGTGTTGTTGCCATGGCTGGCTCCTAGCTCTCCATTCCTTGCAGAGTAGCTAGCTCTCGCTGCTCCATGACACTGGGGCCCAGCATGTTGTAATTAAACATTAATTTTCCTCAAAAACATGGAAGAAATTTCATTTTCCTAATGGCTAGCCAAGCCTGATTTGCTAACTACTTCTATCTTTTCTCTGCTCCTTGTAAGGTTGCTGCTCCCATAAGGAAGCAGCTGTTTCCATCATTGGTGCTGCTCAACCTATTACATTTAGTAACTGATTGTCTGCAACATATACTCTTAAGTCACCTAGTTTTTGATCTTCTTCAACCTGTTTGTAGTTAGGCTGTGTACGTGTAGTGCTTGGCACAGAAGCCTATACACCAAGTGTATCTAGTTGTTTAAGGAATTACGATTATTCCTCATGGATATCTGTGTAAAGGGGTAGACTGAGCAAATTTGATCAGATATGGTGAAGACTATTTTAGTTCAATGGGCCCTGCTAAAAATTCCTTTTCAACTTCAGTAGGTATGAGTAGCGAGAAGATGGAAAATCGATACTGCTAGGGGTAGGTTATAAGGTGATGGGAAGTATAGATTAGGGGTTCCTCAGGAAGGATTTCTGTGGTTCTCTTCTGTGTTGGGAGATGTCTGGTTTTGTTAATATGGTATGTGACCATAAGTGAGTATGTACTGAACCTACATGTGGCTCAGTGTGTTTGTACAAGATTTAGTGCTTCGGAGAGACACAGTCTGTTTTTCTTCATACTGGCATTTATCGCCAAAAAATTATACTGGAATACTTACAACAATCCATCTTGGTTAAATTAAATACAGATTTATGCTAGTTATGGAAGTAAAGTTTTTATAGAGCTGGTCCTGCTTAGCTAGTGATTGAGGAAGTAAGACCAGTGTAAAATTATGGAGAATGTGGCAGCTCTATACAGTATAAAGGGAGAAAATGACCTAGTATCTACACTAACACTGCCTCAGTATAACTCCTTGTATTGCAGGAATCCTCTGGTGACAAAAGCAATAGGTTTGTTAGTGATTGATTGCTGACAACATTAATACAGGATGTGTGTATCTATTAATAATTTACCACACTTGAATAAAGCAGGCAAATGGTATCCCACTAGCATTATATTAATGACAATGTTAAGTTAATATGTTGGTTCCTTTTCCTGAGAAATCTTTGAGAAGTTTTATAGCTATATCAGTGAAAAATAAATTGTATTAAATGGAATACAATGAATTTGTTCCAGTGTGACACTAGATCTCCAGTTACTGAGATTAATTAAGAAAACTTGAGCTAGGTTACTAATACAATGTTCTTAGATAACAAGTGCTAATTTCACCTCAAATACCTTTTTTTTGTAATAGCATGGATTATTATTATTGTTTGAGATCTGAAAGTAGTAACAGGGATAAGTATCTGACCTATTCTTACGCTTTTTTTCCTCTTACTGGCGCAAAGTTGAAAGAACGGTTCAGCCACTCAAGCAGATTTTTATAAACAATGTTTGTCTCCTTTTCTGAGTAGGAATCCATACCATTTTCATGAATTCTGAGAAAAGCTATCACTTGAACTGAGTACCATCCTATTGCTTCTCTTTTATAAAAGATAACATGCAAATCACTGCACTACATAGCATCAGCAGAGCAATTAATAATCCCATCTCAATGGACTGTCTAGGTATAGCGAAATGAAATAGGCAGTAATGATTATATGCAACTACAGTCTGAAAGTGCTGTGGTAAACCATAACCATAAATGAAGGGAAACACTACAGTTGAGTGTATCCAATGTTAAAAATATAGGTAGTTAGACTCAAAGAGTCATCACTTTAATAAGCTTCCTAAAAAGTAATTAAAAGTTTGAGAAAAAATATGATCTAAGAATTATTTTTACATCACAAATATAAGCGTGGTGAAACTATCTAATTCAGTGTGAGACTGTAGATTCACCAAATTGTGACTGGAAACATAGTTTGTCCTACTGAATATAATGAAATATTTTCTGTTGACAGTAACAATTATTTATTCTATTGAAATTCAGAGCAGTCTGCAGTCATCAAAAGCATCTGCACTTAGTGATTAGAACTACTCCGTGACAGGGATAAATAGGGGAATGGATTTTAAGAAAGAAATCCTTAATATTTCTGTAGAATAAAATTTATGTCCAATTTTTAATTAGTTTTAACTAGCTCATGGATGGGATTAAAGGTTTTAAGTAAATGTGTTTACTTTATCCCATTAAAGAATGAATGAAACAAAGTAAATACAGAAAACTTGAGTGACCGAACGTAATTGTTTAGTTTAATGCTATGTAAAGTACATGTGGTGCTTAACAGATAACATTTTCTCCTTCTAGACCACAGCACTTTAATAAATGTACTGAAATTCTAGGGAAAGTTGCAATGTTTTTATTGCTTTGATCTGTTTAAACAAATATTTATATGTTATATGAAAAATAATGTTAGTTTGTTAAGTAGCTACTGCTGTGATTACCTGTGTGTTTCAGTGTATTATGAATTTAGAAGCAGCTGTGTGAAAAATGAAAGCTTTATGTTTTTTTTAAAATTGGTCAGAACCCACCATTAGTGTTCTGTGGAGTTCAACGGATGCAGAGCATATAATAGTCTAGCCACTGTTTAGAAGTACCCTGTCGAGAATTTAAAAATGAATATACATAAAAATACATTTGAATGAATTTCTTTTATCTTCTGGAAGTTCAACAATCCATTGTACATAAGTAGATACTTTTAAAAAAATCTAAGACACACAGTTGCACTCTGAGTGCTTTGCTACCAATGAAGCACATTTAATTTCTGCTATGTGAAGGGAGACTTACATCTTACATGTCTCCTAAAGTTAACAATTAAAGTTCAAACCGTCTTTAGTGTTTAGGAGATATGAAGCATAAGAATTACAATGTTTAGTATTCCTGATGCTTATGTGTTTTCTCATTTTTATCTAGCATTTTTAATGTTTCTAGAAGTCTTGCAGGAGCAAAATTCTTATGATTTGAAAAAAAAAAAATTCAAAGTGTGCTAAACACATAACCCTGGAAAATCTCACAGGATTTCTTTTTTTATTTGCTTATTCATCCCCACAGTATCTTACTGAAAACACAAA
Organism: Leptodon cayanensis; assembly: GCA_027564655.1. Taxonomy (NCBI): domain Eukaryota; kingdom Metazoa; phylum Chordata; class Aves; order Accipitriformes; family Accipitridae; genus Leptodon; species Leptodon cayanensis. The sequence goes on from JANXJC010000078.1 coordinate 27,327,935, forward strand.
TGCATGCTCATAACATTGTTCAGAGATTTGAGAAACACTATTCCCTTTTTTTAAGAAAACAAATGAAATAACAGGCTGTCACAAAACTTCTCAAGCTTTCATGGGAAGTATATAACTGAACCAGGCCCAAATGTATGTACTATATAACTTGCTGAGAAAGTCAAGGCTATGAGTAATGCTGTCGTTGTTGGTGCTGGGAAGCTTAATTATATACAGCTGGGATTACAGACTGGGAAGTACTTGGATTGCACCTTACTCCTTGCTATATGCCCTGGGTGTTCAGTGTCACTGATCTCATTTCACCTGGCTGATTTTCTGTGAGTTTTGTGTAGGTGCCACAGGAAGTCAGATCTGAGATTTAAGTGGTAACAATGACAGTAGTGTTAATGTGTTTTTATTTACCTGTTACTGTATTATCTACTTGTGAAACTGCTGGGATTGCTTGTATTGGGCTAGATTTTCCTGACAGTGCTTTTGTTTATTTAATTATCCACTCAGCTGCTGCTATTTTTGTCATTCCCCTGGAAGGAAAGAAGGAAGAGCTGGTTACTCCTGTTAATCCTTTGTTTTACTTGAAGCACTTTTTTTTTCTAAGTGTTGCTCCTTCTTCTGCAGCACTCCTTTCAAAACAGTTTAGACAGAATGAAGTCTGACAGAGCACTGTGAGGAAAGGGCCTAATGCAGGGAAGCATGAGGAGTGCATCTGTGACCACTCGGGTCCCCTCCTTCTGAAATTTGGAGCCTTGCACAAATTGTTCATCAAGCTTTCTGTGGCAGCACTTCTCAGAGAGGTAGACACAGTTTACTTATCATTGTCAAGCCTCAAATACCTAAGTTGTTTTCAAAAAGCCTAGGGAGTCATTTTAGTTCTGCTGTGCAGTAGTGAAGAAGAGCATATGCTTTTGTTTCTGAGGATCAGTTTCTCTACTGGGACCAACACTTCTTCAGTGTTCCACCATTGAAGCATCGTAATATGGGAAAAAAAGTTCTCTTTATTTGTGTGCTGGAGTATTGCTGTGCTTCAGTGAATATCAAAGACCTCTTCATGACTGCTGACTTGACATCTTATTATCACTCTTTTCCATGGACAGGGCCATCTGTTTCTTCTGTTGATAAATCTTTCTTCTGGAAAATTTTGGGTTTCTGTGATGAAATAAAATCTGATGATACAACCTAGTTGTCTCTGGGAATAATGAAATACTGGGAGTGAAAGTCTAGCTCCATGAAAATCAACAGAACTTTTGTTAAGGAATTCAGAGGAGCCAGGACACTATATTACAAGAAGGACCATTAAACTGTGTTTTCAGACACACTTAATAGAGAGCAGTCAAATGCAAAATGCACATAGTTTGATATTGAAATACATTTCCTAGTTCATGTTCCTTACCAAAGCCCTGTGGTGTGAGCACAAGTTAATACCATCATAATTCTAATAATATACTGCGATGCTATAAAGTTGAAGAGTATATATTAAAAAGATAGGTAATTAAAATTGTTGCATCATTTTACCTGGTGTATGTGTAGGCAGGTGTTTGACTGTTGTTCATATAAACCATAGGGCTTAGGGATAGGTGAGGACATGGCACAAATTTGTTAAAACCTGTAGCTAACATTATACTTAGATGACTCCTTTTTTCTTTCCTGCCTTCCTCTCTATTTATATCATTATGTTATTTTAACTAACTTATATATAAAATTAGGACAGCTCACTCTTTCTTCTCACCAGTTGTTTCCGTACTGCTGTTGTACTTGTATTTTACTATTTGCAGGTCAGATCCTTCTTTCCTGTACAGGCTCCAGGATGGAAGTTAGTGCGTGTAAAATGCTGCTGCTGCTACACCGGACCTTTGTTGCGCTTTTACCCTGAGTTTCACATTCTTCTTTTATTGTATTCACTTGTATTTTTCAGGTGATTGAAAATTTTCAATGTGTGGCTTTGGTTTAATGACTACATTACTTAAATATTTCATTGAATAATGCAGAAATACGTTATCTGGAAAAAACAAAGAATAAATTATTTCAATGGAAAAAGCATTCATTAAAATAATGGCAGTGCAAACTCACCCTTATTATAAATGTAACCCTGAAAACCAGGCAGATGGTTTTGTACAGTGACATTGTAGGTAATAAGTGTTTGTGGAAGAGGACCAAAGAAGCAGGGCTAAACGGGATGATCTCATAATGGAGATTAGATGCGATTAGGCCAAATGAACCATTTCAAATGATTCAGAGCTATGTTCAGAGGTAGTCTGTTCTGTTTGTTTACTTTCCTTTACTGCTGAAGGTGTGTAAAATATGTGCTTTTGCTTCTTAGGTTATAAAGGCAAAATGTATTTTATGACTGAGAGATTCTTGATTCTAACTCAGTGAATATCCAAACACCACTCTTCTCAGAGAAGGAAAGGGAGATCTCAGTCTGATTCTTAGCAGATAGATATCCTCATCACAAAAGCACAGGCAGCTTCATTAACTGTCATCACCAAGAGCAAAATAAGCACAAAAAGAATGATACTTCATCACTTAAGGTGGTTTATTTAAGTCATAGTTGAGGTTTATGAGGGATTTTTCTTGCTTCTCTTTCTGTAAATGTTCTACAGCTAAACCAGTACATCGTTCTTTTAGAACCTTCCATTACCTCTTGAAGTTTTAGTGGCCATGAGAGTAGTAAGTAAACCTATTTCTCAGTATGTCCAAGAAATATAGTTTCATTCGCATTTGATATGGGTAAACATTCCACTTACGCTATCACAAAACTATTGAATATCACAGAATACTGACATACAGTACAGTACTAGTCTGATTTTCACATGTATGTCAGTGTCAATATCTGAAAAATATTTGGAAGTTTACAAATGTTGAAACGTTCTTCTCATGCGACAAACCTCTCTACTGAAATGACGTTTTCAGCTAGTGAAATGGAAAATACACTAGAAGTTTCTCACTTTATTTGGTCAGTGCTACTGTTGTAGGACAATGAAGACTTTTCAAATGGACCTGCTGACTGGCCTACATGGTAGGTCATAGTAGATATCCATCTGTGGAGATATTCAAAACTCAACTGGACAGGGTCCTGGGCAACATACTCTAGCTGACCCTGCTTGAGCAGAAGGGTTGGACTAAATCTCGATAGGTCTTTTCCTACATAAATGATTCTGCGTTCTGTGATCAGGTGTTCAACAAGAAAAACCTTTGGAATAACATGCTGTAAAGAAACACTGTCTGTCAGCTTGCATGTTGTATATGTGTTTAATTTCCAAGTCAATTAGTAGATTTGTCACTATTGTGATTTCTGTGCTAAAAGTATCTGGTTTGTTTTAGTTAGTGGAATAATTTTGGCTGCTGCTTTTGTTTGTTTTCATTAAGGTAGACTTGCAGCTTAAGCTAGAAGCCAGCTGTTGGGAGTCTCAGCACATTGTTTAAATGAGTCCTTTCTTGGGCAAAACTTATATTGGAAGGAAAATATTGCCCATGTTTACAGCGAGAAGAGATGCTGGCATTTACCTGTTTGCTATGAAAACATTAGTATGGAGAAAGGAAATATTTAATGTACAAACATATTTAGAGAAATGGGAAAATAAAAGACTATTCAGCCTTAACTAATGTGTGCAACGTTTGGGAAGGGGAAAATATTTGCAGTCTTGTTAAAATTGGAATTCTGTGTTACCTTTTATTTGATAACACAGCTGCAGGATTTTCTTGTCTCTACCAAAACCTCCAGCTGTTGTTTACTACCACCTCAGCTGTCCTGATGCACTGCTTGCAAATCACTGCAAGTTTGATTATTGAAATGACAGAGATTTTTATGAACAAAAGAAGTCCTTCCTTTCTTTCCCTATTCTCTCTGTGAAGCCATCACTGATTTTTTCTCATGCTTTTAGAGATTTGAACAGTGCCCTTTGTCTGTTGTCTTACTAAAAGATTAAAATAAAAAAAAAAAAAAAAAGAAGAATGACTTGAAATTCTAATTGGTTAACAAAGAGCAAAAAGTAATCACCCTTGTCTGTTTGCTGAACATAACATTGGACTAAACCAAAATGAATTCTTTTTGAAAAAAATTCCATTCCATGCAGGTGTAGTATAGAATCTGAATATGCTGTATTTAACCTGTCCTGCTGAGAAGAATCTGGCCCTTAATATACAGCTTTGATTGGAAGCTCCAAGGGCCAGAAATACACAGCTTTTACTAATGGGATAATTTACATATCATTGAAAAAGCTGAAAGCAAAATTTTGAGCAGTGGATAAGTGACCCTGGAATGCACAAGTGAAGCTTGAAAGGATACCGTACTACTGTATTTCAAACATTAGACATTTTTATAAAATGTTTTTTGAAAGCAGGCCTAGTCTTGTAATTGTATTAAATAACCCCAGGGAAGTTCTATTACATTGCTATCAACCCGCATCACTAATACCTACGTAAATGCAGAATGCCTCACAAAACTATTTCTTAAACACCATTCATTTCTTCGAGCTTTTTTGGACTACAGTTCATACATTATTATAATATTTAAAACATTTTAAAAGAAAATTTACATTTAAATGTTTATTATTTTATTTTATTTACATATGTTTAAGCAAGTGGATATTCTTTCTTCTGAAGAGAAAAATAATGTGAATCGTTTAGATCACTGATTGACATTGAAAAAATGTGTTCTTTCATTTTCCAAGGAAATTATAAAAAGAAAGACTTTTTTAAATTTTATCATAAATGTTAATTTCAAGTTATGATATATGGCTGTCCAAC
>JANXJC010000078.1:27348720-27373833 GCA_027564655.1 Leptodon cayanensis
GTTTATATGCTGTTCATGGAGAACAGTTGTTAAGTGGAGGTCACTTTTCAAAGCTAAAGCTAATAAGCCTTACTGTTGCAAAGACCAGATGAGGCAATTCTCTGCTGCAAATTTTTTGTTGCTCTTGAGGACTGTAAAGCAGATGGGTATGAAAAAAAAATTTGTTTCTCTTTCTCATTCAGTTATATGAAAGATGGAGAAAAGAGCTGCAGGATATGTTTGCAAAGGAGTAAAAGAAAATTTTATATAAATCTAGGTTTGTATGTGGTAGAACTGGACTCTCTGAGCTGAAGTCTGCTCAAAGCATATGCTATGAGAAGTCTGTCTGTCACTCCAGACAATCAAACTCACTTTCTTCTTGGGGATGACATCAACTTAATAGTGGATATTGGTAGTTTCTTAAGACTGAATTTTGAGTGTTTTCTGACAGCTTACTTTTTCTAATCTTTTTAACTAACATTATTAAATACAATTTCAACTTTCATTTTAACAACTAATTTCATCTGAGAGCCTTTCATTGAAATTCTAGATTCAGTCCACAAGCAGAATAGTGTTTTGTCTATATCTTTAAGTCAGAAAATAGTAATTGTTCTAGTTTATGGAACAGCAAAGGACAATTTTAATTTGTTCACCTTCCACTTTTTTTAAGGACAGCTCAAAATGGACGTATCACGGACAGCTCATTCTCTACCACCAGAATTTCAGTCAAGTTACAATTTGACCAAAGTGGGCCACATAAAAAATAGGATTGAGAAGAAGATTTTTTCAAGAGCTTGAGGATAGATTGAAACACAATGAATTTCTCTTAATTACTCTACCAGGTACTATTTGATATCTCCAAAGTGTAATACTTTTCAATTCACTTATTTGAATATAATTCAAATAAAACTGCTTGGTTACTGGACATAGGAAGTTAAATTACATAGAAAACACTGAGTAATAATACCTAATATTAAGCTGTAATTTAAGTTACCCATAGTATTAAGGTATTATGAAGCAAGTTTTCAGAACCTGTAATGTGAATGATGGTTTTATAATATTCATAGAATACATCTATTTTCACAGGAAGAGTATAGAGCTGACTGAAATATTTTGATGAAATAATATTGTTAGAGAAATGCATAGTTTGATCTAAATCCAAATATTTTCTGGGATACACTACATTCAATTTCAACCAGTCTTGAAAGTAATTAATTCAGTATGTGTGCTTTGTTGAGATATTACCAGTTTATCTAAATTGAAATCAAAACAACATATTCATTCTCTATCAGTGCTTTTGTGTGTTCAGAATTTCCGTTTCATAGACAAGAAACTATCACTGTAATTTGGAAGATGACATTTAATTTCATGATTTAAAGAAAAAGAGAAAAAAATTATTAAAGATGGAGCTCTCCAAGAAACAGGAATTCTGCTTTTACCCGCAGATGAAGTCAGAGAAGTTTAAAATAGGAAGCCGAATTGAGGTCAAAGCAGAAGCCTTTCAGTGGCTTATGGAGAGTTTCAGAGTTATAGAACAGCCAGAAGTATTGCACTTTTGCAACTGATATTTCCAAAGAATAAATCCCAAATTAAGTAATCGGGTATTGTCTACATTGTGATCTTATAAGACTGTGTTTTACTGAGCTGAGAACCATTATAAAGGTGAAGGCATGCAGCTGTATGTGGACATAGGTTTGTCTTTTCAGGCACATGAAGAACATCTGTGATGAACTTTAACTTGAAGTTTGGATTTACAGGTGTGCTGAGGGGAATGTAGAAATAAGAGCATTTTCAATCTTTCTGATAAGCTTCAAGTAGCAATTTGGGCATTCTGCATGATTGTAGCCTTCAGCTATTTTCTCTAACAAATCATTAGGTATTTTTTCCATGCACTAACTTTGAAGTCTAAAGTTATCATTGTACAAGGAGCAAGATTAGCTAAATAAGTCAACTATCAAATATTAACACTTTTCCTCCAAATAAGTCTGGAGCCTAGGTGGAAAAGTGTATTTTTTAATTAGGCTAGAAAAGCCAATAAACATTTTATAAGTATCTGGCTTATTTCTCTTTATTCCTCTTACCTCTGTAACTGGTTGTCTTTAGAAAGACTTCTCATTTACCATGCCTTACTTTTATACGTGAGCTGGTACCATAGTACTTCCCTGGACTTGACTACTGTGGTGGAACCCTTTAAATAATGACTTTTTCATTGGTGTGCCAGCAGGAAGTGAGAGGAGAAACATCAAGTACGTATAATTAAGTTACGGCTCTGTATTTCTTTGATATAGGCTTTTCATTGTCCAATTGAGACAAATCCAGAAATAAGCTAAATTTTCAGGGTTAGCAGGAACAGTTATGCTTTCCAAAGACATCATATTGTGGCCTTACCTGAAAACATACCATAAATCTATCATTTTCATACACAATGTAGTGTTGTAAAGTGCTATGTTCTGGAGCATACCTTAGAACTTTTTCCATGCTTTCAAGCTGACTCTGTTGATACATGATGGGAGATGGACTGAAAGGCCTGTAAAGGTAACCTTTATATATTCATGTAAAAAAATAATCAGATAGTTGATTAATAGCCCAAACTGGAAACATATTGGGAATTCAGTACTTTGGCATGAAAAGTATAAAATACTCCGTGTAAAGCACAACTGAGCTGATTTATTTTGTTAATGCCATTTCTTTATTGCATATAAAAAATTCACTGTAATAATGCAATTTTCTAATAATATGAAGACATATAAACTTGGAAGTCATTATACATTATACAGAGGTACTCTGTACCATGGTCTAGTGGGCATGGATGACGGTTGGACTTGATGATCTTGAAGGTCTGTTCCAGCCTAAATGATTCTATGATTCTATAGTCACAATCTGGCCAAAAATTCCTTCGAGTATAATTAGAGTTAATCCATCCAAAGAAGGAAATATAGTTATAAACAGCTTGTACTTCTGCGTTTCTTGATTTTAGCTATTTGGTACTGTGTGAAGACTGCTTAGCACTTCAGTATTTTGATTTAACAGCAGAGGTCATGTAGAAGAAATGGCATCTCAAGTACAACTTTGACCACGGCATTACTGAAAAGCAGTAGGAAGCACTGCTAAGCTCTATAAAGTGTTCATTAGAAGAGGAAAGATAAATTTGGTGAATGAAGGTTTCGTACATATTTGCACATGAAATAATAGTGACAATGGGTGGATATGCATTTATTACATAAAAAAAGGTAAAAAAAGTATGATAAATTGTGCAATGCTGATGGGCAATTCTTAAGGTAAACATGAAATATCTATGATTGGAGGGCAGAAAGAGTGCAAGAAATAAAATTTGCTTTCACTAATGTAGCAGTAAGATTAGAGTTCTAACAAAAAGCCCCCCTTTTTTTTTTGTTAATAATAGTCCAAGGATAGAAATAAAGATAATCAAAACTCATGTAAAATACTAAATTAGAGAAGGAGTAAAAATCTGTTTGCCATATAAAAAATGAGCAGGAAAATGACTGAGCTGTTAGATGGCTTGACAACCTACTTCCACATTCCTACATTTAGTTTTGTTGTTCCAGGAACACTTCATCAGTCTACCAAAAAGTTTGAGTATGTTGCAGGTAACTTGAAAGATGATGAGTTTTGAAGGCTCTGTTTTCTCTCAGGACCAGGTTAAGTAAATTTGAAATATTTTTATATTGGCATGCTAAGTCAAACACACTGCTTATCTAGAGGTAAATAGATAAATATAAAAATAAGTCTTTTTTAAATAAATATGGATAAAATAAATCTGGTTCATTCTTTCATAACTAAGTAAGCATTTGTGTAAAGCTTATAGATCCTCACATCTGTTTAAAGAGCTAGAATATTTTTCACTACCAATTACCAAAACTACCAAGTTCCCTGGTAAATGCAGGTATGACTGTGTCTGCAATAGACTCTTTACTGCACAGCACGTCACTGATGTAAACAGGGAATCCTGAGTCTGTTAACAATCAAATTAGATAGAGACTAACTAGGGATGAATTAATACCTATTAAGTTTCCTAGGTAAGTCTCCAGTCAATAGTAATATAAATAATGTAGTAAAACAGCAGCTTATAAAAGCAGAAATCAAGAAGTGTAATTAACTTTTTCTTACTAAAATCAGAACAGTTTATCTGTACCATGGACTGGAACAACATGAGGTGCAATAGGATACAGAAACCTGTCCTCTGAGGAGAGATTCAGTATGCCTTTTCTTAATTTAGATTTTCATTTTTGAGCAGTATATAACTATGTAAGTTAACACAGTGATCTCTTAATGGCTGTACAAACCACTTTCATCAGCTTTATATCAGCCTATTACTTTAATTTTATTGTAACAATATAATCTTTTTCTTCAATACTAGATGTAAAGGAGCACTAGCTAATAACAGAAACATTGTATCTTAACCAAAAATACCTTGTCTTTATTACTTTTTCAGCAATAAATGAATACATTATGATGTTCTGTGTAGGAAAGCAGCTTCTGTATTTCAATTTGCAAACAATTTACTGCTCTCAAGCTGATGTCCTAGGATTTATTTTTCTCAGATTATGTTTCAAAGGAGCTAAAAATTTTAGTAGGGTCAACATCAAATCACAAGGTGAAGACAGAACAAAACGTGCATGGAGTGGGGGAAGTGGGAATTATTTATATTTTTTCTTTAAAAAAAAAAATTTCTTAGTGTTCCAGCAATTCAGAATTCCATTTGTCACTATCTGCAAAACCAGAAACCACCAGTTTGAAGAAAGGGGCTCAGTGATATAAAATATATGTAAGATCTATTTATGAAAAGTCTTCCCCATGTAGCATATGTACAGTGTCTGGAATTAAGGGCCTAACAAGGAAGAAATCCAATTTACTTATAAAATTCATTAATGAAAATAATTGCCTTAAAGGAAACATCTGCAAATACAGCAAGCACAAGCAAACGACCTTGATATCACAGGTGTTACCTGTTACCATGGGTATTGCTTTTGGAGGGTGATCTGGAAGACTGAAGAATTACTTGCCTTCAGATGAGACAAAATGGAAGAAGGGAGACTAGTTTCATTTCCCTCACAGCAAATGAGAAAAGGCCTTTAAGCAAATGAAAGATGAAGTCTACCATGAATGAAAGTACCTGTGAATAGTTTCATAAATATAAGATGATTGCTTCTACCAGCAGCTAGAAATGAAGTCCAGAGAAAGAATTTTCTGCTATGTGATTCAGAGGATCTTATTTTATTTTTTTTAAATTACAGCTTTATCTGGGTGGTTGTAGACGAATCACTTTATGTGAATTCCACAAGGAGAATTTGTTCAATTTGTTATCCTCAATTTTTAATGTTGTTCAGAGCCCAAAGACTAGTTTTTATCCATGCATGGGAATTAGCAAAAAAAGGAGAGATTTGAGAAAGGCCCACTCAAAAATACATGATAACTGAGTAATTGGGACATTATCTTGCGAGCTGGGACATTTTCACTCAGGTCCTTTTAGGGATAGCTGGAATTCATACCATGGTAGTCCTTCAATCCTGGATGAATGTCACCCTGTCTGACTGTGGGCTGTGCAGATGTGAGCTGTCCAGATCTTCCAGACATATTTTAGGGGATCTGGGATTATTAGATTAGCTTTGCAGTAGTCTGGGAAAATGACATATTTTGATTTCTGGTAGGGCTTAGGCACAGGACTCCCCAACACTGCCAGAAACTAGGCTGATACGGTGGCCAGACGGAAACATTTAGGTGAATGTTAGTGGGTGAAAACACAGATACATGGGAAGGTTCTGTCCTTCAAAGAGACAAGAGTAGCAGTACCTCAGTTCTGAGGACATAGATTTGAAATATAGGCCCTCAACTCTATTTGTGGATCTAGCCCTATTTTGTTTCTCCTTCTATATCTGTAAATATCAGTATGTCATATCATATGATATAATATCTCTATGAAGAGGATGAATGAATTAATATTTGGAAGAATTTAGCAGGTCATACGCCAAAGAGCACATGTAGAAAAGCTTATAAATAGATTAAACATCAGCACATAAGCAGTTAGCATATTTGTTGTATTGATGATTGCTTTCGCATTGGGCTGCAAAGTGGTCCAGCTGCTTCCTTGAGGCAAAGGCAGTGGGACCAGTGGGGGCGCCCCATGGAGTAGGCATGGAACAGGGCAGGCCAGAGGGTCAGATGAGGGCAGCTCCAGCCCAGTAAATCAGGCATCTCCCCAGGGATGAGGATGGACTGAGGTCAAGGCAGGACTGCAAGCCAGTGAGCCAGGGTGAGGACCATGAACATCTTCTAACTGTCTCGTTAGCTTCACTGAGCAGCCATACGCTTTCTGACAGTGGGTGATTTGATGCATCAGTAATGACCTTAGCACTGCTTGTATCAACCTTCTGTCATGGTTCAACCCCAGCCAGCAACTAAGCACCATGCAGCTGCTCACTCACTTCCCCCCCACCCAGTGGTATGGGGGAGAGAATCGGAAAAAAAAGGTAAAACTCATGGGTTGAGATAAGAACAGTTTAATAGAACAGAAAAGAGGAAACTAGTAATGGTAATAATAACAATAATAAAAAGACAATAATAATAAAAGGATTCGAATACATAGAACAAGTGATGCACAATTGCTCACCACTTGCTAACTGATCCCCAGTTAGTTTCCAAGCAGCAATCCCCCTCCAGGCCAACTATGCCCAATTTATATACTAGGCATGACATCACATGGTATGGAATACTCCTTTGGCCAGTTTGGGTCAGCTGCCCTGGCTGTGTCCCGTCCCAACTTCTTGTGCCCTTCCAGCTTTCTTGCTGGCTTGGCATAAGAAGCTGAAAAATCCTTGACTTAGTCTAAGCACTTCTTAGCAATAACTGAAAACATCAGTGTGTTATCAATACTCTTCTCATACTGAATCCAAAACATAACACTATACCAGCTACTAGAAAGAAAATTAACTCTATCCCAGCCAAAACCAGGACACCTTCCTACACCATGCAAATATAAACAGAGACTGAGGTACAGAATTTTGTAGACCAGGAGAAAAAAAGATGCATCCTCTCTTTGCGCTGAATTGTCTTATATGTTTAGAAGAAAAATTATCACTCTTAGGGTGGCTATTGCCATGCCTACTATCAGTGAAAAGCTGATAACGAACTACAAACATTTATTCCAAACACAAATTTGTATAAAGTACCTTAGTTAATGTACATGTGTTGGCATAGAATGAATGGTTCTGTAGCTGCAAACACCTTATACTGAAAGATACATGTTGACTCATCCAAGAAAGCAAAAGGGAGTTTCATGTCTTACTAGATCAACAGTTATCTATCAGTTAGGCAGGCAGGCATACTGGAAAGGTTCTATTGAATGCTAAAATGCAGACTCGCATTAATAATAAACTGATGAATCAGATCTCAATTTTGAAACTATGCTGCAATGTTATCATAATCCATAAGCTTCCTAACATAATTCTTTTTCCTGTTTGTCCAGTGAGGTGAATGGTCCTCTTCACATTCTTTACATTCTTGCAGTTCAGCAACTGCAATTCTGAAAACAGTATTTGAATGTAAGTATCTTGTTTAATAACCTAATGCATTATTTTATTGATTTAGAAGCTTTGCTTCTTTGTATAACTTGCTGAGGAAGTTTTGAATGATTAATCAACAAGGACTTATTTAGGCTAATGGCTTTACCTCCCGTGGCCAGCATATGAAGTTATTTATGAGATGAGAGAGAAAAGAAAAAGCAATCAGTTTGCACTAAAAGAGGTGAGAGAGTCTGGATAACTACATGACAGAACAGGCTGTGTTCCTGAAATATGCTAAAAGCATAAAAGAAAATCAGACTACTTAGTGTAGGAAGAAAATCATAGACATTTCTAAAAGTGCAGCACGTTTTCTTTTTGAAATTTAGAGGGAGTTTTGCCAAAGTGTTTACCAACAATAGTATATACTTCAGGGAAAAAATGTAATAATTCAGGAAGCAAATCTAGGGAATCTCATATTTGTTTCAAAAAGAGAAAATATATGTGCACACACATGCATATGAGATACAACTGAATCCCTGAATGGTGATTTTCTTGGGAGAACATAAAGTGACACAACAGTCCATACTGACATCTCTCCGAGGATATGTGGGGATGATTACTGGAGGCATGACAGGAACTTTGGGATAATATATTCATTACTCAAATTCAAGTATGTAAAGGTTAACCATTTAAGGTATAATGGAAGGGTAATAACTAATCAAGAATACTTCTATATTTCATGCATAGTTCTTTATTCCTTGTTAGTGAGGAAGTGTGATGCTTGTTCCTTGGCCAATAAGGGATGATCCTATTTTGGGTTTACATTTGCGAGGAAAAAAAGACCCAATTTGTATCATGATATGTTAGATAAGGATAGTTATTGGTTGTTTATGGTAATAAAGGCCCAGGTAGCATAATTTTGAACTGGAGGAAATATTTTCTAGTACCAGAGTAGTTATGCTCTATAATTGATACAGCATTCCTATGACATCTGCTGTAGAATTGATTTGCAACAGGTTCCCAAAGAAATATGACGCGTTCAGAAGGCCTGAGTAAATTCAAGGGAATGACTTTTCTTGCCTGGTGGCAAAATTTAGAGTCTTACCCAGAATCTAGAAAAGTACTGAGGTCACTGGTGACACAGGAGCAGGGAGAATTTTTGCTGTATACAGAACTTTAAAGGTAATGATAAAAGATATGTGAAATGCACAGTACCATGGAGGGAAGGAGAAGAATATATCCTTTGCTATCTCTGTGAATAGACGTAGCCAGACTAAGTGGTGAGTTCTGAAAACTGTCACTTCAAATAAACTACTGACAGAAAAAGCATGCAGTAAGGAATGTATTGCATGCAGTAAGGAATGTAATACATGCAACACAAAATTTTACGTATGTCTACACAAGTGTGTACACACATGTGCAGGTTAACATGGTGCACTTGCACTGCCACACAGATAAAATTGTGTTAGGTGTCATCTGTTGCTTTTGCAAAAGATTCTGGTCTGTTTTAATCCTTAGAATTCATTCAGTTTTCCTTTTGGTTTTCTGTCATGTGCATTTTCTATTCCCTTGCTCAATGTTCTTTTTTTCTGGACCAGAAACAAATAAAATTAATCCCTAAACTTTATGGCAACCCACTTGTAACACTCACCCATCTATTCTCATGTGTTTTCATTCTTCAGGACCATTTCGTTTCAATCCTCAATCAGTTTTATACTCAAACAGCTTGCTTTTTCACATCAGATCTGCTAAACTTGTAGATTAGTCTTTTGTGTGTTATGCTGAATTGTAAGCTTTCTTCAAGTGTTGATAAATTATGTCCTTGCCTTTCACTCTGACAACTCTTTGTATTAGTTCTTCAAAAGGTTCTGTAAGATTTATTAGAAAACCTTTTGCTTTTCTGAGTCCATGCTGGGACTATCTTTAATCAAACTGTGCCTCACTAAATGCCCTCCAGCCATATTCCTGGTTGGTCCTTCTGGTAAAGTGAAACCAATCTTACATTTCTCTAGTCCTAAGGTCTCACCAGCTAATCTAGTCTTTAGGAAACTGTTACATTTTCCATGTTATTTGAAATGTATTTTATAAAGGACAATGAAACATTGCAATCACTAATAGCTTTTCCCCTGCATTCAGAACAGTGGACCGTTTTCACCTGGAATGATCCAAAGTTATGTAAACATTCACAGAATCTCACAGAATCACAGAATCACAAAAGCACAGAATAGCTGAGTTTGGAAGGGAGGTCATCTTGTCCAACCCCATGCTTGGATAGGGACACGAGTTACCCAAGACTGTGAATATCTCTAAGGAAGGAGACTCCACAACCTCCCTGGGCAACCTGTGCCAGTACTCAGTCACCCTCACAGTGACAAAGTATTTCCTGATGTTCCTGGAACTTCCTGTGTTTCAGTTTGTCCCCACTGCCTCTTGTACTGTCACCTGAAAAGATCCTGGCTCCATCCATTTTGCACCCTCCCTTCAGGTGAATACATTAAGGTAAATATATACATTAAGACCCCCTTGAGCCTTCTCTTCTCCGGGCTGAACTGAGAGCTGAAAGTCGCAGCTCTCTCAGCTTTTCATCACAGGAGAGATGGTCCAGTCCCTTCATCATCTTAGCAGCCCTTCACTGGACTCTATCCAGTACGTCCATGTCTCTCTTGTACTGGGGAGCCCACAAATGGACACAGTACTCCAGGTGTGGCCTCACCAGTGCTGAGTAGAGGGAAAGGATCACCTCCCTTGACCTGCTGGCAACAACTTTGCCTAATGCAGCCCAGCATACCATTCACCTTCTTTGCAGCAAGAGCATATTGTAGGCTCCTATGCAACTTCATGTCCACCAGGACTCCCAGATCTTTTTCTGCCAAGCTGCTTTCCAGCTGGGTAAGCCCCCAGAATATACTGGTGCATGGAGTTGTTCTTCCCAAGACTTTGCAATTCCCTTGTTGAACTTCATAAGGTTCCTGCCAGGCCACTTCTCCAGCCTGCTGAGGTCTCTCTGACAGCAGAACAACCTTCTAGCTTATCAGCCACTCCTCCCAGTTTCGTGTCATAAGCATACTTGCTGAGGGTACACTCTGCCCCACCATTCCACTCATTAACAAAGATGTTAAACTGGACTGGACTCAGTACTGACCTAGTGGGTACACCACTAGACACTGGCCTCCAGCTAGGCTTTGGGCCACTGATAACCACCCTCAGTGCTCAGTCATTCAGCCAGGTTTCAATCCACCTCACTGTCTGCACATCCAGCCCATACATCAGCAGCTTCTCTATGAGGATCTTATGGGAGACAGTGCCATAGGCCTTACTGAGGTCCAGTTATTTTATGAAAACTTATGAAATGGTAAAAGTATACACACCAGGTATTTGTGTTTTTTTTAGTGGACAGAAGGAACACATATACTTTCACAGAAGTAAAACTTTATTTTAACTTTCAGTACCTTCTAGAAGAAATAAATAAAATGAACTCAGTTATTCTAGTATGGGAAGAAGCATATAGAGAAATCTGAGTGCACACAGAGACTAACAATAGGACATTTGCACTATGTAGTCAAGCATGCAGAATGTGTGTTTCAAAAGAGTACAGCACCATGTGACTGCAACAACAGTGAAGGAAAGGAAGTAGCCTAACTTGCAACAAAAAGCACTGCAAAAGCATAGTCTTTGGAATGGGTATTCCACAGAAGAACATAACCCAAAAGAATATACAAGTACAAAGTATTATGACACCCATCATGCTATTGCTTTTCCTTAAAGTTTAGCTGTAGCCTTATAATACTTGTCAAATGTTGTTAAACTAGAGATTCAAATCCAAAATAAGGAACTGTTTCGAACTGGGCCAGTTGTTGCCTTCTCTGTTCCAGAACAACTGTTCCGCTTTCTGTCATAAAAAGTCAACCAAAGTTTCAAGGATAGTTGGCCTGTTGTTTACTTTCCTGCCCAGTGCAGTCATATTTTTCCTTTAAAAAACACCTGTATACCACCTGCCCTTTCTGTTCACTCAAAAATGTTTGTCTACTGCTTGAAAATGTCTCCTTTTCTTTTTCAAAATCTGGAAAGTCTTATGCAAATACTTTGAATAGTTTTATATTGCTGTCATTTTTGTTACCTTGAACTGTGTGTTCTTCTTTAATAAGGTGACCAGAATGGCATACATTATTCTAATCCCTTATGTGGTATTAAACACAAATTGGATGAAATTATTCTAATACCTCTATGCAGTCTAGTGTTTCTATTGTTAATTACTCTGTATGATAATTCAGCATTTATCGAGAATTTCCAGATCTTTCTCATCCTTTGTATTTGTACAGAAAGTAAATTTAGTTTGACTTACTTCCTTCTGCACTGACTCTTCCCTTCCTTATAATATATAGTGAATGTTGCTATTGTCTGTCATATTATAATTCTTATTATTGTTATTAATAGCTATATTTTGGTAGCTCCACAAGGCTTTTATCTTGGTCTGGATGTTGGAAAAACACCACCCGTCCAAAGAAGCTTGTACCTGAAGACCTTACATTCCTAAAATAATCACACTTGTAGAGAATCTATATTAAAAGGTTTCTTTGTTTAACAGTGACTTATTTCCAGTGAGAAGCCAAAAGCAGTCATTATTTAGATTGAACTGCAGAATTGGGGGATTTAATGAATAGGAAAGTTTGCACAAGTTTGACTTATTGCACAGTTTAGGGAGTGCTGATATCAATGGTACTTCATATTCTTCACATTTAAGAAAGTAGTGCTTGCATGCATGCAGACAAGGTATAGCAATTCTCATTTCAATATTCCAGTGCAGAAGTGAGAAATGAGCAAGTCTCCATGAAAACTCAGCCCTATTTCCTGTCAGAACTGATTTCATTATATGAAGGCACCAGCTGAGATTTTTCAGAAATTAAGTTTTCAAGCACACGACATGTTTTTCTGCCTGTGTTTGCTGGATTAAATGAGGTGTGACAAGACAGAAACTAAATATGGCCTTTACAAAGTAGTACCTTGCAAAAGAGTACAGGGATACTTGATTCTGCTTTCAGTAACTAGCTCTGTTTTTCAGGATGACAAAAAGTATTACTGAAAAAAGGCAGCCAGTTTCTTATCAGCTGTTGATTGTATTTTGAGCCATTAATTAGTAACAGAGAAGAACCAAGAAACTATTTCAAGGTACATCTCAGGTTAAATGTTTCGCCCATTCTTTTGTCATAAATTAAATGTGAAAGAATTTTTCATTAAATTGTCTCTATGATTTCATTTAAGATCTAACTTCCATTCTTAAAAATAAAACCAGTTTTGCCTCATCCCTCCCCTACTCTTCACCTGTTTGTACTGCACTGAGCACCCAGGACTTGATATGTTACTTCCTAGATTTTGTAAACTCTTCAATGTAGGTTGATTTAGAGCTTGAGCGTGCTGAGTCAGATGCAGAGCATGGAAAGAAAGTCTAGCTTCTTGACCTATCTACTGCCTTCTTTGTCAATAAAACCCACACTAAAATACATGTAAGCATTCTGGGTACTGTCATACTACTGATATCCCACTTTATGACGGCAAGAATATTTATTAAGATCTTATTCAGGAAATGAAAGTGTGTTACCACAGTCTGGGTCAACCTAAGACAGCCTTAGATGAAACTGACAGTGGAAGTGATTTTATATCAAGTATACCTGATTTTAGTGACATTTACTTATGTACGTTTCTGAGTCTTGCAACTCAGTCTCAGTTATTGGTGAATACAGTTGTCCTGGTTTCAGCTGGGATAGAGTTAATTGTCTTCCTAGTAGCTGGTACAGTGCTCATAAATGAACTGAAGGGATAAAACTTTATTGTCAGTATTTATTAAAATACTGACTTCATATATAGTTATCTTTGCTAAAAAGCGTACTAGCAAATATTCACCTGTAAATAAAAATAGATTTAAAAGGATAAAGTGTTTCTCTGCAAGATGTGGGCTTTTATCTTAAATCATGAATGCTTGGGCAGCAACTCAATTTTAATACTTCGATCAAACAAGAGGTATTTCTTTCATTTGTTCCAGAAAATTTGGTCTCTGAAGCAAATTACACTGAAATATTTTCTGTTAACTTGATCTTAAACTCATTTTAAGTTGCAGTGGAAGTTTGTTTTTTTTCCTTAAATCTATTTAATGTTTTTATTGCCTTAGTAATTCTTGCTTTCATTTCAAACTTGATTTATTGCTCAACAAAAATCCTTTCAGCTGAAGTACTGCAGAAATCATAAACTTTGACATTCAATTTTATCTTAATGAAGAATTTTAAATTATTTTTATTTCAATTCCTGGAAATCTTTAATCGCTCATGCAGATATCTTCTCCCTGCCTTATTAAAGAAAAACAACCCTGTTTCCTTCTCCCACTGCCAAAATCCTACAACTATAGTGTTGCTCTAGGAGTTTATCTATAATTTTTTTAGTCATGTAGTTAAATAAAAGACAGGCTGACTCTCATCCCACAAATGCTTGGGAAATACTTCCTTTGTCAATTAAATGCTAATTTTGACAGTTTAAAAAGGTTAAGGGTACGGCCATTTTATTGTAATTACCATTTTATTGAAAAACCACAGAGAATTTTTTAGATGGTTTGGACTGATCTCAAATGTATTTATTTCCATTTTGTCATTAAATCATAAAACCCCAAATGTTTATTTCAAATTGAATGAAATGAAAGGGGGGAGATAAGGGGTAAAATTTATGTTGCTATCATTACCTTAGTGATAATGACAATCACCTTACATATAAAAAATTTACCCTGAGGAGACTAATTTGAATCTTCTGCAGAGAATTCCTTCACTAAAAGTTATGGACATTTCAGTAGATGGATCTTACTAACACTGTGCTATTTTTAAAAACTAAATACTCAATGGAACTGATAATAGATTTCAGGCACACAAGTTCCTTCATGTGTGCCTTACTAGTAGAGTAGAGAAGTAGCTTTCAGATTTTCTGGATCAGTTTAAACTTGAATTCTTTATGTATGGATGGTAGTGTCATACATTAGATCATGTTTTTCAGAGTAGCCAGTAGCCCAGTTCTGGAGACACTCTTCAGTTTACTGTGAGATGTAAGAACTTGTATTGGGTCTGCATGGTAAGGTTTTGGTAGTGGAGGGGCTACAGAAGTGGCTTCTGTAAGAAGCCACCAGAAGCTTCCCCCGTATCCAATAAAGCCAATGCCAGCTGCCTTCAAGTCAGACCTGCTGCTGGCCAAGGCCAACCCCATCAGAGGTGGTGGTAGCACCTCTGGGATAACATGTTTAAGAAGGGGGAAAAGTTGCTGTGTGATAGCAATTGCAGCTGAAAAGAAGAGTGAGAATATATGAAAGAAACAGTTCTGCAGACACCAAGGTCAGTGAAGAAGGAGAGGAAGGAGGTGCTCCAGGCACTGGAGCAGAGATTCCCCTGCAGCCCGTGGAGGACCCCAAGCTGGAGCAGGTGCATGCCCGAAGGAGGTTGTGACCCCATGGGAAGCCCATGCTGGAGCAGGCTCCTGGCAGGACCTGTGGACCTGTGGAGAGAGAGGAGCCCATGCTGGTACAGGTTTTCTGGCAGGACTTGTGACCCCATGGGGGATCCATGCTGGAGCAGTCTGATCCTGAAGGACTGCAGCTCACAGAAGGGACCTGTGCTGGAGCAGTTTGTGAGGAACTGCAGCCCATGGGAAGGACCCGTGTTGGAGAAGTTCATGGAGGACGGTGTCCGTTGGGAGAGACCCCACGCTGGAGCAGGGGAAGAGTGAGGAGTCCTCCCCCTGAGGAGGAAGGAGTGGCAGAGACAACGTGTGATGAACAGACCACAACTCCCATTCCCTGTTCCCCTGTGCTGCTCAGGAGGAGGAGGTAAAGAAAATCCAGAGTGAAGTTAAGCACGGGAAGAAAGGAGGGGCGGGGGGATGGTGGTTTTAAGATTAGGTTTTATTTCTTATTACCCTACTCTGATCTGATTGGTAATAAATTAAATTAATTTTTCCCCAAGTTGAGTCTGTTTTGCCCATGACGGTAATCAGTGAGTGATCTCCCTGTCCTTATCTTGACCCATGAGCTTTTTGTTATGTTTTCTCTCCCTTGTCCAGCTGAGGAGGGGGAGTGATACAACGGCTTTGGTGGGCACCTGGCATCCAGCCAGGGTCAACCGACCACAGACCTAATTTCTCTTCATCATGTGGGTGAATTCAAACACCTCATGTAAATGTTCTGAAAAGGAGAATTGTCATGATCTTCATGATATCAGTTTCAGGGGAAAAAAAAATCCAGATCAAACTATTAGCCAAACTAACCTGAAATCACAAATAAAATGGAACTTGGGAGATTGGAAAATGAGAGGAAAAATGGTGCATTGGTTCATAACTATTTGTTGTTTGATAATTTTCCCTTGCTTTGGCCTTGATGAAATGGAGCACAACTCCTGTGGAATTCTGGTTAGGGAGCATTGTTTCACAGCCGAGAAAAATGTGTTTCTATACATCAGTCAGGTTTGACTTGAGATAGTACATCTAGACATTGGATATATCCATGTAACATAACCATTCAATCAGGAAATTTGCAGGCCTCAAGAAATTTATATGCCTGAACCCACAGATTTATTAAAAGACTGTGTGTGGACACTGAGTATCTAAATATCTAGAATTATCTGATTTGCAGAGCCTCTGCTGTTTAAAATGAAAAGGTCTACTGAATATCACACTATGACAGGATGACTTAGTATGTGTCAATGTATTTCCAGTACTTAAGACATTCTGTATGTAGTGTGTACCTGTGCATATATACCATCTTAAGTACTGTGGCATGAAAAAGGATGATTCCACAGCAATTTCGATATAGATCATTTCTTATTTCTTTGACTGATGGGCAGGTCACCTGGAATTAAAATGGCCTATTTGAAAAAACAAAGCAAGTTAGGTAGAGCAGAGAAACAGAACTAATATGAGATTAAAATAATATACAGGGAATAATTGCTGAATCAGAGTCTGAAAAGGTGGACAAATTAAGCAGAAAAAAAGGTTAATAAAGTAATAATACCTATGGAATTAAAGAGTTAGCCTACATAGTGATCTGCAGCTGAAGGAAAAGTTCAGGCCGATGAAGTTTCAACAGACAGTAATCTATCTCCTATAAGGTTATCAACAACTACATGGAAGGAAGGGTTTTCCAAATATAACTTTACTACTTGAGTATATTAGCAGCCAGGACCTGGCTAATGAATTGCAGCAACAAGTCTCAGCTGTTCTGTAAAAAGGTAGGCCTGTGGGTGGTACTGACAAATGACAGCTTGCTTAGCAACAAGCATTCTCTCAACAGTTAATCACTATTTCTAAGGCAGAAAAGAGAAAAGGAAGCAGAAAACTAGAGAAAGAAAAAGTAAGTGGGTGTGTATGTATATATACTCATGCTACATAGCTTTCTTGTATGCCAGGTGTGAATACTTGCAAGGCAGGGTTTTGTTTCTGTAATAATCTGTATCTGGTTACTGTATGTCAGAAAGAAATACCAGAAAAAGCTTTGGACAGCTCTTTTACACCTTTCAACAGCAGCTGAATTCTTTTGTGATTTTATCTTTGATAGTGAAAATTGAAACTCTGGTTCTAATTTTCACTCAGTTGCATGAAAGGTGGGAGGATGTGCCTAGACATGCAGGTGTGAAGCAGAGTTCTTCATCATTTCACAGCAACTGTATTGCACTCTTAAAACTAAGTACAGCTACCACTTCTATTTTTAAAAATAAGGCTCTAAATTTACTGCTGTTCAAATTTTAAATTTTTTTTTGTGTATGTCTTTTGTTTGTTGGTTTAGGGTGGTTTTGGTTTGTTGGTTTGTTTTTTTGTTTTTTTTTTTTTCATTAAGTAAATGGAAGTTCAAACCATTTTTCCTCTTTGGTGTAATTAAAAGTTTTTGTACTGGAGTAAGTTTTTTTTCCCTGCTGTCTGTTCCTCAGGGATACTGGATAGTGGTGGCTTATATCTCTGAAAGAAAAATCTAATCTGAGATATCTCTCTCAGATATGCAGTTTGGTATTATTGGGGTTCAGGTTTGCCATTTGCAGCTTTCAGCTTCCTGCTGCTAAGTTCTTCAAATACATCTCAACGTACCCAAACCTGATTGAGATGTATGCTAAAAAAAAAAGTAATACAATAAAAAAGAGGTATGTTTTATGATCAGGGTTTTAAGAAATAGGACTAAAACATTTTTTAAAGGAGAAAGAAAAACCAAAATTAAGAAAACCCTTGAAGATGAAGCACATTTCTAAGCCTAATAACCCAGTATTTCTTTGAATCTCTTCAAGATTTTTCAGCTGCCAGTTCTCTTGCTGCCTGTTCTGGTTAGTGTCTTGCTATTTTAACTTTTTACACGTTGCATATTGTGTTCTTCAATTCATGCCTTTATAATAATCATCTGGATTACGTGAAAACTCTTTATTACAACAGCATTCTTGAATTAAGTGATTACTGTAAATACATGACACTAAAATTAGTGCATTTTTTGTATTCTGATTTTGTGTGTGTATATGCATGTACATACACACACACATACAATTTCTTTTTATGTTCTTAGCTTTTGAGAGACTTTTGAATTGTAAGAGACCTTTTTTACACATGAGTTCTACCATCTGTGAAAGCCCTAAGACCAAGGACAACTTCTTGGTAAGTCTGTAAAGACACATTGTACACCTGTCCTCAGAGTAACTTGTAGCTTTTTGTCACATACATATTGTTTATGATTTATATAACAGTTCACTGAGTTGGCTTTCTGTAATGAAAAACAGCTTGTTACTGTTTAAAAGCTTCCTTTCAAGGAAACTATCCTTCTGTCTCTGTGATTCCCATTTTACACCTGAAGGCACTGATGATTTTTATCTTTCTGTCTTATATTTATTTTTTCATTATATCTGTTTGCAATGATGGCTTGAGAAATGGGACGAAGTAATGAAGCTACAGTTTGGTTATTTCAGGGTGTCTGTATTATTTTATACACCTTTTGCAAATAAAACTGTAGAACATAATTGCTATAACTTGTACAAAATTATATTAGTTCAAGAATATAATTATGTAGTACCAGTCAAGAAGAAAGAGTCTTGACCTTTATGACAAATCTGTATTTTTTCATTCAGTTACTCAAAGTGAAGGATAACTACATTGAAATAGTCTAGCTTTAATGTGTTTGAATCTTAGAATTTTTTTTCCTGGAATAGTTAATTTGGTTTAGGTGTTGCTAAATCTATGATTTCATATGTCTTACACATTTTGTATTACAGCCCTAACTTCAGCAATTCAGTTAGATGAATGCTAAAACTTTATTTAAATTAAGATAGCAGGTACTTATTATATTTTTAAGTAAATAAGTTCTAAGTCTTACAAACTTTTGAGGGCAGGGAATCAGCTCACAGATTTTTAGTGTTGGGCTGGCAGTAATAGTACCCTGAACATTTTCTGCATTTATTTCACTTTAACTTAGAAAAGTCTAATTTCTGTGGATGATAATTAGTCCTTTGCTTGCATGCAGGAGATGATCTTTAGCTAAAGCATAGTAAATATCTTTAAAATAGCATCCTGAAAATGACAGTTGTTATCTTATCGTTGTACCTCTTAGGATGCATTTATCTCTTTACACTGACATTTTAGAGTGGTGATAATTCAAGAATGTAGGTAATCTTAAAAAAAGCAAAAAACGGAATTTGAAATTTCTTTACTGTAATCATCCTCATAGAATCATCAGTAGATGTCATGATCAAAATATCTTTTCATAAAGCAGAACAGCAGTTTCTGCATGCTATTACTTAGTATTGGTCAGTCTGCTAGATTCTTCAGTTTATATAGAGGTCCTTACCTGTGTAAGCCAAAACCTGTAAGTTTTTTAATACATTGACAGGCTGAGGAATATTAAAGCAAAAGTATTTTTAAATACTGAAGGCACCTGACAGAAATTTAAGGTCACAACTGGAAATGGGTTAAATTGATGAAACTCCTTAAGTTTACAGGAGTTTTCCATAAGAAAGGATCTATTTATTGTCTAAGGTAGGTAATGTAATTAAGTAAATATTCATTAAGGTATTATAACTTACCCAAAAGTTTTGCATTTATGCACTGTAGTCTTTTAGTTGCTTTTTGAAGTCATGTGTGTGTTGACCCTAGATCTTCATAGAGCTCTCCAGAGAGATTCCTAACCGATTTTCCTTGACTATGTTATGTAAAACCTATCAATTTGTATTAATAGCTCAAAGTTTTCCTCCTCTGTGGAGTACTTTGCACTCTTTATGTTTAATTTCTCCTGCAATATGATGCTTTGCAACCTACTTTTAAATCCTTACAGTGCTCCTTATAAAACTTCCTGAGATTAATTAGTCAAAACTATTTGATGTCATTGTCAGATTTTGCTTTTTGCTTTACTTAACCCTGCTAAATACTGTCTTTTGCTGTGGATACTCTCCTAAGGATAGTGAGAACTGATATTCTGCAGTACTTTTGGGGCAGTGTTTAGAGAAATCGTTAAATTTTTTGAAAGTATGCAAGGACATTGACAAGGGTGATAATCAAACGTGGATAGATAAACAAAATGAGAAGGGTCTTGCATGGAGATGTGACTTACAGGTCCTGAATGCATTATTTAGTAAATGTCCAATAACATTTATTTATTTATAAGGTTGTATTTTGATCTTCAGCAGCAACAAATTTTTGTTGGTACAATACAGCTATATCCTGCTTGAATTTTCTAGTTCATTCACAGCTGTGGGTTACCTCAGTAAGTCCTATAAACCTGTCCAGGGCTTCAATAACATAGCTGGTAAGAGCGTTCTCCCCCTGATCAGTTGCAGGTGTCACTCAAAACTCTTTTACTGGTATCTGTCCAGACTATGGTTAATAGTGCCAAGGTTACAGTGAACTCAAAGGAAACATTATGGTATTTATCACAGAAAAATGTCACCAGAGATAAAACATCCTATTGGCTAGAGCAGACTTTAATCTTACGTGGCTGTTGCTATCTATCTCTGAGAAATTGAAACCAAAAACACTATATTTTCGTTGCTTTTCAAAGTGAGAAATCTTCTAGGGCTGAAAGCTTAATACACTTTAGATGACTTCAGGATTTTCTTTTAGCAAATTTATCCATCTGGAGAGTAAATAACCACCAAAAGAAAGGGCAGGACACTTTCTAAAAGAGAGATAACCAGTTTCAAACCTCAGTATCATTAGAAAACATGATCATACAGAGGCAATGCAGAAGGCCTCCAGTATAACAGATTCAGCAAAAGGATACGTGAAACTGTGCAGACAGACTCTGGTTTGAAAAAGAGATTGCTCAGCTGGATTTTTTTTCTGAATGCAGTTAAGGAACTATGTGGTGACGTTTTAAGCTCTGGATGGAACTATGGAACATTCTAGCTCTGGGAGCATTATCCAGTGTATCAGGTAGATTCAGTCTCAAAAATAGAAAGCTAGCACTCCTAGTCCCTGATCTGAGGTTGCTCAGACTGTTAGTGGGCTATCTGGCATAATGTTGTGAGCCAGGAACTATGGCTAGTTTGTTAGCACTGGAGCTTGGAGGGTTTAGGCTGAAGTCTCAGAAGTACTTAGATTCTTACCAGTATAATGGATGTTCTGGGACTGAGTACTTAGAAACTCTGGAAACACTCTTCCTCAGGGACTGACCAGGCAAATTGTGAAAAGACCCAAGGAGTCTGGGAGTTTAGCATGCTAGAAGCTGCAGGCCCTGGATTTCTACCTTCCTGACAGCTTACCAGGATGGGGGCCTCAGCAGCTTGCTAGGTGGGCTGCCAAAAAACTTGTCACATTTCAACATCAAATTCTTTCCACAAAATATTTCTACATTGACAAAGCAGCAGTCCTCTATAGGATGGTGTTCATGCCTGAAGCTGTAGGCATTAGTCTCCTGTAGGTACTGGTTGACAGGATGAAATAATAGAATGTGACATGACTGCTAGGTTGGACATACCTTTACTAGGGTAATTGGCCTTGTTTTAGGTATGGTATATTGCTTGTCACTGTGACAACTGAATCCCTAAAGAGTTCCATTCCCGGCATAGCAAATTTAGAGATTCTTAACCAGCACAGTGACATGAGGTTGATAAATAGCCAAAACAGAATTAAGAGCTGTGTGGTTGTATGTAACAGAATACAGCTGAAAGGTCACCTTTTGACAGTTTGGATATACATTTATATTCTTTAGTAATGGCAAGTCATTCTTTTTTTAACAGAAGACACAGAAAAGTTATATTTATTGTACTTGAACTAAAATTTGAATCTTGTAATGCCTTGGAAGAAAATGGGGTTCTAGTTCTACTTTTCTAGAAGTAAAGATTTTTCTTTTTTTATCTTCTCTCCTGGGAGTTTTAAGGCCTTTCTTCTGTAGCTCTTTACTCAGGTCTTCATAGGTAATAGCTAACAGTGATGACATTAACGTAATATGAAGAAGAAAAGTAATCAACATTACTACTATGACACCTGGGAAATCATGCCTCACTGCTGCTTTTTTCCTCTTCTGGTTTATGAAGATCAGCCCTTTTGAAGAACATCAGTGTAGACATTAGGGATCTATTTACCTTTCAGGTAGCTGTGTACTTCTTTCTAAAACTCATTTATAGTTAGTTGATATCATAAGTCCAAACACTAGTAATAGCTCTCTTAATCAAGTTAATATAATTTTGTTCATTTCACATGTTTTTGGATATTATAATAAGCAATTTTAATTTTTTAAGATTAATGTTTCATTGCAGAACAAAGAAGGCTTTTCCACTGGTTCATACAGATGTATTAAAAAAATTTGAAATTTTTTATCAATATTTGCTGTTTTTTTATTTAAAGTTACACAGGAATTGTTAACTCAGTCCTGACTCAGTTAACACTGTCAAATTATTTCAGTAGGCATTGGCATGTTGCTGTTTAGTATGCAGAGAGCTCATGCTCCCTAAAACCAGAAACTTCCATCTTTGTACTTCAGCTGAAAGCTGTTTGAGGAGTGGGGACTGTAGCTAGGTAGGTCTAGCCATATATTCACATTATGATTGAAATTTTCATTAGACGCTTTCCTGTACAGCAAATATATCTTCTTTTATATAAAGCATCTGTGTTTTCAGGTGTCTATGGAGCTACTGCATTGTGTGATTCTATTTAAAAAGGAATAGCATCTTCTTAAAACAAATCACCAAATCCCTGGAAGGGGTTTCATCTCCTTTGGCATATCATGAAGTTTGTCATATTTTGGTTACCTAAGTATTTTTTGAGGTGAACTTGTTGACATTTGTACTTTGCCCTATGCAGTCATATTTTCTGTGGTGCCCAGATGGACTTGTTTTAAGTCTAGTTCACATATACTTGCAATACGTTCCAACTACACCTTAAATGACAGCAAAGACTTACAGTCATTTCTTTGCCAGGAGTAAAAGTGCTGCCTTGGCACCCTGACACTGGTTCATTTCAAACAGGTCAGTGAGCAAAAAAAAAAAAAAAAAAAGGAGGGGGGGTAGTGCAAAAAAGGGGAATTACTCCCACCTGTGTTCAGAAGTATAGGGAGTTTGTGTGTAAATTTTTTGGATCTGGTGATCTTAGTTCATGTAATTTCTTCAGACTTACCTGTTTCTAATTTTATTATCTTTAGCTGTCAAGAGTTTTCATCTTCATAGCAGAGTTCTTCTTAAGTCCTTATTGAAATGACTTTTATTTCTGTCCACTTAAATATGTAAAATCTGTGAAAACTCCATTCTGTCACTTTTACTCATAGCCCTAGATCTGACTCCTGCTAATATCTCCTAAAGTTAGCTTTTCATGTGGGTCAAGAGCCTTGACTTTTTGCTTGATGCTTTCTGCTCTACCTGAAGAAAGCAGATCTTACAGATGAGCTGATATTTTTAACTGCCAGTGTGACTGTCTTAATATCTAAGGCCGGTCAATTTTATACTTTTTATCTCTGTGATCCCTCTACAGCAGTTATTCCCAGATAGACCTGTCTTGACTTCTGTATGCTTATGAGATCTGTAAAGTCTTTGTTCTGTCTCTAATTCTTTCTCAGTATGATTGAAGCTACCTCTTAAAGAGAACTGCTTATTGTGATAGTCACCCCTGACTTTTTCCTTTGAATTTAAAGTCTCCAGATACTGTTCCTGTCTGTCAGTGCAGCTTTGGGTCAATACCTTTTACTCTTCCAGTGTTTGATTAGCCACTGCTAGCAGTCTAATGCAAGCTTTTTATGTGTTAAAGAGACACTTTCACACTGGAGTTAATTTTGACAACCAGTGAATCAAATTAATGAATCTGCACTCAAGTTTATCTTTAAATAACAAACTTAGCATCCAACTCATGTTGTGGCTAAAGAAATTTATTCACAGCATAGTCTACTTGAATATGCTTTTGCGGTTTTCAATTTTACTTCTCCCCAACTATCACGGATTCATGTCTTGTCATCAAAGTCTACCACTTCTCCCTCCCTGAAGCATAAAATGACAGAGATGGGCTGGTGGTGTAAGTCATTACCAAAGGGATTACAGCTGTACTGCAGAACCCGGAAGAAAGAGAAGCAGTCATTACTGCTTATTATATTTATCATTCATTGTGTGCTAGCCCTGTATAAGCACACTGAGAGAGATATACAATGCATACAATATGTAGGGAAAAGAATGACTGGACATCTTTGTATAGTAGAACTTTTTCTCTTAGTGAGTGTGTCAGTATAAAAGCCTGGTCTGAAGTATTTTCTTATGTTATCATCCAGCACTGTGCATTTTTTTACAGCTTCTTGCGTGTTACTGTGATATTAACAGTTAAGCTTCTTGTTTCTCTGTTACAGGTAATGTTCCTCCGTTTTGGGTGGAAGCATTGTAGAATCCATTCTAACCTCCCACATTTGTCAGATGCCTTGATAGCTCTCCCATCCACTACAGTCAGATTTGCTAAAATTAACTTAAAATATTTTATGCAGCCTTTTTTGTTCTTTTCAAACTCTTAGTGAGTTGGGTTTTTTCCGCATATGAATTCTGCTAAACCCTTTTTTTCTTTCTGTGTTCTAGTCCCCACAGCCTTCTCTTCAAAGCTCTGTGGAGAGCAGCTCAGCTTTCTCCTGCATTTGCTTACTATGTTTACTCTCAGATCTGTTCTTCCAAGAGTCTTCTGCCTAAGCACAGTGTTGGAGCACAGGAATAACCTGGTATTGCCTCCAGCCCTGATTAAATAGGGAAGAGTACAGGAAGACAGCAAGCATATAGTGATGCCCTTCCCAAAAATACTCTCCCAACCTATTGCTGTAGGGATTTTCTAGGCAGAGTTGCCTTTTGTAGGTAAAAGTCTGTCGTGTTTTAACCCCAGCCAGCAACTAAGCACCACGCAGCCGCTCACTCACTCCCCCCCCCGCCCCAGGGGGATGGGGGAGAAAATCGGGAAAAGAAATAAAACTCCTGGGTTGAGATAAGAACAGTTTAGTAGAACAGAAAAGAGGAAACTAATAATGATAACACTAATGAAATGACAACAGTAATAATAAAAGGATTGCAATGTACATATGATGCGCAGTGCAATTGTTCACCACCCGCCAATCAACACCCAGTTAGTTCCCAAGCGGTGAATCACGACCACCCCCCACTCCCCCCCGGTTCCCTGACGT
>JANXJC010000078.1:27419406-27435973 GCA_027564655.1 Leptodon cayanensis
CACTGATCCTGCCTTCTGGCAATTTCTAAGAGGTTAAAAGGCACATGCATTGCAGTTAGAGGTTATCTGATCTCTAAGTTTGAAGTACTTGTCATGTCTTTAAGCTTGAATTTGCATTTTTAGGCTCAACAGTTATATACAGTAGACACAAGTACTTGACAACATCAGCTATGTCTTTGCTGATCACTATATTCCTTCATACATTTTCCATTTGACATATGAATGTTGAAATGATTTTGGGTTTCTTTTCCAGATTATGAAAGTGATCATTCTGCTTTCAACTGCTATCAGCCTAGGAGGTTTTAGCACATGATAAACCTATACTTCAAGGCCTTAATTGCATTCTTGGTACAAAATATGGAAAATACATCATAGATTATCCTGCTTTGTCTTCCACAGAAGCTATTTTCAGCTGTTCCCAACAACTAGATGAAACAACACCTAAATACCTGAAAGACAAGAGCAATACTAAATTCAGGTTTTTTGATCTTTAGCATTCACAGTCTTGGTCCATGTGGTTAATAAAATAGCAGTTACAGTAAAATATCTTGATGGGTAGTCATATAACTGGAAATTCAGTTGGATTCTTCAATACTAGGAAGTATCATCCATGCTGTTTTGAAATCATTATTTAACAACTACATATGCAGGGTTTTAACTATAGATTATACCCTTTGCTTACAACCATAAAGATTCCAGAAGTTTGCTGGAGTCTTTTAATAGAACTTTGTGGGTTTTTCTTTTCATTTAAATTTTATTCATTGTTTCAGTATATATATATATGAAGTGCATCTATCCTTATCCTTTTCTTTAAAGGATATCCTTTTAAAGGATATAAAGAAATATCTTTGGAAAGGCTTTTTGTACCAAAATATTCAGAAACTGCAAAGACAGACTGGAAGTAACTAAGTCTGCTATATTATTTTTCCAAATCCGCTCCTTATTCCACCCTACACTATGTCACAAAAATTTCTCATATCCTCAATACCTCAAATAATCTATTCATTTGGCCAAATGTGTCAGCATTCTCTGGTAATTGCTTCTGTTTGGCATGGGAGCATGGTTTCCTTGATTTCACATTATGCCCTGAAATATCTTTCTGATAGACACTCTCACAAATCAATAATTTCTGTCTTTCTGCTTGTTGACTTATCTAGTGATTAATGTAGTTTGATTGGAAAGGGGAAAGAATGAGAATACTGTTGATTTAGTTTTTTCCTTTCCAATGTGTTTTGCTCTTTGTGGAAATCTTGATGCGTGTAGGTAAGACCAGTTTGTGGTTTGTGTGTTGTGATTTAGTTACTGTTTCTCAAAAGTTGCTCTGTAGCTCCCTAGATTATTTAAAAATATTTTAAGTGCCACATACAGATGTTTGAAGCAATGCTTGAGAAAGTTGTGTTAAATATGAACCACTGTGAACTCCCTGGTGAAGTATTTGACAGGTTTCACATCCCCAAGATTTTCTAGTTGCCTTATTTGTGGTGTGATGCTGACACTTAATTTCTTGAAACCAGCTGTGAGTGCTATTCATTTTCTTCTGCGACATATCGTAAATTTATCTCTCATGAAAATCAACAATGATTATATACAATTTACCACATTACCAGGAGAAGAAGAGATTACCTTTGTCCATGAAACTGTAAGACAAAACAATACCTATTATATCTCCAGGGTGGTGGCCAATACGATACAAATACATTTACTTTGAAGCAAACAGAATTTTGGAATTTAGAGGTAAATAATTGGTGTCCTAGTGCAGTTTGTCTACTCTTTATGATAGAATTACAATTGTATAAAGCTGCCTACTCTCTTTAAAATACGTGTCCTGGATTACTGAATTATAATTTGGGAGCATATGCTTATGATAGTTGTCCAGAATAAGATAGTCCATTTTGCTATCTAGTTAAAATTATTAACTGCTTTGGGGAAAAAATGGTGAAAACCAAGAATTATAATTTTTTTTCTCCCTACACCCAACATTTTTAACGCTCTCATTTAAAAAGAGAGCAGTTATGCAAATAATTGATTTAGTTTTGGCAGAAACAAAGCAGAAGATGAATCATAATAATAGTGGGTTGGGTAGAAGCCAACAGTAGAAAATGGAATGGGTAAGAGAACCCCTAAAAGTAAACTTCCTGACATTGGTGAACATAGCAACTGATTCCTACTGAAGTGTTTAATACCAGGATTGTGGTACTTATTGCATCCAAACCTAGTAGTCTGTCTCCATGAAGCAGGCAAATTAAAGAGATAAAAGTGGTTAGGTTAGATCTCAGAACTGTACGTAGAAAGGTGTGAGGGTAAGAGAAACTTCCCTAGATATGTTGTGTATCTTTGTTTCTTCCTTTAGAAAGCCTTTATGTCACTAATCCCTCAAAGAGGAAATATTGGAAATATCTGATCTCTGTAAAGGAAGGCAGAACAGCAGATTTGGAGGGAAATTGTCATGAAATGGAGTGGTTTGGACCACTTAAAGAATCACCTTCAAAGGTATTAGCAAAAATGATTTCACAGGAATTTATAAAAGTGTGACTTCACAGAATTCAATGGCAAAGTTCACTCTATTACTTAATACATTGATGAAACATACAAAGGAAAATTAATTTAGAACTGATTTATCCTAATTTGTACAGAGATTGGGACTGTAAAAAGGTAGGGGAGACCCTCCTGTTGAGTCATGAGGTTCAGAGAAGACTCCCTTGCTTTTTAAACTCCTGTGGGAGCTTAGGTGTGGCTGGATCAACTCTTAGTCCCAGACTTGGGCAATAGTTTATATATCTAAAGGGATTATGAATATAATAACACCCTAAGATTCATTCACAATTGAATAAAGTTCACGACAGTGACTTATGTAGAGATTTGAAAAGCAATACTTCTAATATACTTGCTACAGAATATTCAGGTTAGTACATACGTGCACAAAGACACTAAGACATAAACGTAAGCAAGTAAAAGAGGTATACCCATTAAAAATTCCCCTTGAGTTCAGTGAAAATATTCATGCCAAATGCTTCAGCATCTTTCTCAATGGGCAAACGGTTGAGCCTCAAGGAGTGAAGAGTATCAGCCCAGGTCTTGTCGGCTTTTGGTGACAGACCTCAGATCTTCGCAAAGTGAAGAGTTTGTAAGCTCTGAGAGGTGTCCCACTCAGAGGGAGATGCTGATCGCAGCCCTCTGCAGTCCAGGGGAGCCCAAAGGGTCTCACTTAGTGCTGCTGTTTATATGTTTGTGAGATTGTTGGCTTTAGCCATCAGCAAATTACTGGGATTCTGGTAGCACTGGTACTGTTTCATGAGTTACAATTCAGATAAGGAAGGCTCCAAGGCTGTCACAGAATGACTTAAGATTCAGATACGGGATGTTCCTTGGCTGTCAGGAGAGGACTGAGACATAACCCAAGGTTGTCAGGAAATTACTAATTATCCCTACTTAGGAAATTACTAATTACCCCTACTCCCGTCCCCAGCCTCCGCCAGGCAACAGGAGTCCTTGGTATGGTCAGTGCAGCTCCCTGTCTTAGTCATGCAAGAGTTCCTGGTACGCTGAAGGGACATTTAATTGCCCAACTCTTTACACTTATACTACCAACTCTTTACACTTATACTAAGGCCCACTAAGACTCCCTGAATTTGTAGATTGTCCCAGAAAGAGAAGGAAATGTACCAGAGCAGAAATATAGCTGAAAAACATTGTCTGATGGCTGTGTTTAATACATGCTGCTTCCATACAAGAATCCTCAGTTGCTTAGTGTGACACAAAGCTTATTATTTTGCAAACCTAATAGAACTCCTCAGTAAGGTCTTTTTCTGTCTTCCACATACCCTTTTCTGCAGCAGACAGAAAAGTTTTTTGTTTGATCATACAAACCGTTAAACAGTAACTCAGTTACAGAATTTCTATTTTGCCTTGATTCCCTCTCCTGGGTTTGGCTGTGATAAAGTTGATTTTCACAAGAAGGTGGGAGGAGGCACAGCCAGGACAGCTGACCTGAACTAGCCAAGGGGATATTCGATACCGTATGACACCATATTTATATAACTGGTGGAGCTGGCCAGAGGGAAGAGAGATTGCAGCTCAAGAACAGGCTGAGCATTGGGTTCCAGCTGATGAACAATTGCATTCTGCATCACTCACTTTATACATTCTTTTATTATTACTATTGTTATTATTACTTCTTCTCTTCTTATGTTGTCTTATTAAACTGTCCTTATCTCAGCCCACGAGGTTTTACCTTTTTCTTCCAATTCTCCTCCCCATCCCACTGGGGCAAGAAGGAATAAGTGAGCAGCTGCGTGGTGCTTTGTTGCTGGCTGGGGTTAAACCAAGACAGTCCCACAATATAAAATGATGTTTGAATCCTTTGGAGCAGAGGGGTGACACATTGTTCATGCAGCAATTAAATCTTACAGAAGAACTAAGAGAACTTTGGTATTGCGATAGCTTCTTCCCCAGGTGGGATTGACAACCTATAAATATATTTTTCTGTGATCCTCACAAAAATGAAAGCTGACTTCATTTATACTAAAGAAAGGAATTGAATTACTTTCTATCCAACTGTGATTGCTTTGTAAGTATTAGCATTAGTTTATATACTGGTGGCTTTTCCATGAGAATAAGAACTCCATTAAGTATCTTCTGCTCCCTTCGATGGGGGGAAGAGGCAGGGGAGTAACTTTGGTTGCAAAGTAATGCACCTAAAAGCTTGGAAATATCAGTTGCCTAGATGTTTTCAGTTTTTACCCTACTGAAATCTCTCTCGTGGTAAGGGCTGTATCATCATAAACAAGTAAGTCAAAGTTCATTTTGACCTTTGAGAAGATGCTGCTGCAGCTAATGTTTTTTATATGTGACATTTTCTAATGTAAAAAAAAAAAGAATACCTGTTATGTACAGCTTTGTGTTGATTTTTGTGGTGATGATACAGTTTTTTCCCCTTCTTTTATGCAAAGTCTGGAATCTAAATGGTCTTCACTGCAGTGTAGACTTTTGCAAGGTCAGCTGCATCTACTGGTGACAGGAGAAATTTGCTCACCTGCAAGAAGATAGTTAGGTGGAGCAAGTTGGGAAGCATAGTCAAAGGAGCCAGAAAATTATTCCTTTCCTATTTCTTTCAAAAGTGGATGGAGCTTGTACTACAGGTACTACCCTGGAGAGACAACAGAGTTTTAGGGAGAGTGTGTCAGACCAGGCAAAGTATCCAAGGGCCTAGCTCTTATTGGCTTTTCTTTTTCAGTTGTTAAACCACTTTACAAAATTGATAGCAGATGCCTACTGCTAGGTAGGTAAATTCATCCAAAATGGAAACTTCTTGGAGAGCAGAATGTTGCACTGTGAACAATCTCATTCTTTTTCCACTAGAACATTGTGGTATTATTGCACAGCTTAAATCTTTTATGCAAAGTTTGAATATAACATCCTACAGTGTCTTCTGGTGTTTTAAGGCACAGTACAGTGAGTCACAAAATACAATAACCATCCATTCAAAACTCAAAATGTATCTAAGTTGTGAAGCAAATACAGATATTTCCCAAACCATGTAACTGCTTTTCCATTACCTCTCAACAAATAACCGCAACATAGAAGCACAGGTATATGCTGTACTAAATTGAAGACAGCCTAGTAGGTGAATCTACACACCATATTTAACATATACATTTTTAACAAATTTAACAAATTTATTTAACAAATAATTTCCTTTAATTTATTTAACAAATACATTCCTTTTAAGAAGCTGCTTTAAAACTTCAGTGATAACTGAAATCCCTTTGCTGTATGCTTTGGAAAATAACTGTCCAGAGAGAAAGAAGTTTTGTGAATGTCTATAGTGACTGTGCTTCATGAAGCACATAATTACACGGCCCTTTTTCTTTACTTGGATTGTATCATCCATGTTTACAGATTAATTACTTCTGTTACTAGCCAATGTCTTTGGGGAGTACAAAAACTGTCTGTTCTATATCGGAAGAATTTTAAGAGACCTGTAAAATACTATGCATCTTTTAAACATCTTTCAGGGATCCCATGTGGAGGCATAAGAGAGCACATGAGAAGATTCAGCCACACAGTAAAAATATTTGAACAAAGCCTCTGGGATTTAAAAGCTAAAAGACAGAAATGTAAAATACATTACTAACTGTCTAGCTACTAAGTAACTTGTTGCATGTAATAGTAATTGACTGGAGCAGGAATATAGACTGGAGAAAAAGGAAGTCTAATCCTACTGATGAATTTCCTGTTTCTTTATAATTCCATACTTTTCACCAGAACTATAAAATTTATAGAACCTTCCCAAGCAGATAGGGAAGTGAAAATCTTCAATCTACAAAGCCTTTTATGGTTGAAAGTATCCATGTTTACTGTCACCTGCAGTATCCAGGGTCAAATATTACAGTCCAGAGTAAGTACAATCAACTTTCAGCTATCCACAGTCAATTTATCTAAGTTATGGAAAATGCTGTGGGTTCAAAGGCAGTTCCCTGTCCAAAGTGCAGCACCTTGTAAGCATCACTATGCTTCCTACCTCCAAGACACCATGATTCCAGTGGTCCATCTGGTTATTCACTCGAGGCACTGGCACTAATGCATGCTGGTAGGCCTAACAGGCTCCGTGGAAAGTCAGCACAGATGGCTCTGAACTGCATTTCCAATGCAGACTGTTGAGTGGAAGTACCCCATTGTCTATATACAAGTTGGATTTTATATATATGGTGTGGGTTAATTTCAGCTTATTGACAGTCAGATATGTCTTTCATAAGACATTGATGTTTTTCATTATGCTTATTAAGAAATGGTTATTATGCCCTTGAACCATGACTTTTGATCACTTGGGGAATTTCATGCACCTCCAACCCTTACTTCTCCAGAAACTGGAGTTGATGATATAATATTTTAAAAATTTATATTTGTAAGTATGAGTTTACAGACTGCACATAGCTATTTATATTTGGTGAATTACAGAAACTCAGAAGAGCTGGCACTGACAGTGGCAACGTTCAGCAATGCTTATCAAAGAATTCATTGGTGAGCATGCATTATTTAATGGTCTCTTAGCTCAGAGACAGAATAAATAAATGTGCTTAAAAAATATATTTGACTCATTACTGACTGTGGGAGAAAATAACTCTTAGAATAAAGGACTCCAACATGATGCAGTCCCACGTCAAGTTTGTCAGCTTTTACAAAATGGCCCACTACTTCTGCTGATGCAGATTCACAGACATGTTGTGGATGAAAGAAAAGATCCATTTTGTTCTTCAAAGTGTATAGCACAGGACTACAAAATAGTACCTTGCTGCAAATGAGTGTGTCTCGGGCTGCCCTGCTACAAACTCCCACTATGCTGAAAACTGTGGATAGCTTGTGCTTTGCAGCTGAGCAATTTTGTTAAAATTAAGATAGACCTGTATTCTATATAACTTGTTCTCTCTTAAAGTTTGAAGCCAAAATGTGGAATTCTGTGATACTTGGCAGTTGCAGTTAAGTCTGTGTGTTTCTGTACAAAAATGCTAAGACATTGATTGTGTGAATTCATGTATTAGCACATGAGCTAATCTTTGCATCTCTGCTACCAAGTTCAGCAACAGTTTGATCAAATTTCAAAAACCATTTAAAATTCCAAATTATTTTTTATTCACAGGATCTCTGAATTGATAAGCACATTTAAATACTATATCTTTCACCTGAAATATTCATGCATGAGAGGTTAAATGACTTGGCCTACGCAGTACTTGGCTATTTGGTTTCTCCAGGTAGCTACCGGTACTAAATTTTTGCAAGTTGATTAATTTTAGCTGTGGCATTCCCATTCCTTCTCAGCCCTTATCTGCTGGAAACCAGATACTTAAAAATAAATACTTTGAAAATGAAAATCCTATAAACTGCATTAATAATAATTACTATTTCTTTTGTGCACAAGCACCAGCAATCCTTGAAAAGGTTATCATTGCAATACACGTCAGGTGAATACTACTGTGTGTGAGGCATCCACGTAGGTGCTGAGTTCAGTTTCCCTGTTCCTTTTCATTTCCTGAATTTAAGAGGTAAGCTGAAGACATGTTGTGCGGCCTTAGCTACTAGAGCAGGTTTGCTACCAAATGAAAAGGCTTGCGGCTTTTCTGGTGAGACCTTTCCTGGAGAGTCATTTAGCAAAGCTTCAGATGAGGAGATGTAAATGTTAAATAGAGATCACATGCCAGAAATCTATATTTAAATGCAAATGTTATGTTTAATGCAGAAATAACATTCCTATTTGGAAGCATTGGTTTCCGGCTCTGTTTTATGAGCAACAGTTTTGAATTTTTGTGTTTATTCTCACACTTAAAACTTTTGTAATGGGATTTATGCTACAAAACTCATAAATGATTGGTAATAATGCTATTTATTTCCTGTTATATTTTGAGACTTGCCAGACATTAAATTCTTCTTTTCTTTTATTTTTTTTTTGTCTTGTGGCATTGGCTCTTCACTGTCACATCGCAGATAACCTCCTGTATTGCTAAGATACACTGGAAAGTGGAATCATTGCTTAATTTAATTGTTCTGAAATGCTTGATTGCAATTAACAAGGGTGACATGGGTTGCATTCTTATTTGTTAAGGTCACTTTTCACAATACTATAGACTTTTAAAACCACAGATTTTATCCAGTTGCAGTTCTTAAAGGCTCATCCATGACATAATTTAGTTTTCAACTCTTCCTGTATTTGTTATTCTTGTTCAAAAAAGGAAAGTAGAAATTTATGCTTTTTACATGTTCGGCAAGCTTGTTTTGTTTCTCATTAATCTCCACTGCTTCCAGCTGCTGAAGATTTCTCTAATGTCTGGTGTCACACCTTTTTGAATGAATGAGTCACAGACTTACTGTCTGAAAATCTCCTTGGATCGTAAAGGATGTTTTTTTAAAAAAATTCTCCTTTTGATAATATCATTTCTTATGATAGACTAGGTAATTGAAGAGAGGAAATTAATAGTAGGGAAGCCCATGAATCATAGTAGTTCATACAGTCTACCACCCAGCTAAGCCTCTTCCAGAAATTTATTCTGTGACTCTATATTTTTCAATTTTCTGTATGCTGACTTGGTTTTCTCTGTTTTTAAATAGGCCTCCCACACTTCTTTTAAGACAGCATCCTGATAAACCTTTGAATATGTTTAGTTTTACCTAGATCTGATAGAGAAAAACACAAGGATGAAAAATGTTTTCTGGTCAAACCTGTAGATTTAGATTACTACTAGGGACAATTATTTGTATTTCTTCTTTTTTTTCCCCCCTGGTAATATTTACTTTAAACTCCATATAATTCCTCTTCTGTGGTAAAAATGTGTTCTTGTATCAAACTCTGGAGGGAATATCAAGACCAGAAGCACTTAGACTAGTTCTGTGTTTGATAACTCTGCATCTGTTACTCACAATTACTTAACAGACCCATATAATTTTGGCATCTGTAAACTTCACCTAAGAACTTTTTATGACAGAGTTCTGAGATAACTCAAAACATGTATTTTAATAAGAAAGTTATATTTGTTCTTTTCCTCTGGTCAGATTGTAACGCGAGGAGTTACAATAATGAAGGACTGTGGAGACACAGTTCCCCTCCTCCAGTCTTGCATCACAGAGACATAGGGCTGGAGGGTATTCAAGGGATCAATCATCTAATCCATGGTCCTGCCTCAAATTAAGATCCATTACATTTATGTCAACCTTGACAGAGGTTTACCCGGTCTATTCTTAGTAACCTAGGTGCTTTCCCTACACATCCTATTCCATTGCTCTCTACCTGCACCATTGGAAGGTCTTCCCAATACTGAAACTAAATCCTCCCTACTGCAATTGAAGACCATTACTTCTTTTTCTATCCACTCTCAAAATGGAAAATATATTGTACTTTTCTTCTTTGCTACAGCTTCTTAGTGTTTTAAGCTACAACTGTATGCTTCCCAGTCTTCATTTTTTCACGTTAAACAACTCCCAGCTTTTCTCCCATGTCATGTTTCTTGAACCTCTATGCATTCTCTTTGATCTTTTCTGGACCTTCTTCATTAGTGTCTTAATATTCTCAAATTGTTACACCCCAAACTGGAAACTGTGCTGCAACAGAGGACATACTGCCACTGAATGTAGAAGAAAGATTGCTTCAGATTTTACAGGCAGTGTTCTTGTTTACATCTTAATCTCCAGCTGCAAACATTTGTGGGTTCCTTCCAGCACAGATAAACACATCTCTTTGTAGAAGCTGTGAAGTGTGCTCCCTCTCTCCACCTCTGAGTGTTGGTATGCTGACCACAGATTTAGTTAATTTTATACTTGGATCAGTATTTTAAAGCTTCAGTATTCTCTTGTTAAACTTTCTGAAGCAAAGCAAGAAGTGCTTCTCCTTTTTCTACCAGGTAATAATGTGTACCGTCAGGAATTCCAGAGCATAATTATCTGTGACCCACTGGTTGTCCCATGTTGACTCCTCCATTACATTTTTTGATTCAGCTCTCAGCATTCAAGGAGAGTTATATTAGACAAGTAATCATATGCAAACACAAAAATATTCGTAATATTTATTCACAAGCATTTGGATAAGCAAATATTTATTTGTGAGACAGAGCATTGAAGGTAATTGTCATAAATTTTCACAGGACTGAGTTTCTTAGAACCATTATATAAAGCTCATATTTTTATTTGGACATGATAAGGAAGAAAGAAAGGACCAAAAATTTCAAACAGCAGAATATTATATGTCAAATAATTTACTTAGTTAACAATACTGTCATGCCAGTTCTCATCTAAAGGTGAATAGTCTCATGATATGAATAACTGCATTCACCAATCTGTCATACAAAATCACATACAAGTTACTGGGATGATAGAAAATTAAGTGTTAAAATTAAATTATGTCCCAACATTTGATAATTCACAAGCAAGCAAGGATTCAAAACCTGTATCTTTGTCTGATCTCTTTTTTAAAGTGAGTTATTCAATCAATCATGCTGGTTATTTTTTTCCTTTGCTTAATTCATGTAATACCAGTTCTTACAAGGAATTCTTAATGGCCGGTGTTGTTATTCACAGCACCATTTACACAGCACTCAGTCTCCATAAAAGTAGTTCCAGTTCTTTATCTATTCGTTAATGCCTTACCACCTGCTCAAATGAATTTCAGAAACATGACATATTTTACACAACTTCCTCGAGGTGCAGCCCAAAAATGTACACTGTAAGTTGAATTCTTCACAGTGAGCCAGAATTACAGCTCTTCTCTGGAGTTATAGCATGTTTCATTTACAAAATGTCACAATGTAAGACCTTCAGGAATAAGTAATCTGTTTCACATTTTAGGTCGCTGCTAGCTATAGCCTTAAATATATTAACACTTTTTAAAATTGATAGCTGGTGTTAAGGATGTTCAGCTTCACAGAAATAGAAAAAAAGTTGGTTTTTTTTTCTATGGGACACATGAGTCAGAATGTCATAGACCTCCACATATGATTACAACACAAACCTAATAGGTAATAATGAACAAGTGGGTGTACACTATATGTCAGTACTTTCAAATTTGCATTTGAACAAGCTAAACCAGTGATGGCTTAAACTGTATTAACTGCTTAAATTGCTTTAAAATTAATCAGATTGCACATTCATTTTTTTCCATTAATGCCTGATTGCAACTAATAGAAATGTGCACAATACTTTTTCATTATGTTGCATTTTACTTTTATTTTCTGACCCCAACTAATGTGACAGATGAGCAAACTGGTATTCCTAATATAATATCATTGCAAATTTGAAACTCCAAAACACTTGTATCTGCAGCTTTAAAATCTGATTGCTGGAACTTGTTTCACTGATTATTTGAAGGGAACATTGTAGATATAAGCAAAACCAAACCCAAAGTAAATAGTGTGCTGAAACTTGTACTTGCTGAATGTATATGATACTTGGCATGCATGTTTTTATTAGCTATGCATTAAGACATCAAAATTTTGGCTGATACCCTGTTTTATTGAAAATAATAATGTAACTTTTACCATCTCTAGTGGAGTTTGGATTTCATCTTAAGTTTTCAGAAAGACTCCCATCAGAGTTCTTCACTGTAGAAACATTGAAGTTGACCACACTACCTTATCATCCTTTATTTAGAAATGAGTTCTGCTGACTTAGACTTAATGTTCTGGAGACATTCATTACTCTGACCTGAAAGCCTGGATGGGTCTGTGATTCCATACATATACATATGGAACATAGAAGATGTGGGCTGAAATAGCAGCATGACATATAACATAATGACATATAACCGGCCTTTTATCTCTAGTGTCTCTAAAATGCAGAAATACTGTTTTGATAATACTCTGTTTGGAGCAAAGGTAATATTTAGGCAAGGGGACTGTTACTATTTTCACTTTCCTCTCAAGTGACTTCAAAAATTACTAGCTAGCATAATAGGGGCTACAGTTCAGCTAAAGCAATAAAAAAATCTTTTGCGCTTTTTCATCCAAGAATCTTTAAAGTTCCTTACAAACATTAATAAAATGAATCTTGTAACATTGCAGTAATCCTAGCATTATTATCCCACTTTACAAGCTGGGAATATTGAGAGGATAAGGTTGCACACAAAGTTTTTGGCAGAATCTTGAGTGAAAGCCCATATATCCTGACTCACAATGCTTTTCTTTATCCACAATATCATCAGTAATACAACTGCAGCAACTACTTTAAGCTAGCAGTATAGTCAATAAATGTAGTCCATTTTTCTCTAAAGGTTTTTCTTTTCAATACTTTCCATTTAAACAAATGCATTTATTATCTGGGATTATGTCATGAATGATATATGCATAATTTTGCAGGCTAGATCTCAGGCTTTTCAGGTTAGGTCAATGGCAGTTCATTATTCTGGTATGTATATTTTTATATTCATGTGACTGTTTCAGGTTGTAAGCTTCAGGTTAATAAAAGCTGCAAGCTATGTGATCACAATCAGAAAAACTTTAGCCGATTAATTATAGACTACTTAATTTTGCTGCATATTTGTAGAAAAGTTACCAGAAAATAAAAAAGTAAGCTATAGGACTAATTTTGTGAAGACTTGCTTAAATCAGCCTCTCTTTGAAGAATCATTTATATACCACCTTAGGCACGTCTGGAAGTCCCACTCATGAACAACAATACTTTTTTAAATCCGTAATGAAGCTAACATTTTCTTCAGCAAAAGACACATTTTAGTATGAGTTCTAGATTTCAATGCAAGAGAGAAACTCTGGATTAACCTCTTTTTTTTAATCTCTTGCCAATAAAATATTTAAATATTTATGTGAAATAGTAGCTGCAGAAGACACAATTGTAGTTTTCTTAGCTTTGACTGGAAGCACAGAATCACTTCCTCCCAACAGTGAGCAGAGGGAAAACAGATTTCAGCATGCTTCTAGAAAAAAGATGCAACTGCTGTGCAGAAGACAGAATTACAATGACATGTTCTCCTGCCTGAATTTGTGCAAGGCTTTGTTTAAGAAGTCTTTTCAGAATACAACCAGCAGCCTGAGCCCTGGAGAGGCAAGAAAATCATTGCACTGTGAACCTTGCCAGGGCTTAAGTGCCAAGTTGCCTGCTTTCATACAGATTCATATAGCAGTGCTTCTGCTATATCAGCATCTGAGAAACTTTACTGACAGAAACATTGGAATCTCACTCATTTGCATGCATTTAAGGGAGGGGTTTTTTTGATGGGGGGAGTGGGGAACAGGGATAAATATAGGTCAAATAGATGGTTATGTCTTATATTACGGAAGCTTTATGAAATTACATTAGCCCAACAGCTCTTATTGAAGTTTATTACACCCAGTTCTGATGCCCTGAATTGTCTAGTGGGTATTTAAATTGAGTGAAAGTAGGAGATGTTGTTTATGTGAAACTCTTCAAAGTTTAATAGAACAGCTGCAGCACCATGAAATCTTGAGTGTAATGCAAAT
Source organism: Leptodon cayanensis (assembly GCA_027564655.1). NCBI lineage: Eukaryota > Metazoa > Chordata > Aves > Accipitriformes > Accipitridae > Leptodon > Leptodon cayanensis. The sequence continues at coordinate 27,433,356 of JANXJC010000078.1, forward strand.
GATGTAAAGTTCATTTCATTGTTGTAAATACTTTTGAAATTTTTTCCAATAGGCACCCACTCAGCTTTTTATTAAGCTTCTGCCCAATCTGTATGTGAGAGCTCATCACTGTGAAGGAAGAAGTTGGTTAAGAATGAGTGCATGAAAAACGGTCCCATTTTTCAAAACTCTCCAAGCAGCAGAAATACTTTCAATTTTTTAAACACTAATGAAGCACCAGACCTATCTGGTAGATATTTCAGGCCTGAAGAGCATTTCAAATATACTTTTTATTGGTCAAAGGTCAATCACAAAAGTCATGGCTGAAGAAATTCTTGTATTTTGACAAGATCATGCACAATAGTCAGGAACATGTAAACTACAGTGCTGTAATGGTTCATCTACTGTATAGTTTCATTCCTGCATCAGTGGACAAATTGCTCAAAAATGTGAAACCCATCTGGAATAAAACTATTAGATATACAACACTTTTCCTTAGTGGAATAGGTTTCTGACCTCAAAGAGCAACCACTTTTTGCCCTGAAGCAAGAAAAGTGAAACCTCTTGTGAAAAGGGTTTTGAACAGCTTGTCTGGAACACAGGAGGTCTCAATTTCCTATTTTACTTTATAAAGGTGTTAAAGTATGCAACCTCTCTTTATATGTTTATATGTTATTTCTTTGTTCATAACGTACAACAGTTGTCCATTTGCCATATATTGTCTTGCTGCTAATTACAATGAAATCCCCTGCATGATCATCTAACATGCTTTAACAGAAACAGGGATAATGTTTCCAATGTGGCCTTGTTCTTGTTATAGTTTCTGTAAATACATACTTTTCCATCAGCAGATGAAGTGGTAGGAACAGGGGAGACTCAGACACCTTGCTCTGTTTCATCACTGGTGTTTCTCATGTCTTGGAGTTGCAGGTCATTGTAATGGTGATGACAGAACTGCCTAGTTTGAGGCTATCTACTATGATCTGAATCTCAAAAAAAATTAGCTGCAGGAGTCTAGCAGTTCTGTAATCAGCATATGCATACACTAAGCTTTTTTGGTGAAATTTTAGACATGTTCTTGGCACCAGAAGACACACTTCTGGTGTAGCTGTCATTCCCTGCCAAAGTTCAGCTGTGTTCTTCAAAAACAAAACATAATTTCCTCTCAGCTGATAAGATCGTAGTTTTTAACATGGATGAAGGATGTCTGTTTTCATGTCTTGTTCTTGGATTTACTAAAATGTTTTGCATAAAATCTCAAAAAAAAACCCATTCACTTTGAGAGAGACATTCAGCAAACAGAATTGTAGTCTTCCTAAACAATTAGACACTGGTGATTTTCTGTCAACCTAAATCTGCAGTGCTAGAGCTACTGACTAGAAAAGATTTGGGTTTTCCTTTTCTAAAATGTCACTGCATACTGTATGACTTCTCTTCTACCCCCTATCAGGATGGTTTTATATCTTCAACTTCAGTAGTCTGCATTCATATTTGGGAAGTCATTTTGGTGCTAGGAAGTATATTACTTTGAATGTATTATGTTATGTTTTCATATTTTATTTTATTTCTGTTGTTGAGAAGAGCAGAAATCATAAATTTTGTTCCCTGTGCTCTGGGAGGTATTCTCAAAATTGAAACTGCTGAGGATTTAAAAAAAAAACCAAATATGGTCAGGTAATCGTAATCCTATCTCTTTATTAATGTGAACTTGCTCCCTACCAGGTTTTTTCCATCACCAAGAAAAATAAATTTTTACTTAAAACCAGTAGAAATTACAAAAAAACTTTTCTGTGGACAAACTCACAGGACAAAATACCATATTACATCTTTAAAATCACAAAACATAAAGGCTGCATTTTCTGCTGAATGCACAGCTGGCATTGCGCATTGTATGTTAAATGTATGGTAAGTATCACGAGAGAAAAATAGTCTGAGATATCTGAAATTATAGCACTTTTTTGGATAAACTATGAGAATAATTTTAATAGTAGAATTGGAGTGATTAATCTGTCCATATGTTGATTCTGGTTCTAGTGCGTTTCTATTTTTTTATGTAACTATTTCCACGGGATATTAATTTTTAACTGCTGCATAATAACTGTAGAGTGTTGCAATTTATGTGTTTTTAGAAATATGTCAGATTCTGTTGTTTTTAAAAATGGAACCCTTGAATGGAAAATAATATTTTAAATTATTGTAGTAATATATATATATATGCTATATATTTTTGTTGATTGTAGAGCCACATAAGGTTTTATCAACATACCTAACATATTTATAAAGTCATCCTGGTAGCATTGCAGGACCAAGGTGAAGTCACCCTCACAGTACTCCTACAGCTGAATAATTTCCTGCTTGTTATTGCTGGTAAAGTGTTATGGTTTAACCCCAGCCAGCAACTAGGTACCACGCAGCTGCTTGCTCACTCCCCCCCACCCAGTAGGGTGGGGGAGAAAATTGGGAAAAGAAGTAAAACTCATGGGTTGAAATGAGAACAGTTTAACAGAACAGAAAAGTAGAAACTAATAATGATAGCACTAATAAAATGACAGCAGTAATAACAAAAGGATTGGAATGTACAAATGATGCACAGTGCAATTGCTCACCACCCGCTGATCGACACCCAGTTAGTCCCCGAG
>JANXJC010000078.1:27492012-27507205 GCA_027564655.1 Leptodon cayanensis
GTTTCTTCTTTTCTGTTCTATTAAACCGTTCTTATCTCAACCCACGAGTTTTACTTCTTTTTCCCAATTTTCTCCCCTATTCCCCTGGGGGCAGGGGGAAAGTGAGTGAGGGGCTGCGTGGTGCTTAGTCGCTGGCTGGGGTTAAACCACGACACATATATAAAAAGGATTATTATGAATTTTAAAATGTTACTTTATAGACAGTTTGGTAAGTAATAATGATGAATCTCAGTTTTTCTAGCGTGTTCATTAGTGGCAATAGTCTCATCCAACCTCAGATGTCCCCATAGCTGGAAAAAAACCCAAAGTCTTGTAAGTATCTGCTTTATTTCAACATGCTAGCTACATGCAGCAGAATAGCAGTGGTATTTTTTTTTTTATTTTTAATTGTTTTTTATGGAATCCTGTACTAAAAGTTTTTGTGTGGTAACTGTGTTTCTATTTTCTAACTCTGTTCAGCTGGGTAGGCCAAATAGCACTGGAGGCAAAGGAGTGAGATCCCTGCCTGGAATAGGAAAAGGAGATACAAAAGACTATTTTGGATAAATTAGATGTATTCAGACTAGTTGGGCTTGGTATTTAAAGATCTGATTCTACCTCATATTCAGTGTAGGGGATTTAGAGAAAAACTTTGTAACAGTACAAATGGTAATCTATCAGGAAGGACAGGCTCCAGAGGCTGAATCAATCTAACTGTAAGTTTGTCCCATTTACATTATATGTTTTCCTCTGGTCCCGCGACTGTGTGTTTAAAATTGCTCCCCTAATACTTCAATAATGTCATAATCCCAGAAATAAATTCAGAAAAGTTGGAATTATTTTCACATAAATGAAAGGCAAAATAGGTCCTAGCAATCTTATTTCATCTTTAGCTGGTCTGCCCTTTGAGAGTTTATTATTATCACATCTAGGAATAATTGAGGCCCTGACAAGTTCTAAAATGATCAACCTGTTTTATTCACGTTCCAGACAAAGTGAAGGTATTTTAACATTACTGCAAGAAGAAACTTACTTGTTTCTATTATTGAAAATAGACCTCGTGAAGTGCTAACTTCATTTCTAATTCTCAGCTAAGGTTTAAAATAACCCTTTTGTTCCATTTGTTGATGTGTGTACACATTGACATGTTTCCAGATTTACATGAAGAGAAGAAATTATTTACACCATTTTTAACACAGAAAAGAAGGAGAGCCTTACAGGTCATATAGCATTAGAGTTAACTTTTATTCAAAAAAACAGAAATTGCACATAATTTCGGAACTACGTATAAGCTGAAGTTTATTAGTGAACTCAAGGATATATACTTCTTTCTTTTTTTTTTTTTCTTTTTCTTCTGTTTTCTGTTTGAACATCAAAGATTAAAGATTAAATACTGCCTGGGTGATATGACCTACCAGAAGCCTTGTCAGTCCAGTGAGTCTGTGATTGAAAATTGAATGGAATTTCTTTTTTGCAGTTATTAGACAGCTGAAGTTGACAAATGGAGAAAACTTTCTCCCTTGCCTGTTTTACTACTCAAAGAGTCAGAATATCATCTGCAGACTTACATAATCTTTCTGTGTATTAGTATAAGGTTGCAATTTATTGACATGGTGATTCCTCATTATCAGTCAAAAAATTAATAATATATGTATAGAAGACATATTGAAAACAGGGAGAGATGTTATCAAAGAATTCAGCAATTCAATAAGTACATTTTTATTTTCTGCTTTTTTTCTACTCTTGACTGAAAAAAGCATCCTTGTTCAGAAACTTGTTATGATGTGAGTGATTCTCTGAATTAGGTCTGCATAGGAAAAAAGCAAAAAAAATGTGCAAGTAATAATTTCTAACACATTAAAAGTAAAACACAATATACAATTTAACAAGAAGCCAAAATGCTTTAGAAATAGATTGAAAAAAAGATGTCTGTGGTAGATACGCAAAAGGACTTAGTTGTTATTTTTGGCAGAAGAGTTCAAACATTTAAATGTTCAAACATTATGTTTAGACTCTACCTAAACATGGAGTTACTAGGCATCTGTACACTTTAAAATTCACCCAGTTGTATGTTTTCTGAGTTATTACTCAGAGCTTAGCTATATTTAATGGCCAGGGTTGTAGTTCATTCGCATACTAAAAGGTGAGCTACTTCTCTTATTTTTAGGGTCTGACATAACAGATATTCTCAGAGTATGCTTTCTCGGAAATTGTTCAAATGAAATGCAGTATTGCATTTGAAAAGCATCCTATTGCATTACTATCATCATACACAGTCTATTTTTGTATTTTTTGCATTTTGAATCTATAGTTAGATGATGGGATTAACATAAACATAATATTTGGATTGCATTTCCTCATTAGCAGAAATTTTGCTGAAATTAAGGCGCAGCAACATAGCTTTAGAGCATTAGTCACCCTTCAGTCTTTAATCCAGGCCCCAAAGTCCAAAGCATGGCACAGCAGGTTGACCAGGGCTGATGACTAGGTGCTTAGGATGGCACTAAGATAAAATCCAAGTGAGATATGAATTGCTTCTGGCCTTTGCAGATTGTTTGGTAGGAATGGGCACAGACTGAGACAGCTTCTGTAATACTGGCTGTGTGCTGCTCTGCGTTGGTGCTTTGACTTCTTGATGGATTAATGCAACAACTTGTTAAAACTTTCCATGTAAGTAATATAGACTGTTGTTTACATACCTGCACCATGCAAGTGAATCTTGTCTTCCTTTAAATCCTTCCAAAGTGCAACCTTTGAAAATAATGTGATGACTGTAGGCTCCTGTTTATTCCAGTGTATGCATTAGATGTATTTTTTTTTTTCAAACACAGAATCTGATTATGGATTTTAAAGCTCGAAAAACCTCCTGTATTTGGCACTTCTCCTTAGTCTGTATTTACTTCTATAAATATTAGATGACATATGCACCCTGTTAATAATTTTAAATTATGAATAGGACTAAGTCATTTTAAAAGCATCTCCATTTGTTCTTAAATGTACCAAAAAAGTAGAATGAATCTGAAGAAAACATAGAAACATACAAATAAAGTCTGTAAGAACTAAAAAGTATCCTAAACAGGGTACTTAGTCTGAAATCCTGCCAAACTTATTGTGATTAAAAAAAGCCCTATCCAAAATACAAACAAATTATTATGAATGTAATTTCTGAAGTAATACAGGGGGAAATGCAGTCCATTACATACTGCAGTGCAATACCTGGGACTGTCTTCCTTTATGCACTTGCTATTTTGCAAGCACAGCCAAAGGTCCTGACAACATCCCCTGCTGAAGATGAAAAATGTTTGATTTTCTCTGCTGCCTGTAAAGTGTGGTAGAGTCCTCTCTGAAAAAGTACCTCATGCACCACTTTGAATTGCAAGAGAAGACAGCAGCTGTCATTCTGTTCATAGGCCAACTATAAACAGCAGTAAAGAACATTCTTGATATCGACACATGAATCACTTCATATAACACACTTGCAAGCACTGGTCAGTATGTAAAATCTAACTGTAGTGTTTGATAAATGTTTACATGTCCATAAATATGCTGTTAATCTAATGCCTAGAGATAAGTAAGTGCATCCACAAAGCCAGTCATCAGGAAATGATTTCTAAAAAATCTCTTTAATAGTCATTGCATGTATGCAGAGGAGCAGTGGTATATTTTTCCCCCATATTGTTTTATTTAAATGAATCTAATTGCCTTCAGGTTGAAAAGCCTTGAGATGCTTCTCCTGAGAATCCTAAAACACGAGGGGAGAAAATGGAGGTGACCAGGGTAATATTCCAACCATATCAGCTTGTAGAGATTCAGATACTGCTCAGGTAAAAATGTTACAAAAAAAGTAAATCTGTACTTTAGTATATATAAAAATTATACTTAGCAGGAGAATGGATTTAATGTTTAGATGGGCCAAAGATAACTTAAGCACATTAAAGATAATTTAGTGTAGGGTATTTCCTAAAACAGAAGTTCTTTTCAAATGGTGCATTGTCCTCCATCTTATGTGTGGCAAACTGACTCACATCTACCAAGGGCAAATATTATTGGAATGGACTCTGTTCTAGCAAACTATTATTTTGCCTAAAATGTTAAAACATTTTGAAGTCCTGAGTGATAAAATAGCTCAACCTACCACCAAAAGTCAAAATGCATCCAGGAAAAAGTGAACTTTAAGTCTTGGCTCTGTATAGCCCTGAGAACCCCGACTGAATCCAAAACTTCTTAAAATGGGCTCATCTGCATGCATAATACCACCTTAGGACAACACATATGCTTTAAATTAAGAAGAATGGGATGATTTTTTCTTAAGATTTTGCAAAATCGAGATCTCCATTTTCTACTTTTGACTGGGCAGTCCCTGGTGGATTGCCTTTCTTCAAACAGTTTATCACTATCTTTATTTAAAACCTGTCTCTTGTTATTTAGTCTGCTGTAATAAAAGAGTTAATTGTAGGATGTAACCTTGTATATCTACAAAGAGTCCTGATAAACAATTGATTCTGCACCACTACCAATCTCAAATTCTTTGCTTTTTTCATCAGCAGGTTTTTTTTTAAATAGCACACGTTGTTAATGTTGTTGTTACTGATTGTGTGATCTATTGCCTCTTGTCCTGCATGTCTTGGCATTTTGCTGTAAGAACTGTCCCATTTATTGCACAGACAGCTTGTTTCAGTCAGTGATTTACCCTTCTATGTTTTTTTTCTGTGATATCTGTGTTTAATTAGGCAGACTTTCTTTCTTCCTCTGCTTGCTAACAAAAGCATTTATGAAGCACAGTTTTCACTGGCCCTGGAGATATTTGTTGGGATTTGCAGAGCAAGTCTCTTTTCTCACACTAACTTAGTATGTTGCCTTTTAATGTCATGCAGGATGTGGTCACTGACTAACTTCTGACTAGCGTGTTCAAATACATATGACTTAGCTATATTGCAGGCTTATAGAAAGATGGGTCTGCAGTTTCACAGGGCATCTGGCAATTTCCCCCCAAAACAACCTATTATGCATGGACCAAAGAATTCTTTAAATTTTTAATGACTTAGTCTCATATTTTTTCCTGCTCCTGGTGCAATAAATCATAGGTTCCTGAATCTTTATGTGTAGGATTTCACACATCCAATTTCTTTACACTGATTTATTTCAAGAAGAAAACAAAAGCTTTACAGTGGCTTAGACTGAGAGAGGTGGGAGGGACTGTGGAGGCTTTACTTCACTTTTGCTAAGTGTTTGTTTTCTTTCTTAAACCATGTAATGGAAATGTGACACACACAAGTGATGGCAAGAGAAAAATTCTGATTTGATGGACTTTGTCAAATGCCTCATGGCATAGGGTATTACCTCTGTCACTGAAAACTGCTGAATTAAACATCTACTCCTACAGATCTCCTCAGTCACATGGTCCAGAAACTTGGTGAGAAAGGCATCCAAAAGACTGCCTTGTTTGAGTACTGAAGGACATCACTGGGAATGAAGCAAGTTTAAAAAATCAAGGGAGCTGAATTTTCTCTTCCACCTTCCATTTCTTTTTAAAAGAAGGCAGAAAAAGCCCAGATATTCACTTTGGCTGCTGCTGTGACACCCCACCTTCCAATTCAACCTCATTTAAACAGCTGAGAAGACCACTGCATAAAGGAAGGTACAGCTTCAATTAGGAACTCTGGTTTTAAATTGTTTCACTTCTCAGATACAGAAATTCTAAGGAAGAACATCATGAACACATAAGACAAGTTACAGAGACACTGTGAGACTTCTTTCACTGCATGAGAAAGGGCAGAGCAGCCTTGGACTGACTACCCACAGAAGAGCATTCCCACAGGACATGTAGAAATGCAGTTGCTGGAATGAGAGGTCAGGTAAGAGTTCCAGCAGAGTTAAAAATGTGGTATTTGTAAGGGACTGACTGAAGTGGTGGTTTCAAATAATGTTTACTGAAGACCTGAGACAGAAATCAAAGTTCTGTTTTACTTAATATGAAAAGGGAATATACCAAAGTAATAGTTTTTAACTGAAAAGTAAAAAATGACTGAAATGAGAAAGGAATAGGTCTTGCAATCTTAATTGATTAAAATTAGTCTTTCCTGAGAGAGATGATAGTAGCTGGAATATGGAGCAACCCATTAAAACAGATAGATGAAACCCACTGAAGCTTATTGGACAAGGAAGAAACTTGGAGATAAGAATGAACAGTGCTTTGATAAAATGATTGCAAGTTCAAATTATCTTAAACAATAAAATTCTGATCTGGAAATCTAAATATCAGAGTCAAGAAGATGAAGATACACAGGCTGTGTCAGCCAGCAAGCCAGGGCATTACTTGGCACATGGAAAAAAAGGTGCAAGAAATGCAGCAGAGTTTGCATGGTCTGGTCAGCACCTGTAAAGCATGCACTATGTGAGTGAAGAGAAGGACTGCTGCAGAGCAAGCTGAGATGTAGTATTTTCACTTCTACTTTCATCTCTCTGGTGGAATATAAGTGCGCTATGCTTAAATACAGGACTCTACTGTTAAGCAGTACTATTCAGCTTGTTTATAAAAGCTTCACCTTATGAAAATGCTACTTTCATTTGAATGGTAAAGGATCAAATTCATTTTGCAGGAGGTTGAAGACATTTCCCACCATTTAGGAAACCATCAGTAAGGCAAAATCTAAAGGTGAAACTGAGCAAATGACACGCAATTCAATTCCTTAGAAAAACTTCCTATGCTGTACAGCAGACAAAGCAAAACAAATAAGCAATGCAGTGGGTAAATGATTAGATTTGGGGAGTCAGGACAAAGGAAAAAAATATTCTGTACACAAACCCTAAGAATTGGTAGCCTGCTGGAAAACATGTATCTAATGAAGACAAAAAAAGGAGCATTTGTGGGGTGTAGGATCTGTCAGTGGAGAAAGAGGTCTGTGAACACACAACAATGTTTCATCTGGAGAGACTCCATTTCTTCAGATTGCTTTTTGGGTTGCCCTGTAGAAAGAATTTCACAGGGGAATACAACAGAATAGCACAGCTGGGATAAAAGTTAACTTAGCAAAGAACAATGATTTTTTGTAGCAACCCTGAGCTCATTCATAACCAACTTGCTTGCTTCCCCAGAGTGTAAAAGTACAAAGTTCCCTTCAAATAAGCATGTTTTTCTTTAAAATCGTTAGCCTGAACTCTAAAATCATTGCCCTAAGAACATTGCTTTGCAAGATGCTTTGCAAAATCTTGATAATCTGAGATGCTGACAGAAATGCTAAGAGGAGTCCTATATGTGAGACATCCAGCATTAAGTTGTCCAAAGATTCTGAGAAAGGTGTTGCTAAAGCCCATTTGCAATGTTTTGGTCAAAAAAGGCTAATGCATTGCAGGTACTTATGAAAGCTGAATCTCAATACACTCATACTAAGAGATACTCCCATATTATACTATAAAATCTGCAAGCCGTTGATTTTTGGGAAGCAAGTACCACCTGGAACTCATCATAAATATTATATTGGTATTGACAAAAGGGCTTCCTAAGCCCTTCCTCATCCTGAGAACACAGAATATTTCTGCACTCTGTTCCAGAGCTTGGGCTGGTAGGACCTGGCTCCAAAGCAATTTCCAGTCACTGCCAGGAGAGGATTGACATAGTACATGACAGCTCTCTTCTGTCTCCTCTTCCCTTTGCTTGGCATTTTTTTATTTGAAGGCAAGGATGCAGAGAGGAAGCACAGACCTAGACATAGCACATATGTGCTTTGCACTGTGGAAATTCTCCACTGAGAGCACACAACCAGGCTACAGCACTTTGCAGCAGCTGAGCAAAATCATTTCAAATGACCTGTTTCTGGGCACAAAACTATATTAATCATATACTTTTTTCTAGCCTAGGACCAAGACAGATTTTCCCACTATCCAGTCAGCCAAAATAGACTCGAAAATAAGTTCTCAAAATTCTGCCCATATAGGTCGCGATTTCCTGTTCAAGCACTTCAGACTCAGATTTGTCCCTTCCTCTGTAATTAAAGAATATTTAGTCCTTGTGACTTATAGCATTCACATGTGTGTATATATACATATATATATATATTCCTTTCCTTTGCACATTATTTTACTTCAGTCAGGGCTGAACCAGTGATTTCAAAATGAAACATTCCTTTCGCTTTAGTGTTGAAGTTCACAGTCTGTGATAAGCTTGGTAAATTAAATTTACTTTCCACAGCGTTTCTCTGAACTATAAAAATAGTTATTGTGCTATTAATTTCCATCAAAAATAGCTATTTTTGATTTTGTGACATGATTTCCTTCAAAGAGCACTAAAACATAAAGTATTCTAGACAAAAATAAAAAGTTCTCTGCTTTTTATTTAACACAAATCATATTTTTTAAAGTCAAAAGGAAAGTCTCTGAAGTTGATACAGTGCTTATATTTCCTCAGATGAAAAAGTCTTAACATTGAAAAGCTTCTAAAGGACTTCTACAACTGAGACTGGTTAAGATTTTGTATGCTTTTCCTTAGTCATCAAAATATGGAAAAAAAATTATTTCCCTCTATACTGTCTTTGAAGAGACTGCAAGTAATAGGCTTAGATTATTAACGGAATTTCTATAGGATACATCTGCACTTTCTGTAATTTTTTTTAACTTTTTACCCTCAGAGATAATATTTAATGAAATACACTAAGTAAAATTAGGGAATATCTTTCCTAGTATGTTCTTGTTACATTTAGTGGCTTCCAATTTTGAGTATAGGACTGGAAGGTAAGAGAGCTGAAGTGTTATCCTAACCCTGCCGAAGTCAATCAAAATTTTAGCATCTACTTCAACAGAGTCAGAAACTCAACCTTAGATCTGCTTCACATGTCTGCCCATTGACCTGGGCGACATATGGGAAATCCCATTTCCTTGTGGGTTTTTCTTACTCTGGTTGGTGCCCATGTCTTCTGTGTGGACTGTAATTTCTGAGGTGAACTTTCCCATGGGAATTTAAACACTGAGGACTCTGATCATCTGACTGGAATACCAAATCCTAGTTTGCAAATAAATAAAACAGAAAATAAAAATAAATAAATAAATAAAGGATATTATTGCATTTTAGTGAATGACTTGCCCTGAGGAGGTTACTGATTAAAAATCTTACTTGGAATGTGGTAGATGGAGGTTTTTTCCCGTTTTAAGCACTATGCAATGGTGTAAGCCTCTTTCTCTCACTCATACTGTAAAACTGTCAATGAAAGCTGTCATTAAAAATTAACTTGATCATAACAACACAGGCTGAGAGTACAGCTTCACAAACAAGTTACCAGAAAAGAGGGTATACTGTGAACTTACAGCATCTGTTGGTTGTTATGCAGTAACAGTTTGCATGCGTGCATTTGTCTGCAGCAAATCTGAGATCATGTTGAGGTAGCTTATCTGTCAATAAAAAGGGCTTGCTTGTTCATCTGCCCATACAAGGTCTATAAGCTGCTGCTGAAGACCGCCAAAAACATTCTCTGACAGGGATTTGAGTCCAAATCCTTTGTATGTCAGGTGAGTGCAGAACAGACTAAATTGCTGGTGGGTCTCACCTTTCTCACTGACGAAATACCATTTTGGACATGGAGGAGATTTCCTTTTGCTGAAACTTATAAAGACGCCATAAATGTGTCATTGAATTACAGTTTTCCAATTAGGAAAAAGAAAAGGAGAAAAATGCACAACAAACTACAGTCTTGATCTCAGCAAATGCCTCAAAGCGTTACTGTCAGAGAGATAAGTACAAAAATAAGAGCTGAAGGTATATGGGAAGCTCTTTGTGTGACTTCATTTAACACAAAGCAATAAAAGTCAGGCATTTTTGTAGTATCTAACTATATACAGTTTAACCACCACCAAATTAAGCAAAATTAAAAATAGCAATAATAAAAATGGGAATTAGTTCCCAACGAGTGAATGGCTCCTGCTGTGGTTTGAATTCAGACAAAAAGCTTCTTTCCCTACCTCCAAATCTGTATAGCCTAGGTGGTTGTCCTGCTGCGAACTATTACCAAAATGATGGTTCCCACTGGGAGGCCATTCACAGTTATTAAAATATAGTAGAACCTCACAAATCCACCATATAGCTTCTCATAAAATCTCTTTCCAGTTCTCAGACATGGAAAATTCATGCAGTAATCTCTCATATTACATTTTCACTACAAGGTGTTTAGGAAATATATTACTCTGCATGCAGTAATGAGTTATGAAGTGTTATAAATAAATGAAAGCATAGCCTTCCAAATAAAGGAAAAAGTCTTTTAATGTTGTATCCTCTCCCTTGCTTTTATAACCATGATTACTCACTTGAAAAAAAATGTAAAATCAACATGCAAGCTCTATATTAATAGACATAAAGCAAGATATCTTTCAGATACTTCCTTAAACTTCATTTCTGCAGTAACAACTGAAGAGTAGTCTGGGTAGCAGGTGTGCTGACATGTCTTAACTGCAATTAATCACGCTGTTCCCTGTCTCGTATTTGCCTACTGCCTCTCAGCAGAAAGCAGAACTTACTTAAAATTTCAGGCAGACCCAATCTTCATTGCTTCTGAATAAGTACCTTCATACTGTGTTTTGTGCATGGGTCTGGGCTGTGTGGAAACCTAAATTTACCTTGTTGTGATTCCAGGTCTTTCAGCTCTAGAATCTTGCCTAAAGCATAGAAGAACAAGAGAGAAAGATTGAGCTTGTTCTAAACCAACCTGGACTTTTTGAGCCATGTTGAATGAGTATGCAAGAACAGAGACAATCGGCCTGATTCTGATCTCACTGCCTATTGTGGGAAGCCTATGGGAAACACCATAGGACCAATATAAGGCAGACAGTTCAGGGTCTTCCTGATGTCCCATGTACCAGAGGGACCCTACTGGGATCACTGATCTGAGGCCACCTAAAACCAGAACAGAATCAGTGTAGCTGAGTTTAACCTAACCCTAACCATAACCCCTAACCCCAACCCTAACCCTGACTCTAGCCTGTAACCCCTAGACCCTAACAACTAACCCTAGCATCCTAACCATAACCCTAAACTCTAATGATCATAACCCTAATCCTAATGACCCTAACCCCTAATTCTAACCCGAAACCCTAACCCCAATGCTGATGTCTCACCCCAAACCTAATACCTAACCCTAACTCCTAAGATGAGCCACTTTAGACCCAGGTTTCCCTGCAAGCATGTGAACACACAAAAATCATGCTAACATATTGCCAAGATCTTTCTTCACTCCCTTTTCTGCAATATGGACAGCTCAAATAGCATCATAAGAAGGTGTTCATAGTCCTTTTAAACTCTTAATAATTTCCTATGACTCATTAGGAAATTTTCGGCAGGGCTGGACAGTAGTGAAGGTTTTCTTGATTAAGTCGCAGCAGTCTTACTTGGGAATACTTAAACCATTAGTCCTAGGTTCAGAGTCTGAAGGAAAGGATAAATTGTTCCCCTCATGAAGAGAGGAGTTGGAGGTTTGGTGTAATCAGAAAGAGGAGTGCTTTCTGGAGTTGTAATCATTTACAGATCATTAAACTGCAAGGATGGAAATATGGCCAGAAATTCTCTTGACTTTCTTTCATTTGACCAAAAAAGAAACTTTTAAGTAAACAGCACTCTCCTAGCTGAATAATATTTGACATTCTAGAAAGAAAAATTCTTCATTCAGACTCCAAACCAGAATTGTATCTGTACAGTGAAGTGAACTTAAGGCTTGAACGCACATTTAAACAAGGGAGACAACAGTTTTGTTCTCACAGGCAGGACAAATCAAGGTGAAAGGCAGACACAACTGTATGCATTTCTTAACTCAGCTTCTTCAGTAGGCCTGAGTTAGTCATGCTCCTCCATCCAAGTAGTTTCTTGTACCTTCTCTGGACTCTCAACTTTTTCTCCCATTTCTTTCATCAGATCAGATACAGCTGTTTCCCTCTTTGCAAGTTTCCAACCACTTAACCCCTTCATCCCCATCCTTCTTCTATATCTACTTCCTCTTCTCCCTTTCTCTTCTGTTAGTTTCCTTGTGTTCTCTACTCCTTATTTCTGTTTCCTCACTTTTTCTGTTCATTCCTATTATAAAAAATACAGGATGATTATTTTCGCTAAGGGCAGACTGTCTTGAGCCTCACTGAAAAAATATGGGAACTAATGCAGCTCATCATTATCAAATTTCACACATACAGCCTCTAGGAATGTGTTAGATATTTTGATTTAAAGCAGTGAGGTTTTAGCCTTCCTGAAAGGCATGCTAGCTGATAGCCATTTTGAATTAGCAAAGAATTTGCATATTTATAACCAACGTCTATGGGACATTTGCAATATCCCATGTCACAAGTGTAAGGAGGAGATCATGACAACTGATGATGTCTTCTTTTAGGTTGACTTCTATCTGCATGATCACTCTCCTTGAAATGTTAATGTAGTTTATATTTTACTACTATATAAAAGTGTGCCTGGATCATAGAAGTCTGCAATGCAACAACTACAACAGTGTGTGCCCCTAAATTAAACATATTTCCTTGTTGTTACACTGCAAATTCATCTAGGGACCTCTGCACTGGATAAATACATTACTGCACAAAAGAATGTAGAACAGAGAATATGGCTTCCTTGGGATTTACTTCCAATGCTTTCTAAGAAATTGCTATAGCATTTCTTCTAGAGAAAAAGATGGTCTCCTCCTATCACACACACAAAGAAACGGCTGAGAGATTCAGGTAAGCTTATTGCAACTGTCTCCACATAATTGATCCTGTGGTTGTTCTGCAAGGCAATTGCGGACATTAAGTCATCATTGCACAGTAGTCACAAAAACAAAAGGGGAGGTTAATCTGAATACAGATTCTGACCTGCTTTTTGTGTCTCTGAACATCAAGAGAAATTTAAGCACCGCCAACTCAAACATTGAGTCCTATACAGTGGAATAACTATACAAAAGTGCAGTTCACCGCATCAACTTTAATTTTGCTGCCTATAGAAAAACTGTTGCGTTATAAAGCTGATGTATTTGAAATGCTGCTATTTGCAATGCCAGTAATGCTAAAAATGTAATACAGGACTATACTTCTACTACAATAGCAAGTAGATTATATTTCAAAGAGGAAGATGTTTTAATGGAAGTATATATGGATGATGACAAATAGAAGTATAGAAAATATTCAACCATAGAAGATATTCAAATTTTGGCTGTTAAGACTACTTCTTCTGCAAAGTGTTAGTGCTCTGTGCACGTTAACATTAGGCAAATAAAGGGGATGCCTGGTCTCTTTGCCTGAGCCATCGATGGATATTGACCTCTGCAAGAAAAACAGATCTAAGTATCAGCAGTACTTAAAAATTTCTCAAACAATCACGCATTGTTTTAACTGATTTTGATTTTTACACAAAATTTGGACAGTTAGTACTATTAAAGACATTGCATAGGACTAAATCAGTTAAGTGTTAAGCAAACGCAAGAATGAACCATCAGCCATGCCTATTCCTGAAACAGAAGCATGTACATACACATGAACTTTCCACAATATTAAGTATTCTGTTAAAAGTTATTATATAGGAATCGGAAAGCTCTGCTTGGTGTAAACTGAGCAGATTTACATTAAAATTATGTATTTAAATAAATAGTTAGAAGGTACCTGAAAAAGTTACCTCATTCATCCTTCCACTTTGAGTTAAGAATCCAGATTTGTGTAACTTGGTCCTCAAGACAGTCGGTAATGGAAATGCTACAGCTTCCCCAGGCAATCTTTTCTAGTGTTTCTCTATTCTCAGTGATAACAAGGACAGAATTAAGTCAGAAGATATTTCTGGGCACCCACACAGAACATGAAATACTCTTAATGCAAAAAGGACTTTATATGATAATATGTTTTAACAAATGTAAATGTTCCAATTTCTAGCAACTTTCTTTAGCATGAAATGCAGCCTTTCAGGAACTCTTTGCCATAGGAACTAATTAGCACTCTGAAATTTGAAATGCTTAAATGCATGATTATTTGTATTATTCACATTTTTGCTCCTCCAGTAGTCTTCATGAAAGAAATTTTACTGTCGTCACTAGATGCCACGAAATAGGATTTACTGAACATATTTCTGGGTTCACAGAGCTAAACCATTCCTTTAATTCATATAAAATAAACCATACTATTTGATATAAACTCTATTCATTATTTAAATATCATTAAACTGTATGAGAAAGAGGAAATCATTTCAAGGCGTAATTTAGACAGCTTGTTAGAGTTATGAAGTGCTGCTGCTGATACATTAAAGAAAGGTAATCGAAGGAATTGATGAAGTACTAGATATGAAAGTTTAAATCCTCTATACAGTAAACTCATTTTGTGTTGTAATAAACTTTGTCATTGCAAATGAAATGTACCAGCTGGCTCAATTATGTTATATATATGCTATATACCTGTATAGTATATGCATCTGTCTGCTACTTGAGTACATCAGGGAGCTAGAGAACAAGACTATATTAAGAGGGAAAGCAGTCAGAACAGCTATGAGAGGGGTCTTCCTCACTGTAGTCACAGCTGTAAGGCTATTTCTGAAACAGAGATCAGGACTGATTTGGGAGAGCACTGAACAGGTCGGGAACTTGCCCTGGATCAACTTTTAAGCAGCACCTGTGACTCTGGGATCCTGCTGCACAGATAACCTCAGAGCTTACAATAGCATGCGCAGAAGGTGAAGATGCTGAATCACTGCAAGATTGATAGAGACGACGGGTGGTGGAGCTGCCAACAGCAGAAGCCTTCAAGAACAGGTTAGATGATATTGGTCAGGTACAAGAGTGGTATTGGAAATCCTGCCTTGTGACAGGGGATGCCCTGGGTTATGTGTCAAGCTCCCATAATCCTCTTCTGACGCAGCAGTGTGTTTTCATGGTAGTAGAATGAAATGCATGGGAGCAGCCTGAATTTTCAGGAAAATGGCCACAGATTATTAATGTGTGCTTTTGCAGAAGTCTTTTTCTCCATATTTTACTGAAGTGTAAACTGACAGGTTTTATTTTAGTAACTGAATAAAAATTTCGGAGTCTTGATGGTTTAGAGCTTGTAGTTACAATATTAGGCAGGTTCCTCAAGGGTGCTGGAAGCATCATAGAGCACATGCTGGTACTGCTGATGGTATTTAAACACACACAGACATACGTATCGGATCTGGCTGAGACAGACTTAATTCTCCCCATGGCAGTCTTTGTAGTGCTGTGCTCTGCATCAGTAGCTAGAAAGGCGT
>JANXJC010000078.1:27520639-27550547 GCA_027564655.1 Leptodon cayanensis
TCTAGCTACTGATGCAGAGCACAGCACTACGAGGACTGCCATGGGGAGAATTAAGTCTGTCTCAGCCAGACCCAATATACCTTCATATCTTCTGTGTCTCTAAGACATGCAAATGGGGGGTCTCTAGTCCAGTTTAGTCATAACAAAGCTTAAGATTTTTTTGCCTCCTTAGACCCTTGCCTCAACTGAAAATCAGTGTTCACTGTCAATGGGGGTGATTAACTCCTTTGACTCCTTTCTTTTGTCTTTATCTTGCTTAACTTTGTGAAAAGCTGACTTATCACTGGCCTTCATATGGTAAGCAGGAGTTCAGTCATTCACTATTTAAAAGCCCTCTTTTCCTTTTGCATGCCCACTGAAGATTAGTGCCTGATTAGTACCTGCTTCAGCTACTGAAGTGACCCTTCTGGTCAAGGGAAAGTGAGGTGCCCTGACAGGCATGGGAAGGACTAGAATGGGGACAGAGCCAGACAGCAACTTCTGGCAATATGGCACTTCTGTTTGTGTGGTCCTCTGTGGGCAGGGGAATGCCAGGAGCCTTTCCATGGTTAGTTGCAGTTAGGTGTCTTTTTAACAAATCCAAGTCAGGGGTTGGACTAGATAACCTTTAAAGTCCCCTTCCAACCCAAACTATTCTATGATTCTAAGTGCTGCTTTCCTTGAAGGGGTTTTCTTAAAACTCGCTTTCAGCCAGACAATTCCAACCAATCATTTAGGTTGGAAAAGACCTTGAAGATCATCGAGTCCAACCAGGTTTAAAGACCTCTGTGAATCAGTCAGAGCAAGTCTGCAGGAGAGCAGCAAGAGGGGTCATAGATCTACAACACATGACCTGTCCAATTAAAAAAATAAAAGTTAAAAAAAAAAAAGTTTGATGGCTTCTTAGCCTCAGGTAAGTGAAGGCTATTGCCAAGAGTAAAGAACAGTCTGTCTTCCACCAGCAAGATATAAGGAACAAAAACTGTTCTTCAGTTGCTGCGGGAAAGATCCGAGCTAGCACGAGGAATATTGTGCTGCCTGTAAGGCTAGGGAAACACTGACACAGACTGCATGGGGAGTTTGCTGAGTCCCCACCACAGGAGGTTGTTGGGAATGTATTGGATAAACATGGGCTGGGCGTGATGTAGATAAAGACACATCTTCAGTGAGGGCAGAGTGTGGACTAGGTAATCACTTAGTCCATCTCTGTTTCCAGTAATGTGGTTGCTGGTAAGCTAGCCTACCTTCCTGGGTACTGAGGATGCACTCAGGGACTTCCCTTCATGGCTGGCATCCAGACAAGTCCAGATGCCCCAGCAGGGAGGATTTCTGGCACTCCCTTGCTCAAAAGGAATGATTTTCCCAGGAAAAGTGTTGGAGGTCATATTTCGGTATTCTTGACAATGTCTAAAAATAAATTTATTTCTAATCTTAAAAGTCAAATGTTGAAGTGATTTATTTTCTTCCGTTAATCCACAGAATTCTGGGGCAGATGAGGGAGAGTTTGCCATTATATAATAGTTGTATAGT
Organism: Leptodon cayanensis; assembly: GCA_027564655.1. Taxonomy (NCBI): domain Eukaryota; kingdom Metazoa; phylum Chordata; class Aves; order Accipitriformes; family Accipitridae; genus Leptodon; species Leptodon cayanensis. Next base: position 27,522,149 of record JANXJC010000078.1, read on the forward strand.
ACAAAGACTACAGTACAAAATAAAACCAGAAAAATGTACTTGAGTAGAAAAATGTCACCATGTTGCCCCAGAGCAGTACATATTTATATCATTTGGAAAGCTGTTCAGAGACAATGCTGTCTGTTACATGTACTTTATCAGATAACTGGGAGTTGTAGTTGGTATTTAAGTATTATGAACATCTGTTTCTGGTTATCAAAGAAAAATCCTAGGTCAACCACAAATTGTGACACCATGTTTCACTGAGTCCTGTAAACTTGTTGCAAACAGCTGCTTGGCTTCAGATAAAAGCAAGCCACATCTGCCTCACCTGCCCACAAAGGGCTCAGGCCACACCCCAGATACAGTTTTATTCATCAAAACAAAACTTGAAAGCCACCTCAAATAAAACAGTTTATTTACACATTTTAGCTTAAGGTTGCAGAACACCTTTATTTCAAGGTTTGACTAAAAATCATACTGTTTTTTTCCTTCCTCTAGTTGAGCTTACTTTTGAATTTTATATGCAGCTGGATGTGGATTAGCACTTTTAAAAAATTATTTTGTCATGTCTGTTTAATCAGAATAACCTTGTTGCGCAATTTTCAGTGCTCTTTGTGGGACAGAACAGAGGTTTAAAAAAGTTATTAACCAGCATCAAGACTGACAGACACTCAATGTATGTGCTTTTTTGTACATGTATGTATTCAGTTTTTGTAATATTCCTTAGTAAATTTTTTTTCTCTTAGCACTTATATGGCAATGGGAGGTACTACTATCCCCATGGTACAGATGAGTCAGTAGCACAGAGGAACTTAAAACAATAGCATATCCTCTGCATTCTTAATCATCTTTCTTTCAGTATTAAAAGGTATCTGGATATGGTCAGATGAATCAATTAAAATATTTTAATGTTAGCATTATTAAACATCTCTTATACAACGATTCTTATGTGTACTGTAATACCTGTGCATACATTTAATTGAATATGCTACTGACGACTTCAGATAAGGTTTTTAAACATGTCAGAAGATAGTAAGATTCAGTGACTTTTGCCCATCTCAAAATTTTATTGAAAAATAAATTCCTTAGACGTTTTAGAAATTTCAGCTCTGTTAATTAAGTGGTTGATTATCTGAGTCTAATTCAGGTCCACTTGAAACCCTTTGGAGGGCTTCTATAAGCATATGTAAGCACATAGATAAATAAGCTTTGACTGTAAGTAACCAAATTAATAATGGAAGCCAAGGCGCATTTATTTTTTTGGCACTGTTTGTGTAACTTCACTGCCTTCCTCTTATGTTTTAAAATAATGCGCAAGATACTCAGGACATGCATAAATGTTGCTAGTTATTTGCTAACAGAAACAGTATTAGGCCCATTCATTCTAGGTGGCAGGGTGGGTGCTGATTACTAAAGTGAATCTTCTGGTGATCACATGGCTATTTTTAGTCAGAGCCCTAGGTTTCTGTACATTTCACATGATTTCTTTTGCTCTTTGAGACTCATTTGTGGTCACCACTTCTCACATCAGAGTGCGTGTGAAGTGAGTCTCTGGATGGCTTGGCTGATGTTATTGATAACTTTTGATGCATTCATCTTGTCCTTTACAGCCACAGCTCTGGTAGCTCTGTTCTCAGACAATGAAGAATCATAAGTGTACTGTACTTACATACGTGCTCAAATTCAGATGTGATCTTTATGCTTTTTCACATGCTATGCAGAACAGGGATGGACACAAGCTTATAAGGCTTTGCTCATTTGCAATCCTGAGCTACCAGTGGCTCCTGCAGCTCTGGCCTGGAGTCCTTTCCAGCTTTTTATACCAGGGATAAGTGTGTACTGAAAACTGCTTGGCACTGCCAGTGCAGGTATCAGTCATTGCATAGCTGCAGTCATGCATGTCTTTTTTGAACTTAGATATTGAGAGTGTGTCAGTTTTTAGACCCTGCCCCCACCCCCATAAGCAGGTACAATTACTGTGACTTTACTTATTCAGGTGACATTTAAGCAGATACTCTTCACCTGTTACTTGCTGTGGACTGCTAGTATACAACTGTTGAATTACCATAGTTCACCTGACCCCTGGTAACCTGTTAAACCCTCATATCTTGGTTGTATGTGTCTGAACCCATCTAATGTTTAAACAATTGATTGCAGAGAAGCAAGATAAAGGATTGGACTAACCTGATTTAAAGCAATGATAAAGTTTGTAAGTGTTTCTTTGAGTTCAGCTGACAGCTTGACTAGACCCTGAGCTGCAGTAGTTTAATTTGCAGTATGTTTTTAAGCTGATTTTGTTTAAATTGGTACAAAAGGCTGTGGGTATTCTTATTTCAAGTAAATTAGGATAACTTTGGCTGAGCTTCACTTAATTAGGAACAAGTTTATGCTAAAGTGAATATGTTATTCTTATGGTGAAACAAGAATATGTAAGAAAACACAGCCATTCCTGAACCAAGCTGATTTGTGAGATGAGATCATAGTGAAGCATTTATTTCCTAAATCACAAATACCTCATATATTTAACTATGTTTCTATGAAAACAAACTGCTCTGGTCTTTTTTCAAATATGTGTTTAAACCAAAGTTTTGTAAAATACTGAAAACCAGCATGCCTTCTAATTTCCAAAGCTATCTTCCCTTGGTCTTTCAGTGCCTTTGTCTGTAGGAAGTCATTAAGTCACTGTAGTGTTTGCATGTTACATTGTAACCAAGGTTTGAACTCTGTCCTAACAGCTTTGCTCTAACTCCATCCCAGAGCATGGGAAATGACCTTTGTCAGTCTGACGCTACCTACCCTCTGCTTTATGTAGTATGCTCTGTATAATTTGTATTACTATCAGATAAACTCTGTGTGAGCAGCGAGTGCTGGGTTTTATCTGTACGTTTTTCTGTCAACCCAGAAAGAACATTCTTCGATTCTTGGATGCTGAAAGAGATGTATCAGTGGTCAAAAGCAGCTTCAAGCCAGGAGATGTAATCCATTATGTACTGGACAGACGTCGCACCCTAAACATTTCTCAGGATTTGCACAGTCTTCTCCCTGAAGTTTCCCCAATGAAAAATCGCCGATTTAAAACCTGTGCAGTTGTTGGGAATTCTGGCATCCTTCTGGACAGTGGATGTGGAAAAGAGATTGATAGCCATGACTTTGTAATAAGGTGAGTTGTCATCTGCTGTTGAAGAGACAGCCTGCTATGTTTCTTGGAGAAAAGCGGGGAGAAGTGTTTTAATCTGTGATATAGATTTCAGGCATTATCTGAAATTAATCTGCAACAGTATCCTTCACTGTGTGATTCCCCAAATTTAAATACATGCTCATATTGTTGTCAAGAAGATTATTTTTACAGTGAAAATAAAACAAGGGGCCAGAGGAGAGAGGTTTGTGCTACTTATTTTTGCTGTTCATTGGTTTTATTCCAGGCAAAATAAATATTCTTATGGAGGCCTTGGTAGAATAAATGCAATATGTTTTCTCTTTCAAAAATATTCTTTCTTAGCTCTTAGCCAATAAAGATGGCCTGTTGTAAATTACTACCTTACTTATGTGCAGCATGGGGTAAAATTTCAGTGTGATGTTGAATCAGATGGCTGCCATTAAGGTAACTGAAAGTCACACATCTAAATCCCTTCACATTGCTCTAAAAATGTATCCCTGCAGTTTAGGCAGAAATGTTGATATGCTTCACTTTTTGTTCATTCTTCAACTCTCTTTGCTTTCAGCTCGTTTCCTTAAAAGTAAAATGTACCCATTGTACTCGCCACCTGATGGTGTTCTGAAAAGCAGTTACTGTATGTACTGCATGCAGCTAGGTGTATAGGCTGATAAGCAATATTTTTGTAGAATCTTCCAATGCTGAGTACATTATGCCTATGTGCTGTGACAAGCATGTCATACTATTTTGGTTAAATATGTTATCCAGTTGATTTTAATAGTACTGTATGTTCTTTTTGAGATCTGAAGCAAAAGGTGTGTGTTTTTGAGAGAGTTGTTTCTTAGAGCAGCAGTTTTAATGTTAGATCTAACACCAACAGTACCATTAATTTAATGATAAAACTGATAGTGAAGATCTGTGAAAGTGAAGAGGACACAGCAGACATTTAGCAGTATTTGCATTACAGTACAATAAATTCAATATCCTGAATTTTAATGCTCCTATAAAGGTGGTATGACCATGTTAGTAATAACTGATAAAGACACAGAATATATGCTTTGTTAAGGGTGAAGAAGAATGTCAGTACCTAGCACTTTAAGCTTGACAGTATCTGTCTATGTCTTTGAAAGTCATCCAAAGTTACTCATAACTGTTCATCTTCCTTTGAGACATTGCAGCATGCCGAGTGCCTTCTGTGTTAACAGTGACTCTCAAAGAATATTGATCCAACAGAGACACTGGATGATTAGACTACTTCTATTATGAAAAATGTTTAAAAGTAGGCATCGAAACTAGAGTCAAATAACAAGCATGCCTGCAAGTCAACATATAATTCTGTTAGCAAATTTTACAAGTAAAACAATACCATTCTTCTTCTTTAGACATCTCTGAAAGTGCATAAGTAAAGGTCAGTTTTGCAAGCAAGGTGATATCTTGTCAGCATAAGGAGATTTCATGTATTTACTGAACATTTTAAAGTGGCTTGGTTTTAATTACTTGATCACATAAGGCCTTATTTTGTTCTTAGAGCATCAGAAATCAAAAGTCTAGAGACATATCTTCTGCTAGGATAAAATGAATTAGTTCCACAAGTTTAGCGAAGTCATGCCTGTTTTGACAGTAGAAAATGTGACCCATCTAGTTAAAATGGGAAGCAAGGACACTCTGCTATTAAAAGAAACCTGTGCTGAGTGTAAACTATTTCCTGTTTCCCATATTCCTTTCCTTTTTACCTCTTATGTTTTTACACCCTGTTAAGTGACTATTGATCCTTGCACCTCTACTACTTTTGTAGTGGTGAGCTAAAGCATGCTGCAGTTTGATACTATACCCAGAAAGGGTCTGAAGCATTCCAAAATCTCAGGTTCCATAAAATAATTTAGAGTGAAAATTTGACATAATCAACCAGATTACATTTTAAAATGTAATAATGGCACAGTGCTGTTGCAGGAGCTGTTTTTTTCACGGAACTGTTTTCAGCTGTTTCTCTAGCTGTTGAGTCAGGTACATGGTGCTTACTCTCTGTGAGATTTAAACGCAATACATCTTATTCCCCCGCTGTCTATACTTTCTCATGCTGAAATTCTCATGCCATGGCTGTGTTAGCTGTTACATCTTACAGAACAGATGAACTTACAACAAGTGGTACATTTTGAAATGTAGTAGTTACATAGGACTTCTGAAAAATACAACTGTATTTTGGGTAAATGTAAAATAACAATAGTAAACATTGCCAAGTAATAACTTTCAGATTCTTGGAATTACTTCTGGCACCCAATAAGTACCAAAAAGAATTCAGTTCAGCTTGGGGTTCAGAATTTGAGCAATGCCAAAGATCAGAAGAAATCTTATTTTTTTTTTTTTTTTTTTTTTTTTTTAACTAATGGGATTCAGCACTCATGATGGGAACTGTTCCAAAGCAGAGGCCAAGTAGAGTTTTGGAATTACTGGGTTAAAAAACAAACAAAAAGCTCCCCCAAACCTAGTAAATAATCTTGTGTTTTTTCTCATGGTGACACTACTTCTGGGAAGGTCCCTTTCATTTCAATTGGACTATATGGAGAACAGGCCTGTTGAGTGAAGCTGTTTCACTAGCTTAGGGCTGCTCTGATAGGAAACAGCTGTGAGAGAATACTAACTTTCTTTGGATTTAAGTGCCTAGTTTATACATTACCACTCTTCTCTCTCCTGTTGGAGTGTTTTCCTGCTAACTTTGTCAGTATCTAGGAATTAAGCTGAGTATTTTTGCCATCATTGGTGATAAAATTTTGCTGGGCAAATACAGCTCTTATTTTTCCAGTGTCCTTTGACTTTCATTTTTAACTTGGCAATTTTTGTGGTTATGAAGTTGACATGCAAAAAACTAGTAGTCCTTTAATAAGTATTATCCTATGCAAAGAGGAGGATCATCTGTTTGACCTGCTCCCTGATGTCTTGTTTTTGTGAGCAAGCAGTTGTGATATGAGCAGAAGACAGGATATCTGTTCAGGAAGAAGAAAAAGACAGACCTTCTAACCATACCATGGAAGTGTGGTTGCTCATTTCAGGAGAACAATTTAAATTTCTCTGCTAATATTAATATATAAGCAGGGAGTAGTGGTAGCTTTTTTCTTCTGTGTTCTTCCTTCAGCTGATAGGAAAAAACAATCATAAATTTGTCGGAATAGAAAGATTTAGGATATTAATATACTTATGTTCTGGAACTTTTTTTTTTGTAACTTGTATCAGCATTTATGTCCAGATATTTATTTAATACACCTTGCTTGGAGCATAACCATCTTGCCAGCAGAGCTGGATGCTCAGAGTCAGCAGATCTGTTAAAAGCAAAGTTGCCAATTTAACAGACTTATTTTAAAACATGATTCTTCGCTTAAAAATGACATTTGAATACATCATGATTAGCTCATTAGACCTTTTTGAGCTCTCACGTTTGGCAGCTCTATTTTTGCCCTCTGTCTCTTCCTACAAATTGTTACACTATATTGAAACATTAAATGAAAGCAGAAGAAAGCCAGCCACCCACTGTCTTCAGAGGTTCTTGCTCAGTGATTTGGGTGCTTGAGAAAGGGGGAAGTGCCAGTGCAGCTGTTCAGTGTTTCCAGTCAAGTTAGACATGGGTGGCCTCTGCCTCAGGAGAACCTTGGAGAAGGCCTGCCTTCTTGTGGCTACATTTTCCCTTTTTGGCTTCACCTCACGACTTCTTCAGCTGCTGGAAGGGTCATTGCATGACCGCTCCAGGCAACCCATCATGGGACAAGAGCTGATACAGTGATGTCTTCCTATGAGCTGATACAGTGATGTCTTCCTATGAAGCTGAATCTCTTGCTCAGTCAGTACGTAGCACCTGGTGCTACCTATGCTGGTGGGCCACAGTACTGGCTACCCTCCCTAAGCATTTATAATTCCAACTTCGGTGCAACTTATTTTTTTTAAAAAAAGTAGTTAATTCTGAAGTAGGTGATATGGGAGGAGATTTAAGGACGTAAGTTTAGAACGCTAAGGAAACATCAGTAAAAAGTGACGTCTGTAAACCCATATACAAATGATTGAAGATTCCAAAGTGGTTTCTTAAATAAATAGGTGACCTGTGAGCATCCAAATGTAGAGCACATAGAGTTAGCTTGACTCTTTCTATAATTATCCTGAGAGAAAAGGATAAAATTCTTTTAAAGTTGCTTACTTCTATTGTTGATAATACAGAGCTTTTAATTTATTAGTTTTCTGAACAGTTTCAAATGCAGGAAAGCTTCACTAATCCATTTGTTCATTGACCGAGTGTTTCGATTAAGAGGTGTGACAATGTTCACATTAGTCTAAACATTGCCTTTTTTGTTGTTCTCCATTTTTGAATGTTTAATCTACTGCTTTTTTCTACATTCCAAACTCACGACCCCAAAGTGCTTCTCCAACACAATGAAAACTATCATTTTGCCTGAATTTATTGCAAGAATAAATTTTTTTTAACGTTTTTTTTCCTCACAGTGTTGCAGAACCGTTCTAAAGTTTTCTATATCAGAATAGTAATGCTTCTGTAGCATTTTGATCATTGCCCTATAGAATATGCCCTTTATAGACAGCAATGTGTAAAGGATTTTCACATAAAAAGGCGAAGATACAGGTATTCAATACTAAGTTCCATTTTTCAGGTTTTCTTACATTCTCAATATTTCACTGCTGTAGGGTTTTTTTTTTCCCACCTGCAACAAACTTTCAGTGGTAGAAATTCCTTTATTTTGCTGTCAAAGTAATTGTGTTGGAAAGAACAGTAAAGCTCTGTAATTCATGGATAATCTTGCAGCAAGGACTTACAATAAAGAGGTAAATAGTATGTTTTGCCACTGTTTCTAAAATACCACTTAGACATTTTCTGTCACTTCACTATGCTGTGTCAGTTGAGGATAACTTGCATTTCAGTCACTGGTGTTAAGGAAGATTCTGGGAAGAAAGAATTTAATGATCAGTATAGGTTCTAATTTGGGCGACAAGAAGTAATGCAGGTGATGTTACAAAAATGTATCTTCTAAGTAAAGTGAGACCAGTCACAAATTCAGGATTCTTTTGGACTTGTGTGTTATAAAAGGGGATATCAGGTCAATAATGGTATAGTTTACATGGCACATCTTAAAAGACAACTGTCATTCCTGTGTGTGAATAGAATCCATAATTATGCTGCACCTGAGCCTCTACACAGCTTGCAGTTCTCATGAGACTTTCCCTATTGTGCCATGGAGAGGCTAAGGACTGGGATGGAGTGGGATATGTCAGGGGATTCCCTGCTAATCCAGATCCCTATAGTTAATTTGAAGCAATTTTAGTTTTATGAGGAACCAAACAAGTATACAGAACATGTGAGAATCCATACATTTTATTAATCATTAGATTCGGCGGGAGATAGAAGGTTTGTGCATGGTTTTTTTGTAAATCTCCCTTTTTCGGGTGTATGTGTATGTGAAAGTTATCACTGCTGCTGCACACCTTTGTTTGAAGAACTGGGTGAAATGATGTGCTACATATACACAGGTATTAGGGTGATGTGCTTCCTGCAAGTAGACTGGGTAGAGAGTACTCCAACTGATATCTTGTCTGCTGCATTGAACTTAACTTTTTTTTTTTTCCCCCATGTGTTTGAGCCTTAAATTTTACTTTCACATCCAAGTGTTTCTTAAAATGTCAAGAATCTTTGAATTCAAGATTGCAAGTTTGATTCATATGGGCATCTGGGTATGCACCTGAATATAAAAGCTTGCAGGCTGTTTAGGAAAGAGTGTATGTTATTGATACTAGTTTAGGTAACACCTTAAGTTTCAGAGGGGTTTATTATTATGTCTTCCAGCAATAATCTCATTTTCTTTTTTTGGCTTCTCAGAGTGTGTGGTTAATATTGTGTGATGGATATTTTTTGTTTTGCTCTACAAGGAGAAGATACTAATGAAACAAAGCATGTTTTTACAGCACTTTTGTGCAGCTTGGGCTTTAGAGTGATTTCTAAATATTTATTTCAACCTGTAAACCTCAACTGCACAGATTGTTAGAGGATTGACAAGTATACAGATTCATGGCCAATCCTTGCATTATTACCATATGAAGAATATTCTTTTAGTTCTCATTGTCAAATAAAATGGAAATAGTAATTGCTTTTACTCAAGCAAGTTTTTAAGGCTTTTATTTAAAATTAACTTGAAAATACCGATACATGGCCTATGAATATTACGTATTGGACATTTACATGCATATACATGAGCTGTATGTTTATTAGTGACCAAGCAAGTTCAACTGAATCTCTGTGGAATAACTGTCTTCTCATTTGAGTGTATTTTTGTAAATATGATTTCATTATTTTCTTTGTTAAACTCTGCTCTCTAAAAGACTAAATATGTTGTGGATGTGTTTGAGCCATAAAGGAGTCACAGCAAACCCACAGTTGATTACTTTGATATAAGTGTGGTATAGCAGCACTTAGTCCATTCTTCAGTCTTTTCTTATGGCATGCAACTCCAACCATTGGCAGTTTAGTTCTTTTCTCCCCGCACTTTTTCTTAATATATCCCACTGTAACTAATACATGCAACGGACAGTTGTGGAAGAAGCAGATTTTTAATCACTGAGACTTTTTGGTCTGTGTATCTTAGGATCTCAGTTGATCTCAGTTATTCTACAGATACCCAAATACCATGTGATATTTCAGACATGAACTAATTATTCCCATTTACCCCAGATCTTTTTTTAGTGGTAGCATTGCAGTGCATGTTCCTGTTGAAAATATTCTGCTATTACACTGAAAGCTCATGTGTAGTAACCTCTGCATTTTTACTATGAATATTTTATACATTTATATATATATATATATATTTATTTGCCTTTCAGTGTTGTGATTATGCATGAACACTATGTAAAACAGGTGGCCCTGTAAACTTATTCATTGCCTAAATTGTATAATTGATGCCCAATAGTAAGTTTAGACAGACTACCCTGTTGAAATGGATGCTCTGAGGTTTTGGATATGGTCTGGGCTGTTGTCATGGGAAGAACAGGGACTGCAGAATTAATTTGAGGTACCTTGCATATTATTGCCTATACCAATCACAGATTATGAACGTTATCCACTTACTTAGGTTTTTCCTAACCCCTTCTCCCAAATGTGCCAATCTTTGTCTCATTAGACCAGTTTCTGAACACTTCTACTGTAGATAGTGCTTAGAAGAAGTAAGGGAGCAAATAATGACTCTAATTATTTGCTAGTTTAGTGCAAGGCAAAAAAGAATGAGCTAGAGCTTCTGATTAAACAAAATTATATAGAAAAAAACAGGCATGAGCTTGTTAGTTTTAAAGAATATGCTTACAGTGAATTTTTATGGAAAAAAAAGGAAACCAAAGGAACTCATGAAAACCATTATTATGCAAAATTATTTGTGCTGTGGCAAGCTGCATTTCATCAGTTTCTCTGGAAACGGTCAATAGCTTGGGCTCAGGAGAAGGAGGTTTACAAACCTTTACATAATGTGTTGTATATTCTCAATGCTCATATTTACAGCTGTTTGCTTAATTGCTCAAGTCAATCTTCAGTGCTATCTGTGACTGTTAATTACAACCTGTTCTCATATTCTCCATGTTAGTAACCTCATAGCAAGTTTACCCAGCTCAGCTTTGACCTGCAGCCCACTTACTTGCAGGTTGACTAACATGGAGGCAATACTGAAGTTTTTTTAGAATGAATGGAGGATGATGGTATGTTGCAGAAAATTGTATTTTGGAGTCAAATTTTAAGCAATCATATAGTTGAAAGTTATCAATAATGTGGCATGTGAGAAAGAGGAAACTCAGTAAATGACAGTCTTCTATTTATTCTTCCTGCTGGATTTGATATAGCAATGACAACTTAAAAAAAAAGTTTCATTTGCTGTGTACAAATTCCTAGGCACATAAAGGTAAAGCTTGTGGTGCAGAGCCCCCCTCACCTCCTCATCACTGTTGTGGATATATTCGGCATTCTGTGCCTTAGAACAAATGAACTAGAACTGAAGAATTTAACAAGGGAAGGGTACTGCATTGCCTATTTCAAAGTTTTTCAGTTAATAGGCTTCTTAATTTGACTTAAAAGAAAACAAGTATATGTTTATGTGTTGTCTCTGAATACAAAGTTTTCTTGAAAGAGTCCTGAGAATTCATGGGAGATCATTGATGTCTGCTAACAAAATAAACTTAAAAATTCCAACAACTGTATGAAACTTTGGCATAGCACAAAGATGCATTAGAGGTTACGACAAAAGTTCTGAAACGGGTAACAAAAACTATTTACATATACTCAGGTCTATATGCAAATATACAATAGCTAGTTTTATTAGCCCTGAAACACACAAGAAAGATGGGGAGAAACTTTTTAGCAGGGCCTGTTGCAATAGGACTAGGGGTAATGGTTTTAAACTGAAAGAGGGTAGATTCATACTAGATATAAGGAAGAAATTTTTTACAACAGGGGTGGTGAAACACTGGAATAGGTTGCTCAGAGATGTGGTAGATGCCCCATCGCTGGAAACATTCAAGATCAGGCTGGCTGGGGCTCTGAGCAACCTGATCTAGTTGAAGATGTCCTTACTTATCACAGGAGCGTTGGACTAAATGACCTTTAAAGGTCCCTTCCAACCCAAACCATTCTTTGATTCTGTGATACCTTTCTATAAAATTTTCTTGAACTCACCTGGAAATATAAATTATCAGGTACTAGCAGTTTAGGGTAAGTGTTACAGTTTGTCACTAGCACATAAACTCTATAAACTTGTATGGAAATACTTCTGACATCACTGCTCCATTTACTCTGTACTGAAGAATGTGCTGATTTTAGCAGGTGTTTTGTATTTTCCAACTTTGTGGCTAAATATATCGTAAATATTCAATATTGACACTTGTAATTTAATGAGCACTAGATTCACTCTTCGAAGGAAATAACCTCTAAGAAAATGAGAAGTGGCTTAATGAGGGTATTATTTCTATAACTTGGTCAACTACAACTAATGTAGTAATGTTTATTTCCTTAACAGAGCTAGAAATTTGTGTAAAGCTTGTCTTACATTCGTATTCTACTAAAATAACAATCTTAGCAGTGTACTGCTAACAACATCTAGTTACTTCTTTGAAAACAGAGCCTTTCAAAGTGCAGATGCGCTTACTGCATTATTTCAAACTTCAGCACTGCTACTAATCCACATTTATATAACTGAATTTTTAAAAGATCAAAGGTTAAGAGGTGCTCAGCATTTTTAAAGCAAAATGCCTTACCTGCCTCTAATATTATAATCAGGTGTCTAATTTGAGACATATGATCTTGAGCGTGAAAAATACAACTAATATTCTAAATAATTGTTCATAGACAATAGAAAACACCATTGTTACTGAGTGCATTTGCGTTGCTCATTACTTTCTGAAGTTATACTTGAAAAATCTGAATATTCAATTTGTTAATAATTTATACTGTTTATACTTTTCTAAAAAAAATAAATGTTTGATATTAAGTATACTACTGATGAAGCAGTAATGACATGCAAGGTAGGTAGCCCTTGTATTTGGTGTGCCTATGATGATTTTTTCAGGTTTTAAGTGAAATTACATTTATATGCTGGCTTCAAACTACCTAGACTTTTCAGATTTAGGCACTGGTGCTGTTGGCAGATCAGAAAGGAACTGTCAAAAGATAGAGAATCATTTTAGAACCACAAGGCCTATTTTGTATGTGCACACTTTGCATGTGGCGTACAGCTTTTTCAACAAGGTTGTGTTGGTACATAGGTGCTTCTCAAAACTGGACACAGAGCAGGATTTGCAACGTCAAGCTCTGTCCTATGTTTGTAAGTAGTAGATGTCACCATGTGCATGTACATGTGACTACTGAAAAAACCCTGCTGTGCAAGAATCCTTCATTATGTACAGTCTGCCCTTAAAAGATGTATTTTCAAGAGCAGCAATAATTTAGTGAATTTGGCTGATTTTAAGTCCTTGGTTTGATTATTTTTTTTTATTTTTAGATTTTATGCAGTACCAAACTTTTGACAATTCCAGGTTATATGTTCATGCATTAAGGTTTTTAGAAACAATTTTCAAAGCCAATATTGAAATCAGTGGATTTTTTTCTTGTGCCCTAACTACCATTTTCTAAAACATACTACTCTTAGCAGCCTAATACATGCAGATGGTTTGTGGAATGGATGTATAAAAATATTGAAGAAAGTAAATCCGTTTCCTAATAAAGCTTACATCTACCCACATGTCATCAGAAGCTTGGACAGCTTTACCTCCTAAGAATATATACGCTCTACAGTCTTCTGAATATTTCTTTCTTAAGAAGACAGGACCACTTCTTTAGCTGATAATTACAGAATGAAAATGATGTTCCAAGAAGTTGGTATTATCAGTCAGGACTAGGCCATCAGTTGGTGTTAATATTGCCCTGCTGACTTCAATTATTTGTATATGGCATTGGAGATCTGGCCTTTAGAAGATGCTAGGGAGTAAGCTTAAGTAAAAACTTTACTGTACCAGAAAAGAACTGCAGAACTAATAGAATACTATTTATATTAAGAATATAATAATATGCAAATCTTTTGAAGGACCTAGTTCCAACATTGCTTCTTAGCATCCTTCACCTCAACAGAGAAGTTGGTTAAATTGTGAAAATATTGTTGTGTCAGGATAGTTATTTGGGGTGTACCAGCTACAGGCTAATTCACTTGGGAAGTTGTGGAGGTGATTTGTTTCAGTTGGATCATACTGGTCACAGAAATCACAATTAATTTCTGAATTGCATTTTGTCACCGGCATCCAATGCTGCCCATGGAGAATAGTGCCTGTGTGTGATTACATGTATATGTATTTATGTAATGGAGGTAGAAAACTGCTGAACAAAGGCCTGATGAGACCTTTTTCTCAAGCCTAGAAAAAAAGCACAAAGCTGCTGCAAAATTAAACAAGGTTTGAAAATGAGACATCAAGGAAAAATGGAAAGATTTATACTGTTTTCCAAAAATTTCATTTCTAAATGAAAAGAAAATACTAAATTTCACAACATCTGACCAACTGCAGTGATAATACCAAAAAAACAAAATACCAAACACTCATTTAACATGGGGTAAAGTTCATTTGTAAATCATATTTAAATACCATATTGTAAAAAAAATGCAATGACTAACCTGTATAAATTCTACTTTAATTGGCTGGCATGGCTTCCTTTAAGTGTGTGAGCTATTGGTAACATGATGACGAATGAACATTAATGAAAGGTAATAGGTGTTAGAAAGCATACTCTTATTCGTAAGTGCTACTATAGCTGTCAGTGCATTTTTAAAGCATGATGACACGGCTTTCAAATATACAAAGAACTTTTTTTTTTCTTGCAGCATTATGTATGTGTAATGTTTTTTAAAAATTTGTCTAATGAATGTCCAAGTTGGGTGAAATGCTACATGTTATCACACCTATTATCACTGGTATTTTTTTCTCATATTAAATTGAAATGGGTTTCGTGTTCGTTTGCAGCTTTCCCTTCATGCGCACATTTTTCTGAGTGAATGTTTCATATTTATTTTCATTTTTCCCATTAATTTCTTCCTCTTCAGGTGCAATCTAGCTCCTGTGGTGGAGTTTGCTGCCGATGTGGGAACTAAATCTGATTTTATTACCATGAACCCATCAGTTGTACAAAGAGCATTTGGAGGCTTTCGGAATGAGAGTGACAGAGAAAAATTTGTGCATAGACTATCCATGCTGAATGACAGTGTCCTTTGGATCCCTGCTTTCATGGTCAAAGGCGGAGAGAAGCATGTGGAGTGGGTTAATGCATTAATCCTTAAGAATAAATTGAAAGTGCGAACTGCCTATCCATCACTGAGACTTATTCATGCTGTCAGAGGGTAAGTGTCTGGAAAAGACTGGTCTGTCCTTGGCCCGATGAAGCTAATAACTCGAATTCCTAACAGGCAGAAAAAAGCTCAAGTAAAATGTTGAAAAGAGTATGATATTTCCATTATTGTTGTAAAGGATTGCATTTATGATAAAATAAGTTTGTTTGGTAATAAATGTCATCCACTCATTTAACCTGCTCTAATGCAAACAACTGAAATGCATTAGCACAATAACTTTTCACTTTCACTTTTGCATACAAGATTTTTTAAAGATCATTATAGTGATAAATTAATGACAAAATAGTCTGAATTCAAAGAGTATCTGTGAGTCATCAAATCAGAGGACAATGAAAGTGCTACATGTCTTCTTTTGGGCAAGACTACGGAGATAAAAAGTATAATTTACATAGCATAGGGGTAAGGTAACAACCGTGTAAATTATGAAGTCTGGCAGATCTGAAAATAATGAGCTCCTTCCTAAAACATCTAGGATTTGTTGAAATCTTTCTCCTTTTGAATTTGGCCAGGTGCTTGGGCAATTCAAAAACTTTTTCGGTGATTGTGATCAATACTAATGTTAGCAGTTGGTAAAAAAAACCCCAAATTTCATCTGTGCTTTGTGCAGACTTTTTTTTAACCCCATAATTAAACAAGACTGTCAGATGAAGGCTCCAATGTTGTTGTCACTACAAGTAAGAGTACATAGGGCTGTGCATGAAAAACATTCAGAAGATGATGGTAGTGCAATATCTGTTTGTGCAGTGAGTTATGACAGTATGGTAATATTCAGTTTTGAGTTCCTTGAAATATGCTGTCTGTGGGGTTTTGGAAGATGCCTTAAAGTATTGGTATTGGCTTGTAGCCCAGTTACTGATCATGTATCTGCCTAAAAAGTTGCTACTGTTACAGCAGCAGAGATAAGATCAGAGGGAATGTTTGAGCTGTTAGCCCAATCTAGTACAGGAGTATGAGAATAAAGCTTAGAAATATGAGAAATATGTTGTTCCTCAGGATATTAGGACTTCTGAATATGCTTTTCTCCTTCTGTCATGTCACAAATAGATTAACTGCTGTATTCTTCATGTGGTACACTTCTGGCACTGGAAAAAGTAATCTGTTCCCTTTGGAATTTGGAAATCCTTTAATTTTTTACTGAGTTGCTCAGTTTCCATAGCTGTTTGGATAGTTGTTTTGTTATACAGTTACACTTTAGCTATTTATGGGCCTTGATTGTGTGGCGTTTTCATGTATTCAAAATGCCTATAACACATGGATAGGTGTAGTGGGGTTTGTGTGTGTGTATAAATCTGAATAAATAAGATTACTTGCAGTTTACAAATAGCTGTTCTCATTTTCATCTGCTAAATCTGGGCAAAATTATCAAATGTGAATGGTAATTCAGAATATGCAGTCTTTCAGTTGGCCAAATTTTAATGTCCTTTAGGGGGCTTTGTCTTAAAAAAAGAATTGTCTCTCTGAAAGAAAAGCAACAAAAGCTCTGCCATCAGAATTGGTGTTGAAAATTTAGACTATACTGTATTTCATATTATACCTGGCAGTGTCATCTGATATGACTGCACAAATTTGTCAGGTTGTTGAATCTGTTCTCTAAACGTTAGGTCCTCCACTTCTTGTGGGAAGTAACTGAGTATCAAATTGTACTCTTTACTGTTCTTTTTGTAATTTAAGTAGGAACAAAACAAGAAGTCAGATTTATATTTGGTCTAACTCTTGACTTCACGAAGTGAGGTGCGTGAGGTGAATATGTCTTTGTGAGTCAAGTTTCGAAGTGATACAGTTAGCAGTAATACATTTGGAACAAATACTCTTTAGATTTCTTAGATGGCAGTCTTAAAACACCAGCCCATAATAATGAGATTTTTATTACAGCAAAGTTAAATTTAGGGAAAGAGTATTGTCTTGTTGCAGGTTAAATTATATATCTCTAAGATCTGTTAGGTTTGTATGTCAGATGGAATACCATGGTAGTATGAGAAATTAAGCAAAAAACTGTTCTTAAATAAAAATGTGCCTGAGCTAAAAATAAGTATTTTCTACAAATAAGTAAAGTAACTTGAAAAATAAAGTAAAATTTAAAGTTGCATGACCTGATTATCAAATCAGTCCATTTTGAGCAGTAAGACTTGGGAAAGTTTAAGCAAGTTGCAACCGGTAACTGCAGTTTGAAACTAATGGACAGCTAAGTATGCTGCCATTTAAAACGGTGTGTGCAACTTACATACTTAGCTTTAAGGAGAATCTTCATAATACTGTGTTCTGTCTGTTGTGCTCATGTTTATTTCAAATTCAATGTAAATTGACAATTTATGAGCCTCTGAAGAGACACCACCGAAAAGGAGCTCCTACAAAACACTCCTGGTTTTATGAATCTGAACTAATTTTTTGTATTTGTTTTGATAGATTTGATTTATTTGTTTGTATGTTTGATGCTTTTGCAAGCTCTCTGCTTGCAAGTTTGTGACCATGTTAACAGTGATGACCTAGTGGAAGCCTGTGGTGTTGCAAAACAGAAAGGGTAAAATAAATACAATGTGAAGATTCCTGTTAGTTGAATAAGAAGCAAAACCAGGAAATCTACCCACAAAACCTGCATGTTAAAATATACAGTAAGACCTGTGCAGAGCACCTAATCTCCTTCATAGGGTACCTAAGCATATATGTAACACTGTGAGAATGCAAGGCTTATGCTACCTCTTTCAGCTTCTTAAGCCATAAGAGGTAGGTGGAGTTTGATTTGTTGATGAAAGCACGATAAGGAAAGCTGAACTGGAAGAAGTGTTTTTTGTAGACTGTCTTACTTTACACAAGGAAACTACCTGCATGTGCAGTCTTTGTTTTGTAGATTGTAAGCATTCTCAGATGGTTGTGTCTTTGTGCTCAAATGTAGCTCAATGATTTTCATTAAAGGCTACAAAAGTTTAGAGCAGACACATGGGAATGTAGCATTTGCAATCATTGTCCTGTGTTAACATTTGTAACATCCCTAAACCCCTCTTAACCTCCATGCAAGTAAGTATTAACTTCTTTTGTTTCTGGTTGCTTTCTTTGATAATTCCAAAGCACTCTGGCTTTACTCTTTATTTGAGTATGCATATTTTGCATTAAATAATAATTTATATGAAGGTAGGTAGAGCTGTTTTAAATTAGACTTTAGTGATAAGAGAAACAGTCAAGAAAGTCACTATGGGTCTTACGTTACTTTTTGTATTTTGAAACCCTCCCAAATTTGTAAAGACAGGGAGATTTTTGTTAGACCATGCCAAAGACATAATACCAGGAGAGTCTACTAAAGAACTGTCCTCAACTTGAAAGCATATTCTTATGAAGATGAATAAAAGGTACAGTTTTATGTTTAATAAGCTAAAATATTCCATTAAGCTGTTTCAGAAGACTTACGCACACATATCACTCAGCTGGTTGAAATGAGGCTTTTATTTGAAACTTTAATGTATTATATTACAACTATATGTGTTCATAATCTAAAAATACAAAACACTGCTATGGGCCTGAAAACTGCCTGAAAAGAGAAGATGTCTGTTCTAAAAAGCTATAATTATAAGGTTGTCTTTTTTTTTTTTTTTTTTGGAAGAACAAACAAATTCCCAGTGTAAATTTCAATTCATATCAAGAGTTCTTTGATTTAATGCACCTAATATTTTATTAAAAATATGGAAATGTAGTGTATGGTGGACTAAATCTTCAAGTAACTAATCATCAATAAAGTTAAGTTCATAATTCCAACCTGAGATATTAAGTACTAACAGAGATGTTTAGTGCTGAAGGGTGCAGGCTGACAGCCACAAGGCTTGGAAGGTATTGTCTCTATTTCTCTTTGTGTGTATCACACTGCCAAATTGGTCAGGCAAATTCGTTTTTTTCCTTCATCAGCCTTTATAAAGAATAAGGCATAGGCAGTTTCTAAAGACAGAACATTAACTTTCTTAGACTTCAGTTCTGATCTAGTGAGGCCGAATTCTGTATTCCTGTGTACTGTTTTACATAACAACAGAGCAGTTTTGCTGCAATAACATATGGCACTGAAATTCTCTCTCCTGTTTTTCCTTCTCTTTTAATGAAAGAAACTTTCTGAGCAGCACATAGTATTCAGTAGTCGCTCTTGATCAGATAATAGAATAATGACTGCATTCTGAAATAATTTTGAAAAACTATTTTTTCCTGACCATTTGTGCACTTTTTGGTTCATAAAAAAGGTAATGTGGTGTTGGAAAAATAAATCACTTTTTTACAGATTTCATGCCTTATTAAACTTCTGTGAGTGATGGTCACTCCTGTAAAATCTCAGAGGGATACAAAGTTTTAAAAACAGATTATGTAAATACTAACTCCAACATGATAACTACTTTTTTAATCAGTAGCGTATCTTAAATGGACATAGGATTCATATTTTTTACTTCAGTAAATTTAGATCAAGTGGTTTCATGTGATAAATTATTTTCTCTATTTTGTTTTTGTATTTCTTGATCACCAAGTTTGTGTTTCAAGTTAGAGGTATTGGATTGGGAAAGAGGTTAATGAGCAAACCACACAACTTTTTTTTTTTTTAATTGAATTTAACAGCAAATTTCAGAAACTTTGGTTTATTAATAGGCCTGAGATTTGATGTTGAACTCTTTAATTAGGATTATTTTTAATAATATTTTTCAAGTCAGATGATACTCTTTGAGGTGTGGATAGTGTCTGTATAGAGTCTGGTCTCAGTACCACAGCTCTAATGGAATGTGCGTTAAACAGGCAAACAGGAACTGAGCCTGCTGGGACTGGAGTCCAGATCTTGTTGTTTACTTCCAATGGTAGCAGACAACCAAACCAGAAAGTAGAATCAGCAGATGCTTTCTGCTATGGATCCTGCCTTGCAGTTCCTTGGAGGGAGTAGAGAGGGCTTCTGACGCTATGCATCTTGTTGGTACATTAGGTGAAGGCCAGAGTTAACTCCCGCAGCCTTGCACAGCTCTTCTCTAGCTTGTGCTGGCTATTATCTGAAGGCATTTGCTGAAGAGGCAGAACACCGCTACCCCCCCACCCCAGCAAGCAATACAGTCTTTTACAATGCAGTAGTTTTCTGAGAAGTGTCTTCTCATGTTTCCTCTCCCATCTCCACAAAACAAAGTTCTCACACTCATCTTCATGTGTAAGAATGTTTTCTTGGCTTTTCTTCCTGTTGGAGCCATCCCGGGAACTCTTAGTCACTCAGCTGCAGTATTGCTGAAATTGCTTCACATAAGATTCCTTCCTCTCTCCTGGGTATAGAACAATTGCATGGACATCCATCCTGTGGGATTTGCCTGTGCTCAGCTTATTTCCTCCTTGATACTGCCTGCGAAACAGTGGTTTTAGAGTTGATCCTGCATTAAACATGGCAGAATTCCCACTGAAATCTCTGTGTTTTGTCTGTGTGAAGAGTATGCTGTGCCTATTTATGGTCACTTTTCAGTGCAAAGTCTTTTCTCCATTATCAGTAAGAGCAAACAGCTGTTGTTTGAATATAGTGACCTTTTACACAATTTCACCATGGCTCCAGAGTCCTTTGCTGTGGGAATTACAGGAAAAATGCTTGGAGAAACTCAAATATGCAGAAATCAAATAGTTCTCCAGCAGCTCTGTGCTAATGAAGAAACAATTGCTGGGAGCACTCCATGTTGTAAACACTTCTGTTTCTTTTCTTACTGTTAACAGACTTTACTTTTTTCTTTACTGTTAAAATATATTTCTTAAGAAAAGACATTTTGGAGTACATGGATGAATAAATAATCGCAGCAGAAAACAAAAGATTAAAAAAAAAAGGCCATTAGGCTAAAAATACAATGCTGTACTTAATATAAAATGACCATGTCTTTTGCATCATGTCATTCAAATATTCAAAATATTAGGAAAAAGGTTCACACTTTTCCGTAGTTTTCAGTGGAGTACAATCCCATTTTTCATATATGTGGATGTTAAAATAGGAGTTCTGTATTACAGTACCCTTGCGCCTTTGGCGTAACTTATCAGTAGAGCTGGTAAGTTATACAAACAAATGGGATGCCAGCTAGTTTGGATTTTCAGAACTTAATCTGTTGTGTGAAGTCGTTCTTCAGATCCCAGGATCCTGTACTAACAGGAGAGCAGGAGGTGATGCTCCCATTCCTGAAGTGGAGACACTCCAGGGTTGATCTTTCACTCTAGCAGCTAATTACCAGGGCTTCAGGGCCCATCCACCTCGTATGGGTGCCTCCTCATCTGGTTCAAAGTTTCTCAGGATGCACTTTTATTTCCTTTGCAGAAGATCTCCTATTTTATTGTGTTTTGGGAAGATTTAGCAAGGTCTGTCAAGAGATATGTCGCTTTGTGAGAGAAATGAGAGCTTTTTCAATGGGGGCAAACACGCTTTGAAGTAGAGGAGGACACCAGGAGGAAACTGAATGTATAGTAAACTTGTCTGCTTTTTGTATTTTTCATTGCCTGGTCCATTCCACGAAGTAGGCTATGAAAAGCCTGGTCATGATTGTAGGGCAACAACCATTATTCTCATTTTTATTTGCCTATTGATAATAAAATTCTGTGAGGTTTTGGTTTGTGGGATTGTGGGGATTTTTTTTGTCCCTTTTGCTGTGGCAGCTGCTTTGTTCCTGATTGTCAGCAATGTATATACTTAGGACTTGTAAAACTTAACTCTTCTAAGGTTGAATTTCAGGTTTCAACTAGAGGAGAGCAACAGTATCAGTCATAAGAAAAATAGTAATGAAGTTGCCCATTTTCAAGTTTTGCTGCTTCTTTTGTCTACCATGAGCAACAGCACTGTACATAATGCTAATGACTGTTGGCAGCTAAGCAGGAAGTAAATAACACATAATTTATTCATACAGTGTATTTTCAGATTTATATTTATTTCAAAAACTATTTTGCTACTGTATTATTATAATTTTTCTTTTTTTATTACTTTATCTTTGGTTCTATAAAATCTGTTAATTTCTGTGTTTCTGAAAACTATTAAAATGTACAAAATTAATTCTCATTTGACTATATCATACTCCTGTAACAGAAATTGTAGCTGTGCAGCTGAGAAGCAAACCAGAAACAGCTTTTATAGTCTGTCTTTGAGGATCAAAGTACAGAGGGGACTGGAGTCCATAGAGAGTCATGTTGGACAAATACTATTAATAGGATGGAGAGTAGCTTCTGTCTTTTTTTTGACACGTGAGGTCAGCTATCTGTTGATTCTGTATGATACGTGTGTGCGTGAGGAAGTTCTGTCAGGTTTCCTTCCTTTTGAAGTGCTGTTTCTAAGGTAAAACTTATAATAATGGCAATTCTGCTGTTTTTTGTTTTGATTGTAATGCCTTCCAAGAATTTTCAAAGATGTTTGCATTTAGCTTTCATGTTACTGAACTTCTGTGATGAGGAGCAATTGTATTGACCATCCAGCCAGTAACAGATTTTTTCAAGTGGTTAGTTAATTACTGAGGAAATGTGGAAATAAACAAAGTTATAGCTTTATACAACATATAGTATGGCATTTCCCTTTGGTCAGTTCAGGTCAGCTGTCTTGGCTGTGTCCCTTCCCAGCTTTTTGCCCAGTACCATCTGGCTAAAAATGCCTTTGGATCTGAACTTTTCTGTAAAAGTGGAGAGTTGTTATGATACCATGTTATCATTTGACAAATTCTACTAGTTCTAAATATATTTATTAATCTTTTTTTAAGTTGATCCCTTCACCTGGAAAAAAAAATAATAAAAATAGTTATAAAAAGAAAATTTTAAAGGCTAAGCTTTTTTTTCTCTTTTCATCTTTGGCGGGGAGGGGGACACGGACACACAAGACAAAATGTCCAAACCAAACTGAAAGAGAGAAGATAGAAATGGATACACATGCCTGTAGTTGTTCTTTTGTAATTCTTCTGTGTTACACTTCTAGCTGCAACTTTGGCATTAGCAGAGCTAGATCAAGAACAGAGTATGGCATTTCCTTCTGCATGGATGACCATGATGGATGGAAGATGATGCTATCAGTTACCTTATACTCCAATTCAAGTCATGGGGTTGTTTGTGAAAATGAATAAACAGTCCAGTCCTTCAGTGAAATAATACACTGGGACAATCCCGAAACTGGTGTCAGGATAGGAAGACGCAGTTTGGCTTAGTATCTTCTGTACCCTTGCTTTCTAGTATGTGTGAGTTTCTTCAAGAATGCTTTAATGGGTTTGTTTGAAGTCCTTGGGTTCTTGTTTGTGTATGGAGAGAGACTTAAGTGCTTCAAGTCAGAATCACTGAGTAGCATTTGGGCATTTTATGTCTGAAGTTACCAAATGCCAAGGCTAATGGCTACCTTCCTCTCAAACACAGCTTGTGGGGAAGCAGTCCATCTCTTCCTTTTGTAAAAGGAGTCCAGGGTTTAAAGTATTTCTCCATTGTGTGGGAGAAAAGCTCCTGTTCATCCCTCTTTCTGAGGTGTACTGGGTCTGGCTGGGATGCAGGTAACTTTCTTCATGGCAGCCCCGTGCCAAAATACAGGTGTTGTGTTTTGGATTTGTGGGTAAAACGGTGTTGGTAACATTGTTCTGGCTGTTGTTGAGCAGTGCTTGCACAGCCTCAAAGCGGTCTCCATATCTCATGCTCCCACCACCAGTGAGAAGGCTGGTACTGGGCAAAAAACTAGGAAGGGACTCAGCCAGGACAGCTGACCTGAACTGACCAAACGGAAATGCCATACCATATAGCGTCATGCTTATCAATCAATAAAACTGTGGTAGCAGAAGAAGAAGGGGGGGGGTGTCTTCCAAGGTGCCTGTTGCTGAGATGAGGTGGGGCTCAGTCTGCTTGTGGGTGGTGGTGAGCGATTGCCTTTTCCACCCCATCTTTCTTTCGCCTAGTAAGCTGTCTTTATCTTGATCCATGAGTTTCTTTGCTTTTGCTTCCTGTTCTCTCCCCCATCCCACTGAGGAGGGAGCAGGAAGGGAGAGAGCAGCTGTGTGGTGCTTGGCTGCTGGCCGGGGTTAATCCACCACGTGAGGGAAGGAATTTGTGTATTTGCTACCTCAGCCAACTACAGGGTTTTCAGAGACTAAGGGAAGCCTACTAGCCTGTTCCAGTTTACATCAACAAATTAAGAGACTGAGTTAGAAAGTGAGGAAAAAGGGTGAGCATTGCTGTATTTCAAACATTTGGGAGATAAAGAGGCCAGGTGGTTAGGTCAGCGTTGTCATGCCTGGTGATGTTTTAAGCATAGAACATGTTTTGAAAGAAAATAACTGGTTCATCAGGCGACGGGTCTGAATTCTGCTTCTTTGGTATTAGAAGGTGCACCATAGTTGAGTTAGATGCTAGGTGCCTGTCGTTCGGATGGGTTGAGATTTAAATCTTTCACCAGTCCTCATTTCCTTCCCAGGCTAGACTGAAGTCTCTGCTCCTCTGTGCATTCTGTCTTACGCATGTCTTTCAGCAGATGTTGTTCCTGTGAATCCTGTTCTTAGGTGTCCTGCTGTCCTTATGCTTATGCGTAGACATAAGGACATGTCTACAGATGTGTGGGAGATTAAAGTGTGTGGATCCACATGATGAGTATAAGACTATAAGGTTGCTGTACTAAAGTCCTTTTTTGAAATTTGTCCTTCAGTCTTCAACAACTGAATGAATGGGCCACAGGAAGAATTAAGAAAATAACCACTACTTCTAAAATGTAAAAAAAACCCATTACTTTTATTCCTACCTCTTTTTTAACAATATTTCTGTGTTGAAATAATAGTTGATATACCTCACGAGCACTGTGGAGACAGCTTATTTACATTTTCATGCTCTGTATTTAATGGGAACCAGAGTCATCATTTTCATTTTTTGAAGCATATATCTAGTGAAGTAGTCAAAGAAAATTGACTTGGAGAAAGTTATAGCTAGAACGCGCTTTTTCATTTTAAACTTAATTGTACTTTATTGGCTAGCAGTGGGATATAGGGGAGTTTCCAACCAGAATGAGTAATCATTTTCTTCTGCAACTTGCAAGCACAGAAGATCTGTAAAAGGATCTGAGATAAGACCCTACTTGAGAACAAGTGCAACTGCTGGTTTCAGAACATTTTGGAAGCTCGTGAGGGGTTTTTTATTTTTACTTTTTCCATTTCAGTATAAATGTGGGCACACTCACCAGAAGTGTTGGCAGAGAGGAAGTAGTGGGTGTATCAGTCATACTGAAACCAACAGGTGGCACAGCTTATGCTTATATCAAAATCTTTAGCTTCAGATGAAATGTAACATACAGAAGGGCTGAGGGCAGTATCCTCCTGTTTGTTCCAGAATGCTCCTACAATGTAAAATCTATCTGTGGGCTTTGCAAACTGTTTGAAAGATTCATGTTTAGCATGAACTTTCCAGATGAGCCTTTTCTCACCTTTAGTCAGTAAGGAACAGTGTAGAAGAAGATGCATGAGAGAGAAGATGGACTACAGAACATAGGTCTCAGTGACAAGAAGCTTTCAGAAAATAATCTGTGTTTCTTTTTATCTTCCGTTGCAGAGCTAGCAGTCATTTTAAAATAACTGAAATAAACCCTGAGGGCTGATAAAGACAGGATCAAGGAGGGAACCCCTCCCTCAATGCTGCAGTGTGTTCTCCTTTATGAACAGTGAGGTACACAACACCTGCACCATCTGGGAAGCTGCATGGGCTGCATGAAACCTCACAAGTGTAGCCGTGAGCCATGCTGTGGAGACTGTGCTGAGGAGATGGTGCAGCGTGGCTGGCTGTAGGAGATTGCTGTAAGCTGGCACTGGAAACAAAACACAGGGCTTGACCTGTAGATCACTGATGGCAATTAGGATTTCTGCTGCCTCCAAGGGGTTTGTTGTGGGTTTTCACAGAGGAATTGATTTGCTGTAGTTTGTGGGTTTCTCTGACTCCCGAGGGAAGTTTCACAGCGGATCCATAGAGATGGCACTGGCTGGCTGTGGAGTGAATTAGAAGGTGAACTGAATGAATTCTGAGGAGGCAGAAGGACAGGTTTGAGAGGATAAGGGCAGAGGAAGATTTGGCTCATGCATTTGGGTATCTCAGCTCTCTGATGTTGTTAGTAGTGAACATCTGTCCTTTTCCTACTGAATCCCTTTCGAAAATGGTAGGATCCTCACTGACATGGGTAGTACAGAAAGGCCATTGTAGAGTGCAAAATTTGCCTAAGATCTCCTGCTGTTAACTCATGAGATTGCTAAGCCGTTGTTACTATTTGGGTATGATGATCATCCTCTGAAACAGAGGTGAAAGAGGAAGAGGAAATCTGCCTTTCTGGTTTTGTTTTCAATTTCTATAAACTTGTTCGTAATATGCAAAGCAAGTTCTGGGCACAAAATATCTGGGAAATGTACCAATGTGTAAATACACTTCATTTCTATAACATTGGTGACTTGAAGTTGAGTAGCTTAAATTCAGACTGAACAAATTACTGTCAATGACATGGCTGATGGCAACTTAGTAAAGCCACTGGCAATATACCGTGACTTCTAGCATAATAGTAAATAAGTAACAGTAAGACAGTTCAGTTTTTGCTTAAAGGCTTTAATCAAGAAAGTGACAAGTATTTCATTTCCTTTTAAAAGAATTTTTTTAAATGCACTTATACAACCTTTTTCCCTTTGTATTCTTACAGTTTAGTGAACTGGCAGGCTGATATGTTTTGGGATTGTCATAATTCCTTTTTTTCTTTATTCGATTTATAACAGCAGTAATAATAGTAGACACCTATGTGCTGGATGCCTCCATTGATACATTTTAAAGTACATGAAACCCAGAGAAAGAAAATAAAACAAATTATACAATGGAGAGGACACATCCCTAAACTTTTTTGGCAAATACTAGCCAATCATGACAAAAGTCTTTTGTCATATTTCTCTGTACTCCTTTCTGAAATACACAGTAGAAAAAAGAAAGTGATGCAGAAGGCTGTCGTATCAGCAAATCTTGGACAGAAGCAAGCTAAAGACAGGAAATCTTTCTGGAGGAAAAACATCCATTAATCTCCTTACTTGAAAACCACAGGAAATCTGTTGGGAAGTTATTGCTTGTAAAATCAGTAGTGGGCTTTGTAGCCTTTCACAGAGGTATCACCTGACCAAGTGTAGCAGTGAGTGAAAAGAGTTTTTTCTTGGTCTATTGCATGTCCTTGTGAAACCAGTTGGAGGGCTTGGCAGAACTCCAATCACACCTCGCTGCTGCGAATTGGCATTTTAGTTGGCATTGTTTGCAGTGAAGCTAGAGCTTAATAGGATGTGAAAAGTGAGCAACAGTTGTTCTTTAAAGGTGCTGTTCCTTTGGCGTAGCAGCATGTGGACTCCTATGTATTATTTAAGTATGTTTTTCATATTTAATTGACTTTTTAAGGCAATCTCTTACTTTTGAACTCTACATTAAGTTTTGATGCAGCACAAATTCTTTCTGTTCAATCACGTTCTTCAACACATGCTTGCACATGCTTCAGTGAATGCTTTTTAACTGTTTAAAGGTTTTGTGTAATCTTGATCCTAAGGAGTAACTTCTGCCTCCTTATTTTACTGAAGTAGTTTACTTTTATTTGTATGAAGCCTGGCTTTTCTGGTTGGTTAATTCAATGACAGCCATGGGATTTATTATGGTAAAATCAATAGCTTTTATATCTGACTAGCTGCTCTGGTTCATTGCATTGATCACATTTAAGGGCCTGTAATAAGATATTTTACAAAATAATCTCTAAAAGGGAAACTTCAGATTGTATAGATTAAATCAAAATAGGTCAGATTTTCTTCCATATAATGGAAGTTAGTCTAACAAGTAATGTAGCATTGAACATGTTGTTTTACTATATCTGTCCTGAGCTAATGTTAGACATTATTGACTTAAGCCTTCAAGGGGAGTTGGGCACAAGCTGAAAGCAGTTTTAACCTGTTCATCTGTCCAATGAGCAAAGAGCATCCCGAACATATTCGCAAGTTCACAGGCTATATTTTTCAACATCAGTTCCAGTATCAGTGCCATTAATGAAATGCTCCATGGTACAGGGCATAGTCCTCATCCTGGGATCATCTTTATAAATTTCCCCCTGTTGCAGGGACACAGAATATAATATTCCACAGCAGGGAGCAGAATGTCCCATAGTTGTGTCTTTTTTTAGGGTAGGTTTAACAGTTGATATGAGGTGTTAGAAAATGGTCTCTCAAGAATACAGATCTGTGGAATAGATGTTCTGGGGAACAAATAAATTATTCCAGGGTTTTCTGAAGTGACAGAGACAGAATTTAACAATTTGAGTAGGTCTTTCCATTATTGTGTTCCTAATTCCTTAATATACATAGTGGACACACTGCATTTTATTCATATTCCTCATATATTTTTTTTTTTT
>JANXJC010000078.1:27555652-27572493 GCA_027564655.1 Leptodon cayanensis
ATACTGAACTCAAAACATAGCACTGTACCAGCTACTAGGAAGACAATTAACTCTATCCCAGCTGAAACCAGGACACGCCTAAAGGTCACTCTGTTCAAGTGTTCTCCATGATTTTTTAAGGTCTTATCTTAGCCCTTAATATTTCCATGTGTTTAAACAGTTCCATGGGGCAAGAGTAAAATATATTAAAAATAGTCTTCTTAACTGTTGGAAATGAAAGGGGAAAAAAAGCCCATTAATGCCAGCAGCTTTTAACCAGTGTATAATAAAAAATAATTTACTCGATGCAGATTCTGGCTATGTTAATCAAAAATAGATTTATTTGAACTTACAGACTGACACATTGACTTTTATCTTGTAAGTGTGAGTGTAGTTCATTCATTTACAATGTGAGGAGGAGGGGTAAAACAAAAAGAAATTGATGCAGTTTTATTATTTATCACTGGTGGGTTCTAGTTGATGGCCACAAATTGAAAAAAAATATAGTTTTTTTGAGCCGGTCAGAATATGTTAAACTGAAGGAAACATGAACATATCTTCATATCTTTGTATATGAGCTAGTAATGTGCACTTGCAGCCCAGAAAGCCAACTGTATCCTGGGCTGCATAAAAAGAAGCATGGCCATCATGTCAAAGGAGGTCATTCTCCCCCTCTACTACACTCTCGTGAGACCCCACCTGCAGTACTGCATCCAGCTCTAGAGTCCCCAGTACAACAAAGACTGTTGGAGCAGGTCCAGAGGAAGGCCATGAAAATGGTCAGAGGGCTGTACCACCTCCCGTATGAAGGCAGGCTGAGAGAGTTGGGGCTGTTCAGCCTGGAGGAGAGAAGGCTCTGGGGAGAGCTTATTGCGGCCTTTCAATACTTAAAGGGGGCTTGTAAGAAAGAGAGACTTTTTGCCAAGGCTTATAGTGAGAGGACAAGGGGCAATAGTTTTGAACTGAAAGAAGGTAGGTTTAGATTAGACAGAGGAAATGTTTTATGATGAGGGTAGTGAGAGAGTGGATCAGGTTGCCCAGAGAGGTGGTAGATGCCCCATCCCTGGAAGCGTTCAGAGCCAGGCTGGACAGGGCTTTGAGCAACCTAAGCTAGTTGAAGATGTCCCTGCCCATGGCAGGAGGAGTTGGGCTAGATGATCTTTAAAGGTCCTTCCTAATGCAAACAATTCTGTGATTCTGTAATTCATAGGATTCTGTATTTTGCCCCATTATCTGTATTGCAGGAATATGTTATTATCTAAGTATGTCACAGAGAAATAAGGTGGACATGGAGCACCTCACTGAGAGATGTATCTCTCTTCACCAGACCCCAGGAAGGAGCTGATTTGCAGGAAAGGAAAACCTTTTCACCAGAAGTTTACCTATTAGCTTTCTTAGTCTGTAAAATGTACTCTAGGTCTATTTTACTCCACCTTTGTTATGTTCCTGTGTGCACATCTAGTGCACCTGTGATATCTGAATAAATTATTTATAACTGACTTCTTTTAAATTAAGATATGTTTCACCTCTAAAAATGGTTTTGTGCATGAGTTAAGGGAGCAACGCTTTTCAGCAGCAGCATGTACTGTGCTAGAATGAGTGTCAGCCGATGAGTCCCATGACTCTGAAGCAAGGATAAGTGTTTAAGTCGCTATGCAACAGAACACTAACCACATTTACTGTCAAAGGTTCAGTGCCTTTTTTGGTATAAATGGATTCCTAAGGGCTTAAAAGAGTTTAAAAAAATAAATTTATGGATATTCTTTGCGATTTTCAGTAGCTACATAAGTAAGTAGCCTCTACTGTCCCTTTCTTTCTTCTAGTGTGTTGTATGAGAAAGAATATTTCTAACTACCCAAGCACCAGATCAGTGTTTCCAAGGTGTTTTGAGAGTTGGAGGAAGACAGCATTCTAGCCAAACTCGGCATGCTTGGAGCAGTAGGGAATAGTGACTGGTGGTGGGCAGGTAAAGAGATCATGACTTGTTACAGAAGTAACAGAAGTAAAACAAGTGCAGGCAAAGCTCGGATGGTGCAGCCTGAGACAGTGAGTCATTTCTGTGGCTTACAAGTCACAGTGAAAAGAGAAGTGGTTGAAGGGACTTCACAGAAGGTTGCATACTTTGAAAGAGGAGGAGGTGAAAAGGAGCTGTGAAACGCCCCATTCAGGTTTTTCTGTGAGAATGCTGAGGAGTTAAGCACAGCCTGAAGACTACGGTCTCCCATAGATGTCAGCAAAAGCTTTGCTCAGCAATCTTATTTTAAAAGTTGTAATGAATGTGACTTGCATTGTGAGAAAAGCATGAAAATACAGTAAGAGAAGATGCATCTTCCCTCACTGCTGAAAAAAATATTTTGTGGCTAATTGTAGATGACAGTGAATAAATGATCTGGAAGACCAATAATAAGCAGGAAATAAAGCCCTTCTACAAAAATAAGTAACAAAAGTGACCTTGGCTTCTGGAGGATGTTAAGGGAATGTTAAATGGACCAAAGCTTAGGACCTGAGGAATTCTAATACAGGTTCTCAGATGCACAAAAGGAGGTGTTAAGTAGGTCTTAAAAATAGTATGTCAACATTAGAGGATGTGCATGCATTCCAGCCTACCCAGTAAGGCTGTGAGAAGATGGTTATTGTGAAGTCAATAGAGGAAACATGGACATGATGATCCTCCTACCAGTAATTAGTTTGGAGTAGATCAAGCCCAGTCTGTTAATAACAGCATTGTGTTATAAACAGTTTCATTCTGCAAGCTTCACTAGTGATCTTTATTTCCAACCTGATTCTCCAGTTAAGATAATCTTTATCACAATACGTTTAAAATGTCCTTGTTCTATTGCTTTGATTTTGGACTTCATTGTCCTGAAAAATATGTAGCTGTTTCTTAGAGGATATTCTGCATCAAAACTGCTATTTCACTGTCTCACATACAAGCACACACATGCACATTATTATTCCTTTTTCATTCAGGTCTAGCTATTATGCTAACATCAGATTTGCAGTCATTCTTTCCTGATAAGTGCTAAACCTAGCCTGTGCTACCAAGCAAGAGCTGGCACCTTTTCTCAGGAGCTCCATTTTTGACAGATATGTAGTCTCTGATGAGAATCAAGGGGCATCACTTTCAGTATTAAAAAAAAAAAACAACCTAACTATTGCTTTTTCAAGTGCAGTAGGCCAGTTTTAGTGAGAAACCTCAAAGAATTGCTCAAACATGCTAATTGCAGTCTTCAGGAAACATCTTGGAGACTGTATCTGTTACCTATTAAGTCAATAGTTGTCACTGGGTTGTCTCTACATTAGTGTTTTCAGTTTGCATCAGAAGGCATTTTTTAAGTAAACATCCTGATCATTCTCTTTTACTGTTCTTTCTGTCATGGAAGGGTCTTAAAGCACATGATATTCAGATTAAAATAAACCAGGGCATTCCTGTGGCTCACCAAGTACACCCCAATTCAGCCTGTGATGAACAAACCCTGTAATGATTATGGTGTGGACATGCTGTACTCAGCACCATCTGTCTTACC
The DNA here is from genome assembly GCA_027564655.1 of Leptodon cayanensis. NCBI lineage: Eukaryota > Metazoa > Chordata > Aves > Accipitriformes > Accipitridae > Leptodon > Leptodon cayanensis. Next base: position 27,559,159 of record JANXJC010000078.1, read on the forward strand.
CTATAGAGCAAGCCCTAATGGTCCCCGCTGCTTGCTAATGTAGCCCTAGTCACTGACTCCAGGGGGAGCAAAAATCCAGGTAACTTTCTCTGGGAACATTTTAAGTACTCTTTTGCCCAGCCCACTCTGCTTTTGAGTGGTGGTTTAACTGTGGAGCATTGCAAGGCAGATATAATTCTAAAAAACTATTTTCTACCTTGCATTGTAATATTGATTATGTTGTAGAAGTAAACATAATGAATGGTAAAGACAGAACAGTTCCCCCAGCCCAAAAAAAAGAAAGCAAGCCTAGCTCTATGCTTCCATAGTTATGATCCATTTTGAGGATAGATTCTGCTATGAGGCATACTGAGACAATGTGATTTGGCAGAAACTGTTGACTAAAAAATTTTAATAAGATTTTTGGTACAGGACAATGTTCTGTAATTTTACTTTTGCAAGTGTTTAAACTCACTTAGCTTTTTTTAATGTTTGACGGTGAAGTATTTAGCTATCTGTTAGTATCTGACTTGAGAGACATTCTCTGTATACCAAGGAATATTCAAATAAGAGTTTAAACTATTTTATCAAGAAATCTCTTCTAACAAGCTAATTGCCATAGCATTTTCAGACTGAAGTCAGTTCAAAATATTTGACAGGCTGGTAGCATGTAAGTAACACTCAAATTCAAAGTGAATCAGTTTCCTCTTGTGTAATCTCACTGGCAATCCCATGTACCTTATCTTTAAACAAGTCATTTTTGAACACGGTTATATCTGTGTAAGTCAATTTAGGCACTTGAGAGTTACCTGTATGAAAGGTTACAGGGGTGGACTTTCACTACTGTTGCCCCTTGAAAGAAATCAGTATGTATTTTCAAAAAGGCTATCGATGTGCATGCAAAATAGATTTAGAAGTGCAGTAAACAATTTAGGTTTTGCTCTCAGAGTATCTGTAACTCAGCTGGTGTCAAAATAATGTTGATGATAGTATCTCTATGAATTGCCAGATAAGTTATATTGCCAGTTTGATCATTAGTATATTGCGCATGGAATGAAAGCAGGTCATTTTCAATCACACCTTGACCGTCTTTTGGAAAAAGACATCACTTGCTTACTTTGACATGTTTAGCATTTTGGAAGCTGCATCAATTCTCTTTTCACAAAAGCACTTCGAGACATTTCTTCTTAGTCCTATGTGTAACTTACTATTGCAAAAGAAGAGATATACAGGCCTGGGCTATTATCTCTACACTCCTGTTGCTTTTACTTAGCCTAAAGATTGAAATTTAATGTAAGATACTACTTTACAGTCTGGTTCTTTATGGACCTTCTGTAAAAGGTTAGTACACTATTATTGTTTACACTGATGGCAACTATTCTTATCATTGAAATCTAAAGTGAACTAGCTGTTAAATCATTGTTTTCTTTCCCACAGTCTTTTTCAAGATAATTTCAATTGCTTTTCAAAAATATACATAGATAGTATTCCAACTGTTTCTGCAGGTTAATTGCAGAATTAATTGGAGTGTGTTGTCTTGAACAGCAGTAAATGTGTATTGTTTATTGCTTAAATGTGGGTTCATTTTAATTTCTTTTTTGTTCTGTAAGGTTTGCAACTGCTATAGCTTGAAGTCCTTCTGCAGCGGTTTACTATCTGCTGCTGGAACAAATCAAGCAAGAGTCAACTTCTTAAACAAGAAGGCTGTCTCTAGTAGAAACATTGACATTTCTTTGAAATTTGAGAGCATCTTTTAGGAAGTTTTTCCTTTTTGACAAAGAGTCACTGCTCTACTTACTCTAGTAGGTTTTGAATGGCTTTATATCCATCTGGATACATAGGCATGAACTAATTTCACAGATACAATGTACCTCCTACGTGTGAAAATAAAAGAGCATTTACCGAAGTTTCATGGCTAAGTGGAGATAATGATCTGGTGTCAGTTGAAATACGTTACGTACAAGCATTTTTGTGTACAGGCATAATAAGTGTTTAAGGAAGCAGCTTGGATTTTTCTAAAATTTAGAATTTTGGTCATACAATTTAACTTTTGTTCTGGAATGCCTTGGTCATGATAGCACTGAGCGGGATGCCAAGGTACCTCATTGCCAAGCTTTGCAGATGTGTGGACAGCATGACCTTCTCACAGCCTTGTAAGAAGAGCTTGGTCTTGTAGGTGTGCTCTGCAGAGGCCCTGTGCCTGTTAAAAATCAGTTTTCACAGACATGTACTGCTGTTTTCTTCTAGAAGTTACTTAAGCAGATGGGAGATGATGGCTCTCATTCTCTTTTTGTAGTGCAGCACAGGGTACACCGCACCTGCAAAGGCTTAAACTTGCTTCCTCCCTCCCCCACATGACCAGGTTGAGACCCATGTTTTCTGCAGTCATGCTCAGGCCCCTGTCTGCTGGGGGCTTTTCTGGCGAAAGGGACGTCGTCTGTTTCTCCTGCTGGAATGCTTCTACTTTAAAATCAAAAAATATGTGGGCAGTTTTGAAAGTCCTTGTTTGTGAAGGATAAATCAAGGATTCTGTAGCATGGGCGTTTTATATTTTGAAACTAATGATGGTTTAACTTAAAAAACCTTTGTCATTGGTTCATCAAGGGTTTAAGCGTGGGTCTTTTCCTTTGAGTGAATGGTTTTATCAAATGATTAAGGAGGCTTATTTATCCTGTAATTTCCTTCTAAACCTAGGTCAATAATTTCTTTTTTTTAGATGAAATCTGAAGGAGCTAGTATGGGTTCAAATAAAAGTATTCTGGTAGCTTGGAAATACTGCAGAAGTCAGACAGAAGTCAAGACATGTTCCCAGTCTTAAATGTATCCTGTTAATTAGTCCTGAAGGCTTTCTCCTTCATATATAGGCCTTACTACTCCATCCTTCCACATTATATAGGACATGTGGCTTATGGCTGTGGAGGATTCCAGTTGTTACACCAAAATCTTTTTATGTATGAGAAAAGAGTTCATAGGCTTAACTGTTCTTAACTTTAGCAAGAATTTCTTAATTCACTGGCAACAGAAGGGCAATGTTATGCTGTATTTTGATACTTCTTTATCCTTAGCAGATCCTTTTCCTGTTGAGGTGATTTTCCACAAGTTGATTAAAGCAGCTTTGGGAGCAGATCATGCTAGAGCAATGGTGCAAAGCAGAATAGTCTCCTACACCAGGGAAACTGAACCATTTTATTTTAAGACAGGTATAAGTGGCTTTAATATAGTCTTAATTATTTTACTATAACTAGTAAAGACTATGCTCACAGTGGTTAAAAGTCTCTGCAATGGCAGTGACACTGAATGGCAGCCTGCTGGCCATGCTCTCATTTAGCTGTGGCAATGCAAGGTATGCCACGCAACTGCATTCACCATTGATATCACTGTTTTTTTCTTTCTCTTTCTAATGAAGATTGCCAGGCAGAGTCTAATCTCTCGAGTGGTCCTTGAAATCTGCTTTATAATCAAGAATTTGAATTTACTTGACAATATAAGATGAAGGGGTAAAGCAAGAAAACCCAAAACAAAAAAAAAAAACACTTAACATTAAAGTAGTGAATTTAGTTTGCTAAAAAGCAAATGACAATTTTGGGGAGCATTTCAGCGCTTTACATAAAGTGCATTATTCCTTTTAATGAAATATTTTTTGTGTATGCTATTTCAAAATACTGTACATTGAAAACTGTAAAGTAGATCTTACACAAACACTCAGCAGTGTTTCCGTGCTGCGTGTCACACTCTCAGTGTTATTGTTCGCACTTTAATTCTTTCACACTCTAGAGTCTTTGTGCAGCCTCCTGCCCAAGGCATAGCTCAGTAAGAAAAGGACGAATAATGCATTTTTAATTAATACAGTCACATAAATTGAGAGGGTCAGTTGAAGGGTTGTTCATATCGTTGATGTGATTCATCCCACTGAAGACATGAAAGCACAAGCAAAGGCTTTATTCTTTCTGAGTTTGAGGAAGTTATTTTAGCTAACACCTTCTAGAAAAAGCAGACACTGGGTCCAAGAACATAAAAGTGGTTGTTTAAGTAGATCCCTCTCTAGCCTGTGGTCTTACCTGTGCCACATGCCAACGCAGAAGCTTAGAAGCAAAGTTAGAAACAGAGGAAATGTCAAGCGTTTACCCTGTGATAGTGCTCCCATAGCCAGTGGCTTAGCAAACCCTTGAGAAGGAACTTCATCTGCACCGCTGTGTTTGTGAACTTTTAACAATTTGTATCTTTTTAGTCAGTTGGATGTTGTCATCCAAAACATCCTGTTGCAATAAATTCCACTATTCAATGATGCGTTGTATAAAAAAGTACTTTCATCTGTTTATTTTAGACCTACCACTGAATAACTCCATCGGGTCCGTAGCTTTTATGTTACAGCGTTTGTGTTAGAGTAGTAATTAAATCCTCATTTGCCTTCTTTACGCAATACATGACTTTGGAGTTTTCTGCCATATCCCCGCTTAGTTGTCTCTTCTTCAAGCTACCCTATTGACTTTTATAGAGAAGTTACTTTATTCTTCTGATAGCCTATGTTGCTTTTCTGTGTCTTGTCCTGTTCTGCAGTATTTTTTGAGAGAGTGTAATTAAAAGTAATTTGAAGTGAGATCTTCAGTCTGAATTCAAGCTACTCAATTTCAGGTCATCAGTGTTATAGAAATGAAGGGTGTTTGCACACTGGCACATTTCAATAAATTCAGAAGTCTGCTCTACAGCATGGCCCCACAAACGAGTTGTTGTAGCACAGCTATCAAGAGAACAAATAACTGGAGCGCTGTAGTGGTGCACTGTGTGACTGCAGACTTCCACTTACGGGCTTAATAGTGATGCTTAAATAGCAGACTCCATTTTCTAACATGGCAAGATGCACCTGTTTCTTTGTCAATTGAACTTACTTCTCTATCCAGCCTGAAGATCAGAAATTGGTCATGGGTGAAGATTTAGAGATAAGTTATGAGAAACAAGAGATTCTTTTTTGGACCTGTAGTAAATTGCTTCCCTCACATTGTAATCTTGGTTATATAGAAAATGAGTGTATCCCAGATAAATAGGTAGGAAGGGTATCTTTAGGCTTAAAACTAAAGTTATAACAAAACTCAAGAAACTGAAAGGAGGTGCAAAAATGGTCATTGGTTAAAGCATTTACAACATCAATCAATCTCTAAAAATCAGCCTTAACTTAGTTTCATATTAGAGTAGCTACCTGAGTGACTAAGAAGGTGACATATATTTCAGGACCAAAATTTCAAAGACTACTTATACCACACAACCAATTTTATCATTCAAGCAGAGGCTGGGAGACAGAAATTTGCAGAGATCAAATGATCTGCAGGAAGCTTCAGCCTGGAGCACTGAGTGCCTCTAACTGTTTCATTTATTGCATTACTTGTGTTTTTTTCATCTGAAGTAGAATTGTTCCCAAGTTGCATAATTTTGATAGTAAGTACAGCAAGTACCATATTTTCAGTACAAAGTTTGGGTATCTTTTTCATTTTTAAGTGAGACCAAACAGTTAAACTTCCCTTTTGTATGATACCTGAATATGACAAGCAGAAGAAAAGATTTGCTTTTATATACTAAAATTGTGAGAGGCTCTTCATTAAATCTTACTCCTTCATTACATACTCCTGTACAGAAACTCTTAAGTAAGAAGATGTCCTTTTCAGATATTTAGATCCACCTTTTTACTGTTACATTCATTCTCTGCCATGATCATCGTATTCCTGGAACGGTGAAATTTAGGTGGGACGATAGCAGTTGTGCCCTGAGTAGCAGATGCATCAGGTTTGATTGCTGTTTGGCTAGAGATGCTCGTGTAGGTGGCTGACTGCACGTGATCAGAGCGAGTACCAACTTTTGAAGAGACAAATACCAGTTTCTACAAAAATTAAATAATTAGCTTTCACTTTTAATCTGTTTTGCTGTATCTGTGATATGAAGTGCCAAAAGTGGTCACATTTGTTTCTTCAGTAACTTTTCTGTAAGCAAACATTTTAAAAAAAATCTGCTAGAATTGGAGTCTCTCCTTTGGATTGTCCTGTTCTAAAATGTTGCAGTTTCTCAGAGTAGGAAGCAAACTACTTAGCATCTTATCTCAGAAACCTCTGTCTGAAAACTCAGGTTTATGAAAACAATGAAAAAATTATATGCAGTACATTTGACATTTGTACATGTAATGATTCCCCATTGCGCTTGCTTCTTAAATATGCTTTTTACCATTCTGTTTTTGACAGCCAAACAAAATTCTGAGTCATTCCCTATGTTGGCTTTGGAGAAGCAATCACTCAGCTTAGAACTGGTTTCTGCTTGCAGAGTCTTTCAGCTTTCAAAAAAGAAACTGAGTACGATGCAAAAACCCATTATCTTTCATATGCATATGTATCTGTGATTCAAAGACATCAGCCTTTAGGCCCTATGGTTTTGGCAAAGGTTGAAACTGAAAAGGCTAGTTTCAATGGGATTATTTTTAATGTTGCACAGCATCTGATGCTTTTAAGACACTTTAAGCTCTGATTAAAGACATATTTTTGCTATCCTGTCTCATAGTGGTCAGTGGGATGTTCCTCCTGCTACACTGCTAAATGCCTTTAAAGCAATCTGGTCGTATATTCAAGAGTTCCAACCTTTTTGTAACCCTGTTTAACACAAGGCTAACTCTGGTCTGATGAGGTTTATCTCCCTTGACCCCCTGTCTAGGCTATGGTAGAAACAATTCACAGCCAACAGCTAACAAAGAATATAGTGACACAATGCAATGGTTGAGGTTTGTGTGATAATGCTATGTAACAACTTGCTTGCCTCCCTTGCTTGCAGCCACTCATTCCCACAGTTTGACCAGTACAACTGTGTCTGTTTATCTGAACCAACAGAATGACCAGGTTTGAGTTTCTAAATACCCTTTTTTATTCCTTTAAAGCAGTAACAAATTTTACATTGAATCGGGCTTGGGAGAAGTCTTTTACCAGTAATAGGCTGGCACTATTTTAATGAAGTTTTATTTTTAAAGATTGGGGATGTAAAACAATGTTGGTGGCAGATTTTGAAGGTACCAATGTGAACCGCATGCTGGAATCCAGTTCAGTTCCCGTGTTCCTTCTGCACCTACCCACCATTTGCCTCTTTGAAAACTCTCTGCAGCTTCTAAACCCACAACCAGACATGTTGTTACTGGCTCAGGAAAACTGTCCCATAGCTTCAGTTGGATCTGTGAGCTGTTGAGTACAAAACAAAACCTTTTTAAAATTATTAGTGTAATATTTTGCTTTTCTGGAGACTGCCATTAGCAACCAGGCAGCTTTACATACTTAATCACAAGCAAAGTAATTAAAGTTTCACTTCTGTTTACTTCTGAATGTTACATTCTTAACGTGTTATATTCATTATTTCCATTTACTTTCTATTTAGGCAAGCAATCTGTGAAGTAATCACTAGGCCAATCAAACATTCAGTGTAGGGCTGACTTGATGAGGTGAATTGGATACTGCAAGAGGTCTAAGTTTGTAGCAAGAGACTGTTCCCTGGTCTGGTTGAGGAGGTTAACTGCATTTTTTTAGCATTTGTAGGCTTCGTGACTTCTTGTTAGGATTAAAGCCTGAACTAAGAACCTTAGTTGGCCAGCTTTTCTGCAGCACTGTGTTAAATACGATCTCACTTCTCTTCTTCTAAGTGGAATAAAGGTGTGCCAAAACAGTGTCGTCATTTATGATCTCAGTTTAGAGAGAAGAAGGAAACTTTTGCCTTTTTATAGTGTAAAATGAATGCATAATAGATAAAACAAGTTTACAGGATTTATTCACGTGAAGTTGTATGAGAGTTTCTTAATGTACTTTTTCTTTCTTTGCAGCTATTGGCTGACAAACAAGGTCCACATTAAAAGACCCAGCACCGGTCTCCTCATGTATACTCTTGCCACCAGATTTTGTGATGAAATCCACCTGTATGGATTTTGGCCATTCCCAAAGGATTTACATGGAAAACCAGTCAAGTATCATTATTATGATGATCTGAAGTATCGGTACTTTTCTAATGCCAGTCCTCATAGGATGCCATTGGAGTTTAAAACATTGTATCTATTACATAACAGAGGAGCACTTAAATTAACAACAGGGAAATGTGTACAGCAATAAAGCACAAGTACAATAAGAAGTACAGAATACACACTTCATCATAAAGATGTTGTGGAACGGCAATGGGATCCCAGTGAGGATATGTTGAAATACCCACTAAGCCATCGGAAAAAGGAATTTTATCAGAAGTACATAACCAGCTCTTATACCTGTAAAGTGCTATATAACTAAGCTATCTTGACTGCAAGGGTTCAAGTAAGTGCCACTTTCACTAAGACCAAGGCTTGAATGTATATTCAGTAGTGTTTACAGGATCCAGTGACACATTCATCATGAATTAAAGAAGAAAAATACAGCCTGCATGCTGCTGACTTGCCACTGTGGTCAGACAGCCCACAGAAGAAATCCCAAATGGATGGAATATTTTCTTGAGCAAAGAAACCAGGCTTTGGCAGAAAAGATCATGACGGAATTGAGTAGAGAAAGTGAAGTCCGTACGATCAACCAAATCAGTAAATGCCTTTAGTCAGAGGACTGTTTCTGATCTTGTATTATAACCTCAGCTTTTGTTGCTGTTTTTCTTATTGCTGTTGGTTGGGTTTTGTTGCTTTTAAGTATTGGAGCCCTTAAAGGATTTTGAGGATGTTACAAGTAATTAAAAGTGTATATCATATGGAATTGTCTGAGGAAAAAAATTTGTAAGGGTGGGAGGGTGGAGGGAAACATCAAATATTTTATGAATTGTTATTGTGTCGTATCCTGCTGTCACACAACCCTTAACATCTCAAGTGTTTTTCTAGCTACCGCTGTCAATACCCACTACATGGAACCACTTAGAGGTCATTTTGATCCATTTTTAAAGAGAAGTTTTTCTGTTGTGCTCAGATTTGAAGACATACAAGAAGGTGTCCTTGTTTTTGGTACCAAAGATTATTTTATACACGTTTTTTCCTCTCCTTGAAGAAATGGTGTAGATTTAGTATGATGTTTCTTTGCTGCTGAAGGGAACATATTCTTTATGTTATTTAAATTTTTTAATTAAACATCTCAAAGCAAAGTCTCTTCACTGACTTTGCATATAGAATTTCATTCTTCAGAAAAATCTGCAGGAGTAAAGAAATTATCTCATACATTCAAATATATATATAGTTACAATTTTTATTCCTCATTGAAAGGAAAACACAAAGTCTAAAGAAACTCAGGTGACATTGGAACACATCTAAAGAAAAAAAAAAGACCTAGCCAATTAAATGGAAAATAAAAGAACTGTAGATCAAACAGTTCTTTTAAAACTTGGATTTCTGACATTGTTGGATGATATCTCTAATATAACTCTTTTGTATCATCTTAATGTTCTGATGTGTGATTGAAATAACACAGAGCTGCATTATCTCACAGTGATTTTTCTGTGTATCGTTCCTGTTTATCCATGAAACCAAGAATTCTTTCACTCTCTTCTTTCAAAAAAACAGAACAAGAAATTACAGGATGGTGGGGGAGGTGGAGTGTCAGTACAGCATGTACTAAGATACAAAACCTGTCCAAATATGATATGCTGTAGCGCTAATGGAGCAGGTAAATGAAGAACACCATGGTTCCACCATTTTCATGCCAGGCTACGCTAAGGAGGAGGCATGCAGATAAAATGTATGGGTATTTTCTTGTTATATTTGCAGCTCTATGTTAAGTCCCCATCTCCACGGTATTTGGTGTATCTATTGAATTTTGAACTAGCTTGAGCAATTTCCTATGTAGCACTACACTTACAAACATTAACTAGCTAAAAGTGCCATTTATTAACTATTTTTCCTCTTAAGATCACATGTATTTCATCATGCACGACTAGAGGTCTATGATTATGCAAATTTAGTAGCTAATTGCAGACAGTTTTGCAAAAGTTGATGGGAAATAGAAAATTCTGCTATATCTAAGACACAGTAGCATCTTTCCTTGTTCACCAGTCTCTCCTAGCCAGGACAGTTTACTTTGGCCATATGCTAAGATGTGGGATGTGGTCGTAACATGATCATCACTGAAACCAAGGCATCACGAGTAGTTAAACAGCAGTACAGACTGGAATGTGTTTGATTGGCTGTTGATAAGCCAGAGGGTGTTACTTGTACACTGTGTAAACTTGCAGTTTAAGACAAGGTTATTTCCTTGATGAAAGGTGGGCATATTCCTGTTCTTTCTGTTAGGGTTTTGCTGCTGTTGATCTTTTGAAATGTATTTCACATACATTGACAGAATTTCTTTTGAGATAAAGAATTCATAGGTGCCAGTCTCGCAGAAGCTCAGAGAAGCATCTGTTCAGCTTTATCTTTTCTTCTGGGAATGTCTTTTCTTCCCTCTAGTGTCAGGCCATCAACCAAAAGGGAATTCAAGTAGACTAAAATATTAACTGACAGGTGATTTTTTCACTTCAGGGAAGGTTTTAGTACACCACTTGATTATTTCTCTGAGAGCGAAATAAATGGAGATACTCTGATTCCTATGGTAGTAAAAAAAAAAAATTACTTGTGTAATTGAATAAGTGAAAACAATGAGATGTAAATAGGAAGACAGATGGGAAAGTTTGCCTTTAGAAGTCAGTGGATGAAGAAAAATTTGGCCTAAGCCTGTTCTGCAGGCTTCACATTTGATTCTCTATGAGTGAAGTTAACTTCAGTACACAAGCCATGGAGTCCAAATTTTTACCCTGTCACTTTCTTCTTTCTTTCTGTAAGCCTTTCTTACCTTTCTTTTATACTTCCTGGCTCTGTATTGTCCTGGGGCTCTTTGTGCATTTCTGTTGAGGCACCCCAGGTCCTGAATGAAAAAAATAGATTAATGCTACTGTATGACTCTCCTTCCCTAAAGGCGACCTGGGGGATAGCACCAAAGGCTTAGCTGCTGTACGCGGACTTGACAGTGGAATAAATTTCGCCTTGTGGTCCTTCACTGGGCAGCAGTCAACAGTTCAAGCCTCCGTAGCTGCCTTGAATGATTTCTGTTGTTTACGTAGATTCACACCTCCTGTGCTGCCTACAGCACAGATCAGATAAACAGGCTTTATTATACTTACCACTTTTATCATCCAACACTATCAACAACTACAATGAAGTAGATGATAGGATAGAAAGAAGAAGGATCCCTGATATTGTAATGATAACTGCCCTGGTGAGGAACATCTGAGGAATGCCCATCGGTTGAGTGTTCCTCAAATTTATCCTCACATCCATCATATCAGTTGCCAGCTATGGTTCCTAAATGTATGTTAAAAGTAAGAATTGGGAGCTACATCAAGACAGCAGACAGTGTATATTTTTCTGAATCTTATGGCAGCTTTACATTGAACAACTTGATTTTGTTCAGATACATTTATTGTAAATTGTTTATTAACGTACATGTTAATGTTTCTGTGGCAGAGAGTCTTTCGTATTTCATAAAATTAATAGATAATTATATTTGATTGTTAAGTTTTCAGCTTTGGGACAGTACTTTCTCCCACAGCTCTGAGCCACTCTCCAGATATAAGACTACTAAACCTTTCAAACCCTGGCTAGTTTACACAATCTGATATGTAATAAAGACTGTACCATTTTTGTTAAACAATATAAGCAACATGTGCTTGAGGTCAGCACCTTTTCTCTAACTGACTGCAATTTGAAGAAAAACAGGTGTGGGTTCAGTACCTTTTTTTAGTGTTTGATCTAGCAAAGTGCTGAGCACTCTTTACAGTCACTTTCCTGGGAGAGACATGCCCAGGATTAGATGGGGATCTAGATGAGCATATTTCAGGATATAACTCTGAAATTGCACATTATTTATTTTGAAGAGCACTGTTACTTTGTGTAGGGAAAAGCACAATTGTTCTAAATGTAGATAAAATAAAGGAAGAGTGTTTACAGAGAGCTTCATTCCTGCACAGTACTATTGCTACTGAGCATATGTAATAAAATTTCTGTGGTTTAAAGTATTGATATGTATTCTGTCAGGATTGTCATGTTTGACACTGTTGATATTACTTCAAGTACAGCTATGGGGATTGTTTTTTATTTGTATAACTGTAAAATAAAGAGGGTTTTTTTTCATTTTTTCTGCTATATTCTGTCCCATATTCCTTTGTAACACAGTTGTGATAATATTTTTCAGTTATGTGCTAATTGTAAGGATATGTGGAAGGAGAGTGTCTGCTCCTTTAAGGTGTCTGGTCAAGGACTTTCTCAACGCAAAAGGGGATATTAAGAAAAGGAGGAAGCCATAAACAAGAACACAGAGAGACATAAACCTGACCCACAAATTACAAGGGAGGCAGCGATGAGAACCTAAATTAATCAGTCACACCAACTGGTAAGGATATGTGTAGTGTAGGAATGTTTATTCCAGTAAGATTATCTGATCAAGGACCTTGTCAAAAGGCATACTAAGGAAATGGGGGAAGCAGTAAAGTATATGGAAACACAAACCCAACAGGCAAATCATAATGGAGACAAAGACAAGAAGCCAACCTTGTCAGTCACACTAGCTGAATGGGTATGAAGAAACCGCAAGCAAATGGGACTTTATGACTGATAAGGATGCAGACCTGAGAGTGCAGGATGTTGGAGGGGAGTCTGGGACTGTGCAAACTGATGAGGCAGCGTGCAGGGGAGGAAGAAAGGAGGAATAGACGGAACAGGGGCCAGTCGCGTGTCAACCGTGGCTGGTCAGTATGCCTGTCTGGCTGAGCCGTGCGCCTGATTGTGCAGTCTGCCCTCACTCCCCATTAAATCTTTTCTTAACTACCTCTCCACGTAATCTCAGTCTCTGTCCCGCGTGCGTGCGTGCTGCAAGGACTCAGTCCCAGATGCCGGGGGGACCTGTGTATGTGTAAGTGGAATTTGGTGCCAGCCACTGGAGTCAGACTGGGTGGGTGGGCGCCCCTGGCCTGTGGTGTCAGAGGCTGGAGTGAGTGGGGGGATCCCAGCATGAGCTACGGCAGCGAGTGGGGGTCTTTAACCTCCAGCCACGGGGCAGGAATGGCGTGTGCTCCCACAACCAGCTACTGGGGGTCACCAGCGTCAATGAGGGGCTCAGCGGTGGTGGCTGGATCAGGACCGCAGGTCACAGCCCACATGCCTGGTGCCGGCTGCTGGGGGGCAAGTGTCTGCATCCTCCCCAATCCTGGGGTGTGCGGGGTGCGCGCATGTAATTGCCAGCAAACCTTAAGCTGGACCAGCCGGCAAGTAGGAGACCCCGGATCAGGGCAGGGGTCTCCGGCGGGCAGAGGGTCTGTGCTGGCGCGCCCAGGGGGACCCGCGAGCGTGGGGTGCTGTGA
>JANXJC010000078.1:27572593-27607015 GCA_027564655.1 Leptodon cayanensis
CTGCCCTTGTGTTCGTGGGAGTCCACTATGGGGGTGCTGTCGGAGAGCCTCCTCTGTGGCAGCGCGTGTGACCGGCCACGTCAGTGGCCTCTGTATAGTCTGTCCGTGTGTCTGTGTGTCACGAGGACATGTACTCAGCTTCACTGCTGGTTGAGCCTGCAAATGGGAAAACATCACCCTTGTCCCTCAGCCTGGGCTGAGACCCTGGGTCCCCAAGCACCAGGCTGGGCTCCAACAAGAGGTCCTGGCCCGAAGTGATTGGAGGAGGCAGCTGCTCATAATGCGCCATTAATACAATCTGTTATAAAATGTTTGAAGTGGTTCACATGAGAGCAAAACTGACCCAGTGACAGCCAGAATTATTCTCTGTATACATTTCAGAATTTAAAAGGAAATGTAAAAATAGCTTGTACAAATCATATACAATACTGCAAAAAACATACACTATGCTTTAAAGCCTATTAAATCAATCAGTATCACGTTTCAATCAATAACAGATTTCTGTTTTACCAGCCATGCTGCAAAAGCAAATACACAACTCCACCCTGGCTATAGAAAGTAGAAAAAAAACCCAAACTTTTCCATAATGGATTCGATATTTTTATTCTAATTGCAGATTCAGCCTTCACACACTGTTGGAGCTTGTGTGCATTTGAAAATGCTATGAGAGTCAATATTTTGCTAAGCTGTGTTCTTTTTCATGGCACAGGCGCAAGAGGCCATGTTTTGCTAAATCCTGCTTATAGGTCTGTAATATTAATTAGACTATTTTAAATGACTGTCCATTTTTATTGGGAAAGTGCTGTTTTCTGATTATTTACTACAGCAAGAATATAAGCATATAACTGATAATCAGTAACTATGTCCATGAAAAATTCTTCCACTGTAACGAAGACCTGCTTACACTGCCTATATTCAGCAGTGCTTTCTCCTGTGACTTTTAACAGTGGCCTTGTGAGCCCAAACTTCGTGTTTCTGGTTTATGCCTTCTTATCTTCTGTTTGTCTTTTATGTCCCAAAATAAATACATATATAAATCAAGGAGATGTTTTCACCTTTTTCTTATTACAAAACTTTAAAGATTTTTGATGTGATTAAAGTGCTGCTTCTAAGCCTTAAGAAACCTGATTAACAATATGAAGGACTGCTTCTCAAAGGAGTACTGCCAAAGGAAGTGTAATTTCCACTTCCAGTTTAGTTTTACATTTAGGGCACTCAGGTGATAAGAGAGCTAGCCAACTGCACAGGTAGCTAGTCAGCACAGTAGAGAGGCTGTGGTCTCAAAGAAAATGAGTACTTCTTTCCTGGAGACTAAAAAGTATTCCAAGGGAAGTGCAATGAGAAACATAAAATGGCAAAGATGGAACAAGAAGGATCCACTCTTAAAGGAGTCATCATTGCTTGAGTCTCAGTGTTCTTTGTTTTAGAGCAAACAGGAAACATATCCCCTTAAAAGGTGTATGTTGTTTACGAGTCAGCCTCTTAGTGTCCTTACAGTCATTCCATGTTCTTTAGACTGTTGTATACATACTGTGGGTATTTTCACCTTTTCTGCTTATTTTACATTGCCATAATTTGAGTGGAAGTAGTGGACTTGATTCTATTTAGTGCAGAGTGTGTTTAAAATAAGATAGTATTTAGTCTTTTGAAAAAGTGAGGAAAAACAGGTCTATAGACACATGTCAGATATTACCTGTACATCAAAGAAGAAATACTGTCTTCACTCTGTTGCTATTAAAGCTACTGTCTAGAGTTAGATGGGAAGATTTGTCTCCTTTCTCCTCTATGGACTAGCATGCCTTGTGGTACACCAAGGAGCATCCTCTGTTGGAAAGCCAGTGGGCAGCTCATGGCTATTCTCCATTCTGAGAGGCAGTGTGAAGACTGAGTTTCTATCTCAGAGTGAAAAATGTAGACACCTACCCAAAATACAACTCCTGTAAAGCTCAGGCAAACATTACAAAACAAAATATTTCCAGTCAGGAATGGCAGACTGCTGTGCTAGGACTCCAAATGCCAAAACTACATGTATGGATGTTTCCAAATATAATATTAAAAAAATTCAGTCTCTCAGCTCTTTATTTGCCCCAGAGAAAAATAAATATCAAAATAGTTTATTTTGCCTAAGCAGTAGAATTTTTGATTCTGTATCTGTGGATGAACTCAGATTTTTCTGTTTCATAAAACAATCCTTCCAGTTCTTCCAGAATAGCTTAATGGGACTGTTGTATTTCTCCTCAGGACTAGACCATTTTGTAGGTCATTATTATTAATGGATTTTTTATTTCTGTTTACTGTGGTTGAACAGCTCTGAGTGTTACTATTATGTCAATGTGTGGATAACATACAGAGAACAATTAGGAGTCTACTGAAGTAAAGTTCAACTCCTGCCTTTAAACATAGTCCCCTACTAATGGACACTGAAAGGCATACCTGGAAATCCCCCTGCCAAAGGAAAGCCTATCAACACACTGGGATGCTGTCCAGGAGTTAAGCCTCAGACCAATATAAAACTGGGAATTAGTTCCAGCATCAGAATGGGCATGGAGACTCAGCCAAGGCCCTGACTGTCTGAAAATATGCTCTGTGCATAGAAGGAATCCTTCCAAATAGTCACCATCATCCTTAATATTAATGTATATCTCTAAAAAATGCTTTAAGGAGATGTATGCTTTTTGTATTTGGTCTTCTTGCCTCAAATTAGTAAGTAATCAGTCAATTTCTGAAATCCTGATAGAGAGAAATCATGCTCACAAAGTGTTTTGCTAATGCAGAAGGGCTGGAATGGGCTGTTTCTCTGGATGGTAGCAGGTAAGCAGGTGCAAGCTCTGTGTTTACTGGTGCACACCTTTTTTCAAATAGTACCTTAAGAAAAAAAACTTTTTGATGAGCTAGCTGTGCTGTCCAGGTAGTGTTTCTAAGACTTCTTTTACTTCCTTGTTACCTCACGAATATTATTCTCAGTAGCTTCTGTTCCTTTCAGATATTGATGGCTGCTATTAAATCCAACTAATCTGCCTGCTTTTACTATCAGGTTTCTCAGACCCACCTTCATGACTCAGCAGCTGTTCTGGAGCATTCAAATCCTTGTCTCCATCCATTGTTTTGTTGCACTAACAAAAAACAGCTTCAGGTCCGGCAAGTTCAAGAACAGTGTCTGAGCAGTCAGTTCCCACATTGTTTTCCTATATAATCCTCTGACTGCAGGAAAGCAAGAGTCAAAGTGAAGGTTAATGACATTATGATAGTATAAAAACAGCAAGAAAAAAATAACAGTAACAAAATAAAAGCATGTGCTTTCAAATGTCTCTCTTCTGAACCCCCAACTGCATGACATTCACCCTTTCTTGTCCAGGGCCATCCATTTGCTCTCCAAGCTCTCTGTTACTCCTGCTGAATCATTCACAAGTGCAAGCTGGAACTCCTAAATCTGTGTGAAGAGAGACTATTTGAAACCTGAGGCAGTGTTATGTAGCAATGCACCAGCCTGGAAGAAGAATAGCTATTGTAGCATGGTACTCCATGTGGATGAATCGCTTCTTTCAGAAGAAGGATGGAGTACCCTGAGCAGTGCATCATGATAATGTGATAATGCACTCTGCTCTTCTTCTACAGTGCATAGAAGAATGCTGTGTGATACACAAACAGCATTCAGTACTATAATAGCTCTAACTGTTCATCAAACAAGTCGTCCTATGAGTAGTACAACGTGTAAAGCCTGATTTTAGACAAAGTTATGTCCTGAAGTAACCTCAGCTTCTCCCATGCCAGCTGCATCACTACTTTTCCACCTTCCACCTTTCCACTTCCAGTGTCTTCCAGAGTCCTCCCACTGAGCTGCTTCCTCTTCCAATAATCCCACATCCCTCCAATATCCACTAGTGCAGCATGGGACAGAGGACCCATTTTGCAAAGGCAGGAGAAGCTTACAAGCCAGACAAGGAAAGGTGCTTACGATGCCAGTTTGCAGCTATGCAAGGGCTAATGTGCCCATGCTAATAAATCTGTATCCCGTTTAGAGAGTGGGCAGTTGCTGCTGACAGAGCGCAGAGTTCTGCTTGTCTTTCCTGCAGCAGCAAAAGTGGTGTTCGCTCTCCCTCTCCTTGTAACTTATTTATTTCCAAAAAGTTTTAGAAATTTAAAATGTCTAAGACAGCTACTCTTCTGGCAAAAGTGGCTGAATTTGATTCAAGGGATTAGTACAGAATCACAGAATCAGTAGCTTGGAGGGGGCCTCTTGAGATCATCCAGTCCAAGTCCTGCTGCTCAAGCTGGGTCAGCTAAAGCAGTTTGCCCAGGACCATGTTCGGTTTTGAAAGCCTCCAATGATGGAGACTCCACAACCTCTCTGGGCAGCCTCGTCCTGTATTTGACCACCCTCACAGTAAAAAAAGGATTTCCTTGTGTTCATATGGAATTTTCAGCTTTTAATTTGTGCTCATTGCCTCTTGTGCTGTCAGTGTGTACTACTGAGAATAGTCTGGCTCCCTCTGCTTCATTCCCAGACATTAGGTATTTATACACATTGATGAGACCTCCCTGAGCCTTCTCCAGGCTGAACAGTCCCAGCTCTTTCAGCCTTTCCTCACAGGAAAGATGCTTCAGTCCCTTAATCTTCTTTGTGGGCCTGTGCTGGACTCATTGGCTAAGTTACTAGCATGAAGTGACAGACAAGCAATGGCATTGTATAAACCTTACTGCCTTAGGAAACCAGCCTGAAGTGAGCTGTATGCAAAGAAGAGCTATGTGACTGTAGATAGGATGGGAAAATACCTGAAGAGAGCTAAGGTATTTTTTTTCTCAATAAAAATAAACCTTAGTTTTCAGCCCCTACTACTACTGCTAGTACTTGAAACCCCCTCACTGAGGGTATCAGTTTTGACACAAAGGCAGGTGAGCAGAAATCCAGCCCATATTCTCTCACTTTTATTTTTAGTAGCTTCTTATCTGGAGTATACGACAAAATTTGGAAAGATGATGTGGAATTCCTGATAGGGAAAGTAACTTGCTTTTCAAGAACTATATGCGAGTTACCATGCAGCCCAGGAGAATTTTGTTCCTAGATTCTTGTGACTCACTTATAGACCGGATTATACTTGAATAGCCTTAACATGACTTCTAGCTTGAGCAGATATTTAGGTGACTATGATGAAGCAAGTGACTCTAGACACACTTGTGTATTGTTTACTTTCATATTTTGGAAAGGGTGTCAATTAATGGAAAATCTGTTAAAAACACACAGCTTTGGTTTTGATCTTTATTTTTAGAGCTAAATAGACCAATACATCTGGAAGCTGGCTTGCAGGCAAACATGCTGAAAAAAGATGATGATTTGGATTTTCTCTAATTTGCTGTTGAAAACAGTTATAAGAAAAAGAGAACTTTGTGGTTTGAAAACTAGTAGTTCTCTAAAAGTAGGAAAGATTTTTCATTTCTGTATCCTGTTTATTTGTGGGCTTATTTGAATACCACATAGCACTAGAATATGTGTTTGTAATTATTTGGCATAGAAATAGTTTGTATAAAGTATATTTCTTAGCAACTGCTTGACTTTTTTTAACTAGTATACAGCAGAGTTTTGATAGATTTTAGTTTTGGTTCAGTTGCTGCCATAATGAAAGTCAACAGAGAGACAGAAAAGAAATAGCTAAGATGAACGTCCTTCTGTTTTTATATAGTACACATCGAAATGGTATCTTGGTGACTAAGCAGAGGATCTAATCTGCTATAGCAATACTCCTAGTTAATTAAAATTTATAATGGAAAGTTTGAAGCTAGTGCTCTGACTTCATTGTGGGGCTTTTTCTTGCTAAGAAAACACTGTACTCTTTTAATGAAAGTGTTTTCCTCCTCAGAGTGTTCATTTGCTTGCTTCTTTGATAATTGTTCCGGAACATATATGGTTCTGTACCCTATATATACCCACCAACGTTAAGAGGAAAATTAGCAGAAACCTTGTAAACTGGGAAAGCACCTGTGTGCAGCCAATCTTTTGTCACAGGGCAATCACTCCATCCTCACCAGGTCACCTGTCCAGGTCCTCAGCTCCTCCTTGCTAGGCAGGAGAGCATAGCAACATGAAAATTGTGTAACCTGGGGACAGGAAGTCAGTTACTGTGAGCGATGCACCAGTAGTTACCATACAGACACAGTTTCCTACTCTCAGGTCAAAATCCTGGAAAGGAAGGTTAGGCATGTAGGCAGTCTGAAAGAAACAGTAGATGATCTATAGAAAATGACTCAGTTGTTATTCATATCAGTCATTGGACTTCACAGGAGGTGAGAGTACCCCTTGGCAGAACACAGTATGGAAGGACTGTTGCTCTGAAAAATTCTCTGGTTTGCAGTAGCACTGTTCTACTTAGCTGTTGAAGAGAAGCATACAGGTTCTAATTTAAGCCAGTTCTTCTTGAGTTGCCTTGATAAAATACTAAATATTTTACAGAGTAGGATAGATAAAACATGCAGATATATATTTACTTAATTTATGAAATGTAGAAATATTGCTGAGCATCCAAATTAGTTAAATGCGTTTGAAGCAATAAAGCTGATCAATAAAATTTTTAAACAAACTTCTGATTTGCAAAAGGCAAAACCTGTTACTTTTGAACACAGAATGCATTATAAATCAGGAAAAAGCCATAAAACATGTGACTTCAGACTGAGCTCATTAGTAAGGTATATCAGAACTATGGATTTTTCCCTTGCTTGTGGCTGATCTCACTGTTGAAGTGGCTGATGATGCAGCTGGCAAACAACTCTCCCGAATGCTTTTCTTTTCCTTCTCATTATAAGAGAAGGAGACATAATCTAAAGTGAAAAGAAGGCCAGCTAGAAAATAGATGTGTGTTACATTACACAGACAGCAGAGCAAAAAACTCATTGGGTGTGATTACTTTAGACTATCAGCCGATGTATGAGGCCAACTTACTTTCTGATAATGCTGTAGGCAGGATTGCTGTCCCACAATTTCTTATGCTCAAGTAATATGGAAGACACTTACGTTTCTGTTGTTCGACTTAGATGAAGTCCTCAGGGTCACCTGAGTCACTGTCTTGGCTTATACTACAGTACAACATATAAAATATGTGCAGAGAAGCAGTTTAGATTTTAGCTGTTTGAAACTGCATAGTGTTTGGTGAACAGCAGGTTTTCCTCAGCGCTTAATCAAAGTAGTTTTTGGCATATCGTTTCACACACAAAACCCCCAAACATTTAGTATGGATATTTGAAAAACATACTTTGTTTTCAAATTTGATTTGGGCCAACAGCATATTTACAGCTTCTCTCTGGTGGTATGTAGGATAAATTGAAATATTTCCTTCCAGCAGAAATATATTATGCAAAGACAGTGAAATTAGAGCATGTTCACTGTTGTGGCCGCTTTGTTGCAGCCAGCCTAGAGTGTGGATGGGAAGCAAATGCAGCAAGAGCAAGGTGACTGAGAGGTGATGTTTGACATGTGTCATGAGTAGCTAATATTTGCATAATTTTTTAAATTGAAGAATAGTGATTTTGTTGCCTTAGGGAAATGCATTCTGGAATAAAGACTGAAACCACTGGCAGGAATAAGTACGTGAAGGAAACTTACTCCAGGAAAACGATCAGTAATAATGAGGTAATGGACAAATTATGAAGACGGTAAATATAGCAAGAGGGAGAGGCAAGCGTGTGTTTAGAAAGGTGATGTTAATGGTGTGAGCCTGTTTGCCGATGCTGTGAAAGTAGGAGTGCAGTCAGCTGTGCAAATGTCCCCTTCCAGTGGCTGGGACAGCCCTGCAGCATGAGCCTGCTCACAGCTGTGAGGCAAGGGACAGGGTTGCAGCTGCTGGTCGTTAGTTTTGGTCTGAGGGGATTTGGAGGGCAGGGGGGAGTGACAGAGGAGTGTTTTTTTAAATTGCTTCTGTCAAATACCTTCTGGGTGAGTGTGTTTCAGAGTAGCAGCACAATAAAGACATTCACATTATTTAAGATAGTCAGGCTGTTTGAATCTTAAGCTATTTAAATAAGGTTCATCAATGCAGAAGCTTTATAAACATTTCTGGGTTTACCTTCAGTTTACTGGTCCTTGAACACTTACACTAGTTGCAACTCAGAATGTTACACAGATCTACTGAAATGAAAGAGCAAGAAAAACACTTTTCTGTTCATTAGCTAGCATTGACAAAGCACAACGGTAATTCCATTCATATATTACATATATTACCACATGTTGTCAGTCATTCCTTTCTTTTTCTTTGTTTCTTTTTTTTTTTAACAAAACCTGCCTTAAGCAACAGCTAGGATTAAAACTAATGAGTGAGTTCCTGAGCCAGCACCTCTGTATCACTGCTGATTGCTGTCAGGCTCTCATTTCACCTTAAAAGCTTTCCTGCAGAAAGCCAGGAATTAGGAGTTAGAGGCAGCTGATAGCTAGATTGTTTTCTGATGCTGTGTGTGCTAAACAACTAAAAAGCAAAGGAGTATTTGTATGAAAACCCAGGAGGATGCAGAAATAATCAAGAGGTGATAAGATCATTTATATACAGATACACAGGAAAAGTGCCAGGAGCTAAAGATGGAAAAAAGTTTTCGAAAGGAATCAGTGGCCAGAACTGAAGCCAGACAAATACCAGCAGGAAAGAAGTGATACCATTTTAGCAGCGAGGGTGACTAAGTAGTCTGACGTATGCTAGACATGGATAAATGTGGTAGCTGGGAAGAGTGAGACCTCTCTGGAGGAAGTACCCTCCTAAATCTGATAGGGAGACAAGAAGAACTAATGCAGGGTCTAAAGGCCTGAAACAGGGCCTTTGCTTTTACATTTTTCCAGTTGTTGTTTTACAGAAATGAGTCCAAAACTACTTAATTTTAAAGAGGTAAAAATTTTCTGGTTGGAGCACTGTATGAACATATGGGCTGATTAAGGGATGCCTTAGGTAACTTTAGTTCAGGGAAGGATCTATGAAGTTGGAGTGAACTTTTGGAGCTTCCTGTTTGGAAAAGAACCAGGTAAGCCTTCAGTGCTGCACCCACCCTTGCTGGCACAGACAGGACCTGTGTGGGAGCACCCGCAGACTGTACCCAAGAGTAACAGCAGTTCAGTCAGCCTTGCCCGACAGTTCCCAGGTGATGAAAGAGTAGGTGTTCCTGCAGGAGGGTAAAAGTGTGCAGCTGAGGCAGCTAGCAACCACCTCACCAGGGAAGAGGGCTGTAAAGGAAATACAGGTTTGTTTTAGGATCATGAAACTGTGTGTTATCTGGAAATGCCTGTTAACCCCTTTATCTACCCTGAGTTGGTTTTTGTCTTGTATTAAGCCGACAGATGTATGTTATTGGGAGGGGAAAATTAGCTTGTTCAGTACCAGTAATTTTAGTTCATTTTCCCATGAGTCTGGACAAAGGTGTAAGCAAAACTGAAATTTAAGAAAGAAAAATTCCTTTAAATTTAAGTGCCATTGTGTTCACCTCTGTAAAGTTCTAGCAAAAGTCTTAGATAAGAAAATGGTGGCTTCTCCCTTTCTTGTGGTCTTTTCTGGAATATGATTTTTAAATAATGAAGCATTATTAACCTCAGTGTAGAAATAATGCAGAAGGCTGGTAATCAAAAGCACTTCTAAGTCCTGCATGTTCTGCGACACAGTTCACTGCCTATGGCACAAAGTTTCATACACAGACTTGAAGAGAAGGTGCTGAAGCTGTTTTACATTACCACAGTACTACCAAAAGCTTTGAGGTGGAAAGGAGTTAAATGAATTTTTCTTGAGGACAGTTTGGATGTCTGTAGCAGTCTGACAGGAAATAAAAGTGATAGAAAATCAGTCTTCCTTCTCTAGGTACTTCTTTAACAGATCCTGGATATTATGATATACTGAGACTGGTAAGTTCAGTGACAAAAATCTTTTGCCTGATGGAAATGGCATTTTTAGCTATAAGTGTTGGGGAAAAGAAAAAAAAAAAGAACTGAATCAGTGGGCTAGAGATTTGAACATACTTCAAAAGGAAAGAGAATTTACAAGCAATGACCATTAAAACATGTTTCAGTCCACATTAACCTGCTTTAGATGCCAAC
The DNA here is from genome assembly GCA_027564655.1 of Leptodon cayanensis. Lineage (NCBI taxonomy): Eukaryota > Metazoa > Chordata > Aves > Accipitriformes > Accipitridae > Leptodon > Leptodon cayanensis. The sequence continues at coordinate 27,582,645 of JANXJC010000078.1, forward strand.
ATGTTAAATCTCCCATTTATCAGCCAGGCCACTTGCAAATGCTGTACAAAAAACACTGAATTATTTGCTTGTCTGTCTTGTATTCCCACAGAAAAAAACCTGCCTATTTCAGTGCTCAGAGTAATCTTATGATCAGATCCTGAGTGTGAGGAGAAAGTAAACTAATGTTAGTGCTCATAACCAGAACATATGATAGGCATAATTTTGATTTACCAGCTCTAAGAAGGTCCTTTTTAGCATTAACTCAAATGTTTCTTGATAGACAGTATAAAAAAAAAAAAAGAATAACACAGTATATATGGAAACAGGAAATTTTATGAAAAAATTCAGTCTTGGCAATGGTAGTGGCTTCCCACAATTTTTTTTTTTTGCCTTTGTTTGCCTGTGTAGTTCTGATTGTATCATTCTTACATTTCTAGTCTCCTGGGGACGCTTCTACTGCTGGCTGAATTTCCTGAATTTTCATCCAGCTGAGAAATGTAATGGCACAATGCCAGGTCAATACATAAATTACTTTCAAAATCCTGTTTATGGGCAGAGGAAACACACTTTACAGATAAATCCAATAATTTATTGTTAGTATCACTGAAATCTGGACAACGTAATTCAAGAATCATTATTAGCCTAGATCTATTACAGAAAAAGAATAATAATACAGATAAAATACAGGGGAAAAAAGTCTTAGTAACAATACAATTTAAATTGCAAAACACACACTTAGTTTCTGGTTTTTTTTCTGGTGCTATGCTCATCCTTCCTCTGCTCCTTTCTGTCCTCGTGTCAATGTAGTCATTCTCATGGTTCATGGTGACTTATGTGGAGTTGTCAGCATCCACTGTTCTTTGCCAGGAGGAATGTGATATTCATGTTGGTTGTTTTTTTTCTCACTCTGGGGTCCACCTGGGGTCATTTTTAGATTTGCTCACACATCTTTACATCTTGCTTTTTCTTCATTAGTCTGCAGCTCCATGTTTTGTCCAAATTTACTATATACATATTTTAGATGCCTTTGTGTATGTTGTGCCCCATTTCTTTGTTACCTAAAATCAGATTTTATTTCCAACTACAAGTCTGCATTTTTTCACTGACTACTGGTGAGCTGTTTATTTCTGTGGGGTCTCCAGGCCAAGCCTGTGCCTCATCTCTCAACCCACTGCCTTATGCCACATCTTATGACTCCACTTTTCAAAGCTTCTGCTGTTGTACCAGACCTGTGCTTCTCTACATGATGTGTCAGAGTAGTATCTCATGCTACATAGGATGACTGCTTGTTACTATCAATATGAAAAATGTTGCTGTGCCATACAAAGGAAGATAATAGAACAAATTACCCATAGGCAGCTTGTCAGAGGAATTGCTGTCACAGCTAAACCAGACAAAACAAAGCTGCAGGCAGGTCAAGAAAACTCAGAGCAAGCCTGTGCCAAGCCTCAGTGCTGAGGCCTTGCAGACTCAGTATAAAACATATGGCCTGTTACTAGCAATGGCAATAAGGTTTTAGAGTGCTACTTGGTTATGCACAGGACTGGGCGTGAGCAGGCCATGAGCTTAACAGCAGCCTGTGGTATCCCACCTCTAAAGTACTGCTGACCTAACATTTGTGGACTGGTTTCGCTTCCTCCTTTTTTCCCTGAAATTTCACCTTAGAACTGGAAAAACAAGTCATCTGAATGCCTTTCAAAGCTGTATTTGTTGAAATCAATGTGGGGTAGGTAGGGGAAGGAAGTATAGCATTTTAATTTAATGGCAAATTTTCAATAAATTTATATTAGGAAAAATTTCTGGACCAAAGATGTTATGATGTTGATTATTTTTTACATGTAATACAACATTTCTCATGTTGCATTAATCTTTGGTTAAGAGAACACAGAATAAATACTCTCAACTTTGTAAAACACATGTAATCATGAAATATGCCATTTTTCATTGAACAACCACTTTAAGATGACTATTGAAGCTAAAAGGCAGGCTGAATATAAAGGGGTAAAAGAAAATGGAACCACAAATGAGCATATGTAGCATTTCTTAATTAGGGATATCGCAACTGCTAGGACCACACACTAGTTTTTAAAGCTGTTCCCACACACAAACAAGGCTTCAGCGTCATTATGGAGTGCTCAGGAAGCATGCTTATTCAATATGTCTTAATTTGCATATGTACACATAAGAGTACAAAGTGGTTTTGTTGTTGAGGTTTTTTTCAACCATGTCTGACATGAAGAAGAAATAGGTAGACAATTTTATTAATTTTCAGTAGCCAAGTTCTTGCCCTTTCTTTTAAAGCAATTACCCCAAGTCCTCAAGCGATGGTCTGTCCTTGTGAGTTTACACAGGTGTAAGCTAGATTTACTAAAGAGCATAGGATATTACTTGAGCGTTATTATTGTGCAGAAGTTAGGGATTGATGTTTTAAAGCATCTGGTTACTGCTTTGGAGTAACTTGCATTGCCTAACGGGACACTGCTTGAATGGGTGCCTGACCTGGTCTGTGATGCAATTCCAGATGTATGTACCTGATAATGCTTCAGCCAGAGAGGTAAATGAGAGAAAGTGTAGGTGACTCTATCCTTGAAAGAAGAGCTCTGTCAACCTGTGACAGCAGAAGCAATATAAGTTGTCTCAGCTGTTACCTCCAGTTAACAAAGTACTATTAGGAAATTTATCATGTTGCCTGAGAAATAACAGAACATCTCTTCAAAGGTAATATTTAGTGCTCAAAAGTTAACAAAGTCTTCATCAATCCTTTTGACTTCCCCAGATATTAGGCAAGGATTATTTGGTCAATGATTTTCAATTTTCAGGCTCCTTATATTCAAAATAATGTAAACCTACACAAGAGATTTGTTCAGTGAAAACAATATATTAAGCCATCCATTTAGCTGGCAAATATATGTGAAATAAGAAATGATGGATGATGGCAGGCTCATCTCTCGCAACTGTATAAAGTAAGAAATCAGTGTAACCTTGTTGGCATTCTCCAAGTGTATGGTTCAGTCCCCCATTTTTGGGTACCTCATGCTTTTAAAACAAATTGTCTCCTGTAGTTATCAGAGGTAAACAGTTAGCAGAGAAAAACAGCAAAGTTGTTCCTCACTTGCTGACGATGAGATAAGTATCCATAACATAAAACCTCTTTATCTTCATTCAGGTGTAAAGTTGCAGTCACTTTTACATTAATCCCTAGGGTTCTATATTTTCTTTTCTTTCTTCTTTTCTTTCAAGTATTATCACTTCACATGTATACTGCCTAGAACAGCGAATATTCTTGTTTATTTTCCCCAGAAAAATACGTAATCATAGCAAAATTTCCATGAGGTTTAGAAGAATTCCATAGGTCTTATACAGTATGAAGTGAAAGTTGCTAAACTAATAGTAAGAATACTTCATATTCAGGCAGACGTGGAATTTCTATACTTCAGATATTCAAAGTAAAATGTTCTCAAACTGACCAGTCACAGAAGTTTAATATTCAAGAGGAAACAGTTTCAAAGGCTGTGCTTTTCAGAATTTGATAGGTGAAGCATTTCTGGATGAAAAATCCCTTGTGCTGAACATCCTGGAGTAGAGACAACCATAATCTTTATTGCTTAGAAAAATCATCACCATTATCAAAAAAATTTTTACCATTATATGCTTTTAAAGATGAGATTATATTTTTTCCAAATAGCTTTGCTGAGTTCTTGCATCTTGAGAGCTCTGTGAGAAACACGAGGTGTTGTACTCTCACTCCTGTGATGTGCTGAGCATTGACATCTTACAAGATCTTTTACAGCGGGTAAAAGCTTTCAGTACCAAGAGAATTATATTTGTAAGGTGGGAAAACTTCAGAAAGAGATTGAACTGCAGTAATACAATTTTGCGGTAGCAAATATGAGAGAGACTCGAGGAATGACTTCATTGGAGATTGCAGCCCACTTTCTGAGCGCGCTGAATGTAAGTCAGCTTTGAGCCTAAACCTATTTTATTGCATTAGCTTAAATCCATTGCTACACTAATGTCTTCTGCCTCTTATCAGAATTCATTAACTTAGTTTCAAGATATGCTAACATAACTACACATATTTTGATTTTCTGCAGGCTTCTTTTTAGCTCAAAATATGGGCAAAACAATCTTTCATATGATCATGTCCTCAGATGATATTTCACATAAGAAAGCTGATGAAAGTTTTAGTTCAAATGGACTGTAGATGACTAAAAGGATCTCAGAAAAGTCTGTATACTCATTTATTTCTATCTATGTCTGTAATTAGATGAAATTAACATCTACCGAGTAGGATCCCATTACTAACAGGGAATTATTTTATTCTGTGAAAATGCAAAGATCTATGTAGAGACATACGAGTATATTCTCTACTGCTTGTGTGCAAAAAATAAACAAACTTCTATATAAAGGTAGTTGATATTTGGAAACCACCTATTCAAGGGATGGTGGCATTATTCTTAACAATGATAGCGTAAAGAAACAATATTGCCATAGTTTAAGACCCAGAATGCAGTACCAAATCCTTTAGTTCTTCAGCAGTCAAACTCCAGTTAGCTGAAGGGAGACCTTTTATAGTAAGAATGTGACACAGTTGTAGGCATAATCTTGAGCATGTATGTACTCTGTAATTTATGTACTGAAATGCCTAAAAATGACATGCTTCATCCTGAGGGCATGATCCAAAGCATGAAAGTTAACTGCCTACCTCTCTATGATGCCAACAAGAGTGCCTATGATGCATCTGAGGGGCAAGCCACTTAGTTACTCAAGTAGTAACTGAGTAAGTAACTTGTAGAAACTCAGGTTACTACACTGAATGAGACTCTCTTTAAGACCTCATTTTCCCTAGTTCTTTACCCCTCCTCTTTTGCAGTGTTTGGATATATTTTTCTGACCCAAATCCTACTCCCTGTGGACAAAAATGTCCAAGCAGATTTATTTAAGCTATCATTAAGACATTTTCCCAGTGTGTGCTCAGCAGCAGCAGAAAACATCTCCAGAGCTGTCTAAGCAGTATGTATTCCATTTGTTAAGCAGTATGAGTCTGTACCCAGCAGGAAGGCAAGATGCAATTAGTTGGGTTTTGGCTGGCAAGTGTTTTGATTCTTAGCTTTAGACAATTAAATTCGTCCTGCATTCCTGTCCACCTTCTGGGAGGGGTGTAACAGAGACCTTGTCAATAGAGATACGTATCAGCTTGCCGATAGACGAGTGCTCATGGTAGCAATATTTAGAATAAAATATCTTCAGGCAGTCAAATGCAACACTCTTCCTCCTGTTGTAGTAGTTCATTCCTGGGGCAGTACAGCTACCTTACTTCAGGATTGTAAACATACATTCTAGCCATTTATGCATAATTTAGGTCAAATCTATGTACTTTTTAATGTATATGCTTTTTTTTCAGATTTTAGGACCCAACAGACTTTTAGCACAACCTATGTAAAAAAAAAAATTGACTAATACATTTAAATGTTTCAAATCCAATGGAAAGGAAGCTTCTTAGTGAAGTGTTACTAAAAATAAACCTTGGTTTTAAGGAACTGTGAAGTATCAACTTCTCTGGCATGTTCTCTTTTTGTCTGAGTGTTTAAAGAACAAAGTAACAAACCAGTACTTAACAATACCAAAAAGAGGTGTGTGTTTGTGTGTCTTATTAAAAATATGATTGTAAAACCTCACTTTATACATGAGTAAGTAAGGGAAGATGGGGGAAAAGAGGTACATGTTTGATTGTTTTCCAAGAAACAATGCAAACACACAAGCAAAAGGCAAAAATATAGTCCTTATATTACATATATTTTCAACACTTATCATTGAGGAAATTGTTAACTTCTCCTTTTATTCTGAAGATCTTAAAAAAAAGAAAAAGCTACTTAATGGGTCTCTTATCTCAAATGATATTTTGTGTTTGTAGTGCTACAAGCTTTGTCCTTGAAAAGCAGATAATACTCATATCGTCATTTTTCTAACTCATTGTCTTGTATCACTAAGTGAATGTGATCATAATTGGCCTGCATATACTTTTTTTTCGCCAAACTATTCGGCTATTTCATAACACTTTTCCGTAAATGTGTTTTGTCACTTTTTCTATAAAATATGCATGGGTTGTTTATGCAAATTTTCAGAAGGCAATAACTTTCAAATATATATAATTTAATGGGATGGCTGCAGCTCTGGCATCTTTAGTTTGCTTGATAAGAGACAAACTGCAAAGTTGGATTTGTCCACCTCTATTGTTCCCTGATCCATGGACAGCCCCTTAGCAATACTTGACTAGCCTTTGAGCTCAGCTGAGTTGAGCTGAACTGGCCTTGAGAGACCTGTCAGTTGCTGAACTGTTAATAGAAAAGAAATCCTGTGATCTGTGGTCACTCTGTCTGCAGGAAACCACCTTGGAACCACTGTAGAAAACCCAACACCTGAATTTTTTTTCTGATACCAGCCAAACATAATAGAGAGATATAACTAAACCTTTTGTAGAGGTAGTTGTATGCAGAGACCTAAGCAAATCCTAGCAAAATCCCTGATCCCTCTACACACAGTGTACTTTAGACATGGGTGCACTTAGAGGGACAGGGCTTGGCACTAATAACCTGAGAGGGCTATATCTTCTGAAAAGTGCCTGAATGAGGACTGCAGGACTAAACATTGATGGCCTTAAATACCCTCAGCCTAACATGGTACTTGGCAGATATACACCACAGGCATTCATGTAGTTTTTAAAATAACTGTATTTTCTAGTAAGAATCACATGAATGCATCACAACTTGATTCTTCTTAGTGCTTGAATGAAAATACTTAATTCTTAGCAATATTTTTTAAAAAATTACACTCCTTCTGACTAGAAATTTGCGTGAAATATAGAAAAAAAGATGAAAGGTTAGTCCCATGTGGGGTTTATTTTGTGCTTTAAGTTGCTCTGGTCAACATGATGCAAGATCCGAGTGACAGGATGCTGTCATAGCCCCTGTTATACCACCACACCCTTTTCCTCTCCCCTGCCAGTAACATAGAGAAGAGGAAGTTAAAGCAATGATGACCTGATAAGCTACAGCCAGCAAACAGAGCTTTACTGCCTGAGCATCTTGTGTCTCTTGCACCCTGGCCACTTCAGAGGCTCTTGTGATGGCTTGACATGAAGAGCAGTAGCACAGTTGTATTTGGGAAGACTTCTTCCCAGAATAGCCTGTGCACCAGCTCACAAGGTTAAGGGAAGGTGATCATGAATATTGGTAGAGGAACTGTCCCATTTTCATTGTTTACAAACCATGTTCTGGCATGGGAATGGATCAAAGCAGAATATGATTCCTTTATCATTTTCAGGGTTTTTTGCATATCTTTTCACTTGCAGCCTAATAAATATTGTAAGATGACATAAGAAATCCTTTAGAAAAGAGTATACAAATTACAGTAATGAAAATTATTGAATGAGCATTTACTTTAGGGTCGCTTGCTCAGAGCTAGTGACAGCTCACCAGGAAGTGCTCGATAAGCCTTCACATCTCTGTTGCTCACCTGCAGGTTGTCCAGTTGTTCTGGGAGAGGCTTTTAATTCCATGTTGATCACATTTTTCAGGCCTTCATTCATATTATGCCACATTGTGTGCTGCAACGCACCATCAGGAATGAATCTGTTCTGCTTGGAATCTATAGTTAGCATCCCAGAAAAACAGTTGTGATTACCCAAATCAAAGTCTTTCAAAGACAGCAGCCATAGCCCAGCTGAAGTGCTACAGCTGATGTCACCCTACTAAAATACTGTATTCATTTTAATCAGTGGCTAGAAGACATTATTTTATTTAGTGCACACAGTGCATATAATGAACTGCCTCTTGCAGAGTGAATCTTCAGGAGGTGTCAAATGGGGGGTGGGCTGGAAGGTTGTGGGTTGTTTTTTTTTGTTGTTTTTTTTTTTTGCTTGCTTGTTCCTTGCTTCTGTACTCTAGATTATACAAAGATTCTGTACTCAAATTGTAATAAAACTGCTGATGCTTCTCATCTCAGCTTAATACTGAATGACCCTCAGGTACTTTTTTTTTTTTTACAGAAATACTGCTTTTGTGTTTAGTAGATCACAGCACCTGAGGGAGCAGAACCCAAATAGCCACTCACCATTTCATAGCAGAAGGTGTGACAGAGAGATAAAGCTCCATGTCTGTCACAGTTGCACTCACTGGCCTGCTTACGGATAGAAATGCAGTTTGGGAAGTAATCTGATATCACAGTTTTGCAGTGCTCTGGTCCAAATCAGTTTCTGACAGGACAGACCTGATCCCTTGGCAGGACCTTGCAGTTGGTATAATGCTTGTAATTACAGCTGGTTGGTACTGATGGCAAAAAGGGGAAAGTTTTGGTTTTGAGAGAGTTTTTAAAAATGAAGATGATATCCAACTTAACAAAATAGGAAAAGTTATGACAGGAAAATAAAGTTTATTTTTCTTCAGAAGTTATGTTTAGTTTTCATTAGATGTCAGAAATCATTCTCAGTTATATTAAGACAAAGTGAAAATTAGTTGTCTCTTGTCCTTCTCTCTTCCTCACACACACTTTCTCTCTACTCACCTCCATTCTTCCTTTTCTCTCTCCCTTTCTTTCGCTTTCTCTCTCTTTCATGCTGCCTCTCTCACTCTATTTCTCACTCCCTTTCTCTCTTACACCCTCTCTGTCTCTGACCCTGACTCCCTCATGCTCTGCCTCTCTCCCCAGCCCTGGACCCATTTCCTTCTCATTCTCCCTTCCTGCCTTGGAAACAGTTTTTCTCTGGATGCTTTTCTCCCCCCAGTTCCAAATTCTTGATCATAGGGATTCACATCTCTCCCTTCCCTCCACCCCACAAACTTACAATAATAAAGCTTGTTTTTTTAAAAATTCTTCCTGTCTCCCAGACCCTCAAAAACTTGATGTATGGATTTTACTAGGGAAATCATATGCATAGTAAACATACAGACTTAGCCATGGTAAAAGCAAAACAAAAATCCTGTGATATTGAAAAGGCATGCATTGCAATTTTTAAAAGTATGACACTCTGGTCTCTGATCTTCTACTCGACTATTTACTATTCTTTTACTTGCCTACAACAAGTTTGTATTTGCAGACAAGTACGCTGCTTTGCAGCTGAGTATCTCAGCTGAGACAGGGCTATATGAATAGCACCTAATTTGGATATTCAGTCCTTGACATCTGATGGTTTGATTTCTGCTTCTTGAAGTTTAGTCAATTAAGAATGTAGAAAACCCTCTTGTGGATCTCCTTGCTGTGTCCCTGAGCTCATGACATTGGTAAAATCTTATTTGATAAGAAGCTTTTAAGTATATATACATGAGATTTAAGAACAAAATCCTAATATTTACTTACAATATCTGTAAAAGTCTCTTTTATTTTAAAAATGACATTTGCATGTCTTGTGTCTTCAGATCAATCCCTTGACAATGGAAGGTATTTTGAATAGCTCATGAAAAAGTAATGAAATAGAGAATTCACCTAATTAAGCTGCTTTTTTACCCTTAGTTTAAAGTAAATGATATTTAGTAAGTAAACACTTTGGACTTAGCCTTCCTCTTTGTTAGAACAAATTAATCTCTTTCTGCAGGATAATGGCAAACAAGACTGTGTTTAAATGATAGTGTGAGCTCTAAGAAACAAAGCAAAACTCCAGATTCTTCTAAAAATGACAGCTTTTTGTCTTGCTATTATTGTTACCCAGTGAATGCTGCAAATTAAAAAAACGTATTCTGCCAATATACCTAGAAAATTATTTTCTCATCTACAAGCTCTTTGTTTAACTGATGACCTATTTAAAGAAGCTATAATGCACTCTTGTTTCTTTAGACGTGTAGGTGATGTCTTGCAAGGACAATCTGTGATTATGTATTTATTTTATTTCCTAATTGTTTATGTAAAAATCTTTCCCTTACAAATCTCTCTCCTTTCTTTCTTCTTTCTCTGTTACCCTATTTTAATTTTTAGATGTTTGATTTTTCTTTAAATAAATCTTTATGGCAATAAGTTAAGTTTTAGAGGGGAAAACAAAAGTGTTCATGTTCTATCTTTTCTTTCTTTACTAAAGAGTATATAAAAAAGAATAAATCATTCTTCAGCCCAATTTTACACACCGGCTACAATGATAGAGAAGTAATAGTAACATAAAAATGTAAGTAAGTCTTGAACAGTCATTTCTAGCAGATGATGATATATTAAACCTCCAGTTGTTTCTGAAATGTAAAGACATTATTCTCCTTTACTCGTTTATGACTAGTTCAGCTGTGCAACCAAGTATATTGCTTTCTCAGCTGAGTATTCAGCTGAGGTTGCTCTCTTGGAGTACAAGCTAATCTTGATGTTTGTTCCTACTGATGATCTGATTTCAGCTGGTTTGCACAGATTTGACTTGTGATCATTTAACTTCTACTGAGGAGCTGTAATGAGAATTGGAATCTGAGGAACAAGCTGAAGTATGATTAAAGGGAACAAACTATTTGGGAAGAAGAGGGATCCTGCTAGGCAGTTCAAAGGGAAAGTGGTCATCAGTCAAAGCATTAGCCAAGTGGCTATCAGGACACTGATAACAGAAGTGGAAAGGTGCCCTTAAGAGCTGGCTTGAGAAACAGTCTTCTTCAGCAGAATTATTTATGTCATCCAACTCATTCACCACTGCAAAGAATAAAGCAGGTAGCAAGCATGCCTAAATGCCATCAGACTGGACACCTCCATAACTAGTGTATATTGATCCACATTGCACTGGTATAATCTAGAACTGGGTGTAACTGGGATGCTGTTGGACACTCTACATATGTAACCAGGAACACAGCAGCTATGTCACACATCTAAGAAAATGCTTTAAATGATCTCTGTCTAATGACAGACTCCTACCATGACTTGTCTGGAGATTGATAATATGCAGTTCCAGATACTTTAAAAATCTTTGTCTGTGGGAAATGTGTATTTCTTGACTAAGACTGAACATGACTGATTATAATGTCAGAAGAAATGGAGTATCTAAAGAGGCCAAGGGGAGGTAAAAAAATACAGCAGGGGCTATATCGCACAAAAACAGAAAGAAGAAGTAGCAATATATAATAGAAGCTCTTCCCTTTTCTTCAGATTTACTGTGAATTTTGTGTGTGCATAAGCCCAGAAAGATGGAGGGTGAAAGAAAGGACCCTTCTTCAGATGACCAGCAACATTGCAAACTGCATATGTGAGAAAGGAAATATGTTCACTTTCACAATGATAAAAATCTTTTTACAGACACTCTCTGAAGTCTCCAAAGCCTTTTAACACATCTGCAGCAAAACAGAAAGAGGGCATAATCACCTTGACCTCACATTGTATCAAAAAAGAATGAAACAAAGCTTCAGAAACCTTTAACAAATTGCATATATTCCTTATTTGTTCACAAGCTGTTGCATTTTATTCACACATAGATAGGCAGCAAATATGTTTAAAAGCAGCCAGTACAAACAAAAACTTAAAAATCGTAGCATTTACTTTTCACTCCAAGGATCCTTCTGTTTTCAGTGACAAGATTTCCTATTTATACTTTGTCAGCTCAGCTTTTGGTTGTACATGCATGAATTTAGTACTGTAACAGACTTGTACAGGGACCTGTAACCAAAGATGTTAACTTTTAAAGTGAGACTGTTCCATTTCTCTAAATTTGCAGAGCCTCAAAATCTAGAAATAACACCCTTTAAAATATTAAATGTGATGAGGACAAATGGTTGTCTATACAGGAAGTAAGTTATTCTACAATCCCCTGGCATGGTTGCTTCACAGCTTAGCTTTGGATACGGAGGGTATAGATGCCTCCCCAAAAAGAATTAAGCTGGAATAGGATAAAATCTTACTTGACAGGCCTCTAAAGCATTGATATCCCAAGGGAAAAGGGAAGTCTAGGGAACTGGAAGATGTCCACGCCCTGTTAAGTGCAGAGTTTTATTTCTCTACCCTTACAACGGCAAATGATGACAGGACCAAGTGGAGTCTGTGTGCTTTGATGGCCTACTGTTTCTTCATTCTTTTTATCAATGACTCCTTGACTGGGTTTCTGAAGTCTGCTTTTCTGCTTTTTCTCCTACCCTTTTGCTAGGGAGTCACAGGACATACATGATAACTAAGAAGATATTTAATGATGTTCTTTAACTTAGGAAACTGAAATACTAGGAAACTGTTGTCTTCCTGCTGTTAGTCTGTTTCAGAGCAGTTTCTCTACAACACAGAAGAGTCTTTGAATAGTTTTATATTTTGAGCCCAGCAGTTCTTAATTTTGCTAATTCCCAACTGACATGGAATTAGTTTCTTGCTTTACTAATTGTGAATGTGTACTGGCACCTATTTTGTTTTATAGGTTTAGAACACATACATACATATATATAATAGATACACATATATATAACACTAAACTTTTGAATCAAAATGTGTACATATTAAATAAACTTATATATATAAAACCTAACTGAATTGCATATGATTTCTACAGGGTTTTTAGTTACTTACAAAGCGGTGCCAATTCATTACTTTATTTTATGTGTTATGTGTTCTCAGTTAATCAATCTCATTTTTTTCCCTGTGAGTTTTATCTTCCTTTCTTCCTCAAGGGTGTAGAAGCCCCTGATGTATAGGCTGAGATGAAAAAGAAAGCCTTTTCTGATATTGGCTGTTAGACAGTAGATACTTCATTAGAAGTGCATTGTCTACAGCACCGTTAAGCATTACTAGGACAATTATTCTAATTTTAGCAAGCACATCTCTTGTTAGTTAAGTGGCCACTTCTCTCTAGCATTTTTACTCAACACAGAGCAGTCCTTCAGCCTGGGTACATTCCCAGAGCTCTGTAAGCTTTGCTGAAAAAAAAGGATGATTTACCTCAGCTGAGGCTGATGCCTCCAGGTGTACTCTCCCACTGACACACTTCGCCTCATTCATTTCTGTCCTGTTTGGCTCTCCTCCAACAGAAGAAAAACTCATAATGAAAGGGAGAAGTCAACAGTTTCAGATCAAACTGCAGAAGACTTTCCACACTGATATATAGGAGAAATGAAAGTATAGCTCCTTCTTTCACTTCCTGGACCAGTGCTTATCTGAACAATGTGGAAATACCAGTGTGAGGGAAGAGTGGTTTCATATGATGCAATAGTTTGCATTTGGAAATTTCATCTGATATTGAAAACACATCTTAGAGTGAGATCACTTTTTTTTGTCCTGAGCTTACAAAAATTGTTCTTATTTAAGTCTGTGGGGCTTGAGAAAACTTTTGAAATGTGCTGTGCTGTAACAGCAGTAGAACTGCAAGGTTAATATTGGCATGTGTAAAGATGCTCAAAGGTCCTGTAAATTTGGCTCCTCAGTAGGAAAGGTCTTAGGTCTAACTGTAAAATTAGTTAAAAAAATTTGGCTAATTGAGAATTCTTCAGTGTGTTTAAAAAAAAATAATCAATTATTTTGGATGTTTTTCCCATACAGCTTGACATTGCTTCCTAAATTTAGAAGGTAAAAATAAAGGACAGGTGGCCTTAATTTGAAAAGAAGATGAAATATTATTTTAAAACAGTATACCTTTCAGAGTAAAAACTTAATCAGATCAGTAGCTGTAGGTCCAGCAAAGAAAACTCTGTCTCTCCTCATGAAATAAAAATGTACTTTTTGTGTTGACTAAAGAATAATAAGAATGAAGAAAATTTCCTACAATTTGTGATCTAGTCTTGGCAGCGGTAGAATACACATGTTCTACATTGTGAAATATTTATTAAAACTATGAAATAAAACTGTTATTTGGGTGAAAAGTGGTATAGAAGCACTGTAACAACTAGTTAAAGAAAAATCTCCTAAAAATAGCCTCTATTATTATTTTCACATATACTCAGTGTTGCAAAATCAAATACACCTCGTCTAAAGAAGATGTTTTGGATCTTACTTTACAAGCTGTGTTACTATAGCTATGCTGGTTTACGTGAGCTGGGCTTTCTGTGTGTAAAATTACACAATGCAAACTGTTTCTTAAGTTATAAATTAACTGATACCTAGGAAATATATATTAATATGAGTGACAGATGTATTGCCAAGAATTACTTTTATCTGATCAAATAAAGAAAATTACTTCTGCTTCCTCAAAGTAACCAAGAAGGGTCATGATTACTTTTAAATTTGTTTGGGTAATGGAAATGTCAGTGAAAATATGAAAAGTTTAAAGAGGGTGGAATAAAATACCAGTCATTTTGTCACTAAACATACAAAGAACAAGAAAGGAAATTAGGCAGGTTAAGCATCAGGAAGAGGACAAGGATGATGACATTAATGCTGTGCCTGTGAGGACATCTCCTTTCCAGATGTTGTTCATAACATCGTTGAAAAACAAGAGATAATCAGAACAAATAATGGAAAGAAGTGATCTTTGGGCTATGCCTATATGATTTAAGATCAAACTGTTACCCTATTCGTGCTACCAGAGCAAAACAATTCTACATCTATTTTGTTTTGAAGAACTCTGTGGAAGTACCCATGGAGGAAAAAAACCTGGTCTCAGCTGTGAAGCTAAGAATTCATAAATACCAAAAATATGTGTCTTTCTTCAGCATCCACATCATAATGGAAGCTTTTGCTGTCTTGTCAGTCTGAAAGGGAGAAAAAAGTGAGAAATTCTCTTATTGTACCAACCCAGAGCCAAGGGTCCAAAGGAAAACCATGGTTGGAGATACTAAATAAAAATGATGCCATGTGGTATCTGAAATAGCAGCTTTTGATCCCTGCTCATTGTGGAAGCAGGGAGCTTTTGATCCCTGCTTATTGCTTTGGGGTAGTCTTTCAGTGACATGGTCTATTTTTTGTTCTGCTTTGAATGTCATACTAGCTCTGACAAAGACTACTGCATCCACAATCTATGCTTGTTCCTAAAAGTATACTAAGATACCATGCAAACTAAAGAATGATTCTTTCTTTATTCTTTATAACTTTTTGTTTAAATATTACTACTGTCCATAATTTTATAGTATGATTGAAATGCTTTTAAATTATTACTGTGTCTATTGATATATTGCTAGAAATTACTTAGTCACTGTTCACCATAAGTTTTGAGCATATACATAAACCTAGTTCACCATGAAAAGAAAGAGTCATAGTTGCAAGACATTCCATATCCCAAGAGAACATGTAGGCAGGGTAAGAGTTAGCTGAACCTGTTGCTTGAAAAATGGTACCCTAAAATTGTGCAGTTGCAGCCTTATGTTGATGACAAGCCCTGTCCTTTTGATATCTGGGGTTACTGTTTCACAGGGCTCGTACTAAGTTAGATAACATCATACCTGTGGATTTCCAGGAATTGAATTAGTTGATTCATTCCAGGTTGTTATTCATATATTGATATATTGATTTGATTTCAAGATTAAGAGACAATATTGTTCCATTTTAGTTATATTAGTTAATTCACTAGGATTTCAAGCTGTATGCACAGAAATATATGTCAATTTTCAGTAGAACAAACAAAAAATACATAGCTATCTTTATTTACAGGCTACAACAAAGATTTACAACTATTAGGTGATTTCCTCCATTTGTAAGACCCTTGATCTGGCTTCCAAATTCATGTTGTTGTCATTCTCAATTTACTATTACTTTCACCACATACTCTAGTATTTTTAGATCCCTTTCTCCACTACTTTACACCTTGACTGAACAAGTTATTTATAAAGTGTGCTTTATGTTTTTATCTGAGGTTTTAAATAACTTTCAGATTCATTTGCTTGTCATCTGAAAGGTTTATAAGAAGATGAAGATTTGAAAGTTATCTATCTTGTGCCATATGTACTGTTGACAGTTCATATAACAGTGGAATTAAGCTTGGAGTCTTTGGTTCCAAAACTAAACAATTCTTTTTTTTTGAGCTTAAACAGACTCTTTTGTAGCTGTTAGAAACATGGAGGTTTATAGCCTCTAAAAAGCATGAAGATAGTGGATCTTATGAAAAAAATGAACTTCTAGTAAATGTGGGTTTAGTGTATACTATTGTCAATAAAACAAGTGTAAGATCCAGAATGACAAATTTAGATAAATAAAAAGATGTTGCTTATTTGTAGTCCCTCCATTGTCTGAATGAAGGTTTCTGAGTTGAAACCTTGAGGATCTCAAAGCTTAAGACGATGTTTAGGGGAGACACCAGGTCACTGGCTTTGGAAGGGTGTAGTGCATACATAGATTGATGTGTTCTACTGTAATGTAAGTGGAGCAAGTCTCCAGGCACGGAAAACTGGCACTGTTTGAAGAGAGGATCTACAGCAGGAACTGGGAAGGCAGGAGAAAGGTGCTGAGAAGTACCTGGTCAAGTAGTGTTTGTCAGGTAGATAGCAGAAGTATAAAGATATCCCTGGAGGCTGGAAAACCACTGTAATTGATTTGCAAGAGGCAAAAGGTGAGGAGAAGGACACACATTATCAAAAATGCAAAATGAAACAAACCCTCAAAATCCCCCAAAATGCCAACCAAAAGATTTAAATAACAACAGACACAAGACCAAATAAAATTGTCTCAGACTTACGTAGTCTAAATTCCTTTTAAATCCCCCAGTCTAGTGTTTGCTATTTGGTGGCCTGCGGCCTTCAGGGGCTTCTACCAACATGAAATGCTAAAACCAGAGAGTTTTAGTCACCTGCATCTGGGCCATTCTTGTCATGAATGTAAGGTATTACAAAAGGACAAGGGACGAGGAAAGTGATTGGTCTATTAGGCATTAGTGATATTTGTGGTATCCTCCAAATCATTATGATGTAATAACTGCATATGTTTAAAAGTTTACCAGATATGCAAGTGTGAAAGTAATCTGTAATCTGTCTTTGTGACATCATGTTGAGCTCCATGAAGCAGTGATAACTAGGGAAGAACAACAAGAAGTAGAATATCCCCAAGAACATAACAATTACCTTATTAGTTAACATTTATATTACCATAAAGCTCAGTTCTGAAACAGCATTGCAGGCTATGGAGCTTGCAAAACCCACAATAAGCGTCCCTAATATGAAGAGCTTTGTGCTACATAAAATTAAATAGTAGTAGGCAGTAATACTAAGTGCTCTGAGCATTTTGTTGTTGCTTTTGTATGTATCCCTGTGTGTTTAGTAATGAGCAAAAAGATGCAAACTCTTGAAATGTACCATAAAGGTATTGTATTAAGATCCAGTCAGTAAACTATTCTTCCTTATGAAAGGAAACTGGATAAAATCTTAACATGAAAAGAAAAAAAAAGTATCCGTCTTCCCTGTGTCTGAAAACTCTGCTAAATCTGGCAGAGCCAGTTTAAGTATTAGAACAAAGTTAAACAAATCCAAGGTATCAATTATAAGAAACACCATTCACTCAGACTCACATTTCTGTTATAAATTTGGATGCAACGATTTAACTGAGGACATTTAGTGAGCTTTGTTTCTGCTGCACATGTATTGTTTTGGGGATAAAATTACACTACATGGATTAAACCAGTCTAACACCCTTTCCAGCAGCAGTGATCTGTTAGATGAGCTCAGGTATTGTAATTTCCTCTTGCTATATGTAATCTTCTGGGGTACATTCCTTGTTTCTTTATGCTACAGACAGCGAGCTGTTCTGATCTCTTGCTGGTAGTCTGTGGAAGAAGAACTGTCTCTCCTGGAAACACAGCAGGAATTTCAGGAAAGCACTAGAAATTGTTGGTTTGGTCTTGAATTTTATTTGCAAAATATGCAGTTCAATCCATAAAGTACAGTTTACCAAAAGGTATGTGACTGAGAGGGCAACCAGTTAACCATCTTGGTTAACTCTGTAAAGAAAAGACACCTGTTTACACAAGGTGGTGAATGGAGGAGATGGATTACAGAAACAGCATTTGCTGTCTAAGACACAGGGTAACTCACAAGACCAGTACAGTCCTCCCCCTCCATTTTAGAGGAAAGTACACATCTAGGTTATTCTCTATAATTTCCTAGGTTTGTCAAATATTGTAAATTCTTTTATCTTGTTTTGAATATTTGTTTGGAGCTTTGACCTTTCAGCATGCAAATGTTTATGGTAGAGTAGGTTTCTTAGTGCAGTTCTTCTTCTGCCAGAAAATATGCATCCTGTTGTTCCTCGGCATGGGTGAAAGCAGAAACAATTCCTGTGCTCATGGTCCCAAGTCTCAGCTAGTGTGTAAGCTGTCCACAATATACTATGTTCCATCCCTAGGAAAGTGACCCTCACATATATGCCTTTGATTTCATGTATATCAATGTAGTTAGTACTGTTAAGAGGAAAATATATCATGCCAGATCTGACAGCCCAAGAGAGTTGAAGTTGCTGCAACTCCACATTTTAATTTTACACACAGAGAAGATAGGGCTGACTGCATTATTCAGGTGCATGGCATGGCTAGGCAAGTGTACTGACCAGCAAACTATTTACACACAACCGACCCTTTTTATTACCTTATTCCTCTTTTTTCCCACTCTTGTTCCTCCCAAATCAGTTAAATCCATCCCCTTCCCTGCCTGTGGTTCCTGCCTACACATCCCATAAGTAGTCTTGTCCCCAAATGCTCATCCTCTGCATGTCATAATGTGTCCCATTTCCCTTAGGCAGTGACTATTCAATCTGAAAGGTGCTCTGGAGTTGACTCACCTTGAAGCGTTTCATCCCTGGACAATGCAGCTGGGGCTGTCCTGGGACAGCTCTGGAAGGAGCCAAAACAGGTGTCCCTTCTGAGTCCTTACCTTGGGTTCCCACTTGTGTTTGTGCCTCTGGGCTCTTCTGGCCTTGTGAAGATGGCCATCTGATGGGCTAATGAGTCTTGTGATGGGCCTGGAGCAGGCAAGGCAGTGTATTCTTGGGCTTCTACACCTGCTGTTGTTTCTGCGTACTCCTCTGTGGCTGTGCAGATGAGCTTTCATCACATAACGTAACATTCCCACACTTAAAGGTGCAGCTAGAGGGGATCACACTATCCTCTCTCCTTGTACAGCACTTGAAGATGTCTCTCATGGGAGAGCTCTTCTCCCAGAACAGAAGACTTAAAGCTGCTACCAGGGACCTTCTAAGGGGGCTTGCAGGTCTATGTGGCTCCAGTGTGCTGAGTCTTACAGTCCCACTCCCCAGGAAGGGACCTGGAGCATCAAAGTTGCTGCAGGTTTCAAGGTAACTGTACTCAGCTGGAGAAAAGTGTACCACTTGTGCATACTATAGGTTCCTTTGGGCTCCATTCCCATCACAGCATTCCAGACTTCCCACAGCTGGGGTTGCTGACCAGCTGTGTCTTGACAACAAAATCATGACATTGGGAAGATTTCTTGGCACTGCATGTCAGCCAAGGGTAACAGTATGCCAGGTTTAAAGGAACTTTGCTGGAAGCTATATGCCCTTAGCATCTATTCTGCAGCCTCTCCACTTGTCACTAAGACTGCCTCCCTCCCTTCTTCCTCTGCAATGTGACCCAACAGGTAAAATCTCAAACACCAGGAAAGAAAGAAGTTGTGAAGTCCACACATCAATATATATACACATCGATCTATCTACAGTTAGTGATGTATAAATGGGAAGTGAATTTTTCAGCTCAGAGAAAAAACAAGAATTCTGAGGACTGAGAGTATAGTTGGCACTTTTGGTTTCAAAATAGAAAATGTTTCTTACACAATGGAACTCTGGAAGAAACTAAAAGACATTTCTCACAAGCAATTCCAGATCATGTTATGATTGTTCCGATAATTTGTTCTGATTTTTTGCATTCTATGTGTTATTATTTATATGATAATATCAACAAAATGACAGTGAGCAGAACATTCAAAACAGAATAAGAAGTACCATTTTGGAAACAATGGCAGTTTCAACATTAGCAAAATGCTTCATCTTGTTATTTGAGTTATTGTTTTTACTGAAAAGCCATCATTATTGTTGCTGTCTGTTTGCATTTCTCAATGCACAAAAAAAAGGCCTTGCAGACAGCTCTATTCATTGCAAGAAAGATCCAATTAAATGAAAAAGTTAGTACACGTGTTCCTTGATAATCTGTTACATTTTAGGTTTAAGAAATCAAAAAGAAAAAGATAACATACAGGATTCATTCCTCATAGTTCTGGCTGTTATTTCAATTATAGGAATATCCATTTTCCAGAGAACTGTGTTTTAAAAGCTTTCATCTAAGAGGAAGATAGTAAAAAAGATTTAATGACTCCAAATAATTACAGTTCTTTTTAGGGGCCTTTTAAAGCAAACTTCCCTTTGCTGTTGCTTCTCTGGCTTATGGTTTTAAAGCTTTGTGTTTCTGACTGCAGTGATACTAGCTTGTGATAATCAAGGAAGACTAAAATAGTCTTAGGCCCTATTTATTCTATTTGCATCTAGGAAGAAAACTTAATAAAGACTAGAAGTACTCCTTGGATGGATTGTTCTGTATTTTATTCTGACCATGTTGGAGAAATAACTGTTTAAATGTGTCAGTTTTTCACTGTTGCCACAGTAGCCAAGGTCCTAAAATTTGTGGACACAAAATCTGTCTTGGCATGGACTCCAGTATACTTGGTTAAACATCGTACTTTACATTTGTGGAACATCATTTTGGTTTTGAGGCAGACCATGAAATAGTTCTGAACATCAACTTCAGGGACAGGGGTTTTGTTGAGATGTCCTTTGAATTAGAAAAATGAAAGTCATACACATTTTAAAAATAGAAAAGAGGGCAATGAAGTCAGTGGGACTTTGTGGAGAGTCTGATCAGTGCTTTTTGCATCCACAAATCAGTCCAGATCTAATCCTGCTCTCTTCTGCTCTAAGGTCTCAGAGTATTTTGTTATTCAGGATGACAGCATTGCTTGTAATGCTATCCATAAAACTACTGATTATACAGGAGTAAAGTGTAGCATTTGGGGAACTAAAATAGCATGAAATGGCCTTTATTATTTATGGCTATTCTTTCTTTATTCTAATGATGTGGGTGGGTGCTACTGAAACCTCCCTGTCCAGCTCACAGTCTTCACTTAGATCAATGAAGATGGAAGCAAAAAATGCCAAAGAAAATTGAGGCAGACATTTGCATTTCTACCACAGTTGTGAAGCTATCCTAAACAAAGTCTAATGTGTGTTTTCAGTTCTGCTTTAGTTCTGATTATTTCTGGGTTTTATGCAAAAACTTCCTCATGTAGTACAAAAGGGTCGTGGAAGGAGGGACAGGAGCTACCTGGCTGCCTTTACCATAGGATTCATTTTAACATTTGTTCTTGCAAGTTTTTTCATAGGCCCATGATATAGTCTATAATCAGCTCCACATGTCATTTCTGGGTTGTAACTCCCACATGGATCACTGGGAAACAGGGAAATCTGACTCCTATCAGACCAATTATTAAAGTCTCTTATTTCTTGGGTGACTGTCTTACTTCTGCATTAATAGGCAGAAGACAGGCAAGCCCTTCTCATGTAGATGTGTTTTAAATCAAAGTGTCAATGCTCTTTTGCTATGCAGTGAAGCCAAAACATATTGAGTATCAGATAGTATGTCCAATGGAATGGGATCTTCACTGCATATCAGGATGGGAAGAACATATTGCCTGTGAGGCTCAAACAATTTTAGATAGGACAACGGTTCTAGATGCTTACCGTCTTTGGGAATGCTCAAAAAAGAGTTGTCAGCATCTAAGTCACTTTAAGTCCGTATATACTGTGCATTGTGGCTGTGTTTATGATATGTAAGTGGATTGTTTTAAATTTTATCAGATGCTTTTAATAAAATATAAAATAATAATAAGAAAATTATCAGAAAATAACTTTGCCAAGGGAGACTATATTTTAACAAAGCCCCACCAATAAGTATGAGATGAAATCAATATAATAAACCCCACTCTGTTAAACTGACTTCTACTTCAGTGACTGTAATATCTGTGTTCTGCTAGGTATTTCTCCCTTGTTATGCTGGGCAGAAGACCCATGACCTTACACCTCAATGAAACTGCTTTCTAAACTTTTCAATTATGGGTAGTACTTCTTTCTGGGCTTTAGTTGAACACATTTAGAGCACTGCAGTCCTTTGGGAATGCATTAAAATCTTACTGTTGATCTCACTGACACTGGATAATCTCAAGTAACGTCTCTGAAAGAAGGATGTTACTGTGGGCTTACAAATTTACTTGTGACCTACCATGCAACGTAACAGCAGTACCACCAGAAACTAGCAATTTCTCATTATCTAACCATGAAAGAGAGGTCTGCTTCGAAATACCTATTTGCCATTGGCATTCTCACTTAACATTTTAATATTTTAAAATTCTTTGAAGCATGCCTTCCCATTTAAAGAGCAGCATACCTGAAAGAAATTCTCTACTGCAAGGCTCTGCCTTTGTTGTTGAGCAGGTATTGGAAAAATACAAGCACTGTGGAGAATTTTGCCAAGAATAGAAGGGTTCATGTCATCTCAGATGAATATTAGGAATATTTAAATATTGTAGGATCCTGAGCTCTTCTCAAGGCATTCTCATAGAGCTCATAAACTCTCTGAATTCCTCAGGAATTTAGAGTATCAACCCATTTTTATTCATATTCAAGCGCTGAAGATAAATAAGTAAGAAATACTGGTCTTGTGGAAGAGGTTCTTTTTATTAGCTATTCAGACAAACAACAGCATGGTAAGGAAACACTGTAAGAATCTTTTTTAAAAATAGTTGTATCTTGGAAACAAAATATTTGAGTTACTTCATAGCTTCTACAAAAAAATAGAGAAGAAAAATTTAATTCAAAAATAATACAAAACTGTTATAGAAGTTTATTAAGCACAAAGCATAAAAGAACTAGTGAAGCTTTAAAATTGGTAATTAAAATAGCTGATGTGGGTCTAATGCATTTCCTCAGTGTCTTCTAGGACCAGACCATGATAAGGTATGTTTAACTTTTTCTTCCATTTTATTGAAATTATTACTGCTAAAACTCCTTTCTCAATAGTCTGTCAATATCCTTATATGATAGCTGTACTTGGAGTATAAAAGCAGCAATATGTTGTCTACTGAAAATTCAGTGTGTGAATGTACAGTAACTGAGCCATCAGCTTTAGTGTTCTGCCTAATTAGAAGGCAATGCATAAAGCATGAACTGACACAAACAAACACTGTCTCTGCAGCATATAATGTATGTTTTAGGATCGGCATAATAAATATGTTACAGAGGAAGCAGAGGTATTTAGTGATCTGTGAGACTTGTTGTCCTTCCTAGTGAATGCTGCCTATCACAGTTCTGTGCTTCCAGATTTTGTGATTTATATGATGGGATGTTACTAAAGGTTGAGGGTCTGTTGAGCCTTATGCTCTTACTGGTGTGGTGCTAAACTCCAGAATTGCTGAAAAAACATTTGGTGTATCTGACTGAAAACACAATTCATAGACTTCAGATTATTGGAATTATACCCTACAAAAATACACATGATTTGGACAAACAATGCAGAGTGATATTTGTTGCAGTGTGTGCATGGTAATCTGATTCACAGATACTAAAATTTGCTTTGAATGAAACCTGTACTGTCACATAAATACTTCAACATCTGGGTTTTCTCCTTTCCAAAACAGATTGCATGCTTGCTAATATGCTCTGCATTTTGCAGTCTATCTGGGGTGTATTATATGCCAATCTGGAATATGTATTCTGGACAAGTGTGTTTTCCAACATTTCCTTTAGGCTTTTGAGCTGGTTTCCCACACAATGGAAGAATCCAGCTGTGTTGGTCTTTCAGATAATTCTATCCTTACTGTAACGATCATGCCTCTACAGCCATTTTAGTCCAGTTTGTACATCTAGAAGTGGCAAATATTTGTAAATAAGGTGATTCCTTTTTCTTCATGATCTTATTCTGGCCCATCAAGGCACACAAGCTGCTACATGCCCTTCCAAAGGCTATCTAGCTCTTTGATCCTTTCAGTCTGATTATTTGTTTGGAGAGGGGAGGTTCTAGCAAAATCCAGCATGTGACAGGAATGCAAGGGAGATTGTTATTGGCAGACACTTTCACTTGTTTTCAGTTGCTTGATTGTCCACTTGCTTTCTTATTCTTCTTTAAAAAACAAAAAAAAATACCCTTAGGCAATTAGTCAGCGCTTGCAGATTTTACACCAGTCTTTGAGGTGCAACAATTCCATTCTTCTACCACCATAGCATGGAGTTGTCATTTTAAGATACTTTGTATATAATTGTTCTCTTCTATTTTGCTAAGGTTTATCAGGAAGACTTCCAGCAATTTATTGTGAACATAGAAAGCAGAAGAAGGGATTACTAATGACTATTATATTACCTGCTATCTGGAGAGGTTTAACATATGATAAGGTGTTGTCCTGGTTTCAGCTGCGATAAAAATTTTTTTCTAGTAGCTGGTATAGTGCTATGTTTTGGGTTCAGTATGAGAAGAATGTTGATAACACACTGATGTTTTC
>JANXJC010000078.1:27619585-27636495 GCA_027564655.1 Leptodon cayanensis
TCTTCGCATACTGAACTCAAAACATAGCACTGTACCAGCTACTAGGAAGACAATTAACTTTATCCCAGCTGAAACCAAGACAGGAAGATGGGGAACACCTGCCTTTGGGAGAAGTTGGAGTTACATGGTGCAGAGAAGTAGGAAACATGAGAAGTGAAAAACATGGGGTGTGTCCTTTTTTGGTATTTGGTTGTGTGATAAAAAAATGCAGACAAAGGCTGCAAATCTGTGTAAGTCTTCAGAGAGCAGCATTGTAAGCTGTGATGGGACACTGGCTAGCTGCTGGTAGGCATTTAAAAATCAGGAGAAAACCTGGTGGTTTGGTGGCCTATCTTTTCTTCGCAAAACACTGGACTTCAAGCTGAACCCCTTTGTATTTCCAGAAGGAGCTTTCATCCTGCCAACATCAGGATTTCTTTAGTTGGGAGCCTGGGCTCCAAGTCTCAGTTGTCCCAGGTGTCACTGCTCTGCTTTTAAAAAATGCATTTCTCTGCTGCACTGCTAGGAAAAACCAAAACTGAATCTTCCACCCACGCTGTTTATTTTATTGCACTGAGGAACTATTTCTTGGTTTTGTGGACTGCAGTGGTTCACTGCATCTTGTTTGTATTGCCATTATATCTCAGGAATCTGCATTTGCTGGAGTATGTATTATGAATTAAAGCTTTTGTATTTATGAATGTCCAACTTCTCTTTTCATGTGTAAGTATGTGAGGATTTACAAATGTTGAGTTGATTCTTTCAACTCTTGCATTGCTGTTAAGTGCTCTTATACCATTTTTTAAGCTGCCAAAGGAGTTTTGTCTATATAAAAAATGCTTTAGGCAGTTCTAAGGAGCCTGATTGTCAGTTACAGATTTCAGAGGCCTTTTACTTAGGGAGTAAAGAATTGCTTAAAAAGTAGGGGATTGGACTGACATTTTAAAAGTGTTGTAATTGGAGTAGATGATGTAGGCCCTTCAACTCTGAATATTCAGACTTTAATAATGAAAAGAGCTGTTCCTGAGTACCCAAGAACATATAAAGTCTTTGATATTTGGTATCAAGATCCAAATGGCACATTCTTGACTATGTGATTTACTCTGGCTCTAGGAGTATATGCTTTTGCTCAGCACCTCTCAGTGTCTGGCTCAAAGTTATAAACATTCAAGTTCTGATGCTATGACATCCTACAGGAAGAAGACTGTGTAACTTTTTTTTCCCTGTAATTTTGTCAATTTCATGTGGTTTATATGTGTGCTTTGATCTGTTTAGTCTTCTGCATAGCAATCATTAAGCAACAGCTTCCCAACCTATGTTAAGCAAAGGACTTTTCAATAACCAAATCCACCTTTTCCATACTGGGTATGCACTGAGTAGTAAGTCCAGATGTGTCATCCCTGGAGCATTGCCCAGTGCAGTGCTATGCCATTGCCCAAGCCAGCTCTAGTCTATTCAGTGCCAGTACTATAAGCAAAGCAGCCCCATCACCACAGGCAAAGTAATCTCCTTTCTCAGCAATGCATCAGAGATGCAATACCATGATAAAAGAGCTGTATTGCTTTCAGGTTCTGGTTGGTATCTATGAATGATGCTGCACTGTGCCTTCTAGGTGTATTTTGTAGCGTTCAATTAACTAAATGTACCCATTGTTGTTGCAGCCAATATACAATATTTTGCCAGGCCTTGAGCTGTCACTGCAGACGTGACCTGTCATTAAAGACCTGCGAGGCCTGTGCCATGTCTGCCAAGCCATGCAGATGTCTTTCACTCCCCATGGATTCTCCAATGGCACAAGAAACCTGTCTTTAGGCAGATGAATCCTGCCCTTCTGCTTGGAAGGCAGCTTGGGGATCTTGTGTAACTATGTACTGCTGAGCACAGGCATGCTCTTCCTTTGTGACCAGGCTGGGAATACTGCTGAGATGAAGCCAATGTCAAAGTCCTCATCCACACTGACAATAAAGCTGCGCTTTTATTGGTGGTGTCTTTTGAGAGTGGTGGAAGCAAAACTGCAGACTGGCCCTGGGGTTTTCTGCCAAGGTGTCATGTTACTCTCCCTGGGTATTGCTAATAATAGCTGGGTTCCAGCAATGAGTGCAAATTATGGGTCTCATTTTCCTGTAGATGTGACCAAGAAAGGAAAAAGGCTTGCAGAATCAATTTTTCTATGCCATGGTGTGATATATGGTTAGATGTGGCAATACGGTCTTGGAGGAGTATTTCAGTCTCTCTGTGGTCCTGAATTACTGTTCTGATGATATTGCTGCAGACAAAGAAGAAAAGATGTACACTTTTTTGATAGAAACAGGTATGGAAATTTCCTTAGCTTGCAGAAAAATGGGAAATAGATGTCTTCTCAGAAAGAATAAGTTCTCAAAAGGCATGTGGGACAGTGAGAGGTGCATATAGAAAGGGACAGTTAAGATATTTTAAGCAACATGCATTCAATCAAATTGTGGGTTACAAAATCATGTATTCCACGTTTTCCACAACACCTACACACTTGAATGAGATCTTCCCACTTCTCCCCTCCTGAATTAAAACACTGTGAGAGATGACTATTTAGTATGGGTATTCACAGTCAAAAATTCCCTCCAGAATGAAGCACCTAAGTCATGTCTTAAAATGCACACTGGTGGGTCATTTCTCTTTTATAAAACCAGTAAAGATGTAAGAGGAAAAACCCACTTTTTGCATAGTAGCTCAGCGCTTACTGGTGACTACATGATCAATATTAGTCATACTAGCTGAGTACATTCTTCTAAAAAATTGCTGAACTCCTGGTTCCACTGAAAATGGTGATTCTTTTTTTTCTTGTGGAAATTTTTTTTTTTTTTTTTTTTTTAATTTTGAGAATGCAACCATGCACATAGTTGTCAGATTTGATTTTTCTGACATTTATTAGACATAGTTGGCTTACCATCTCCTTAATCTTTCACACACACATGCACAGATGTGTTTTTCTCCTTCTGCATCTCCAGAGCACCAACTATTGCTGACAGCTGTCCTGAGTGCCTATGACAGGTTCACTCACAGCACTTCAAAGAGAAAACTAGCAACTTCTTACTTTAAAAACATTTTATCTATTTGGCAGGAAGAAGTCAATCCGCATTTGCTTCACTATTAATTTCTTAATCTCTCTATCCATGTTTGATTCACTATTCACTTCTTAATCTCTCTACAAATAAATAAATTCTTGCAACTAAATCCAAGGTTTTAGAAATGTATTTTTTATTTTCTCTACAGGGCCACTGGGAATTTGCCAGTACTCTGCACTTCCCCCTTCATTCCCTTCCAATAACAAAGTAGTGGCAACTGAGGCTAACAGATTATTTAAAATTATTTAGTTCCATGGTCTAGTGATCACTAAATATTCACCATGATCCCAGGCTTGTGTGGGATTTCTAACTGGTTTCACTTCCAAAGATTAGTAAAGCCAGAGATTACTTACTTTCCAAGATGAATTACGCATTAATCATAGTAGAATCAAGCCACTCAGAGCAAAAGAAGTTATCAGGCCCAAGAACTCTTCCCTGATTGATATCAGGCAACAAGTGGTATCTCATGTATTAACAAGCAGGTGTAATGTAATTTAAATAACATGAACTCTGGTGCAAAATGGAAGTGTTTACTGAGGTGGAATGGGCAAAAAAATTAGTCTGCAGTTTTGATAATACATGGAAACATTTCACAGCAATTCTTTCAGGCAAGTTCTGTACCAAATGCTTCACAACCTGCTTTTCTCTGTGAACTGATAAACAAAATTGTAGATAAAGAATTAAAATCCTTTGAAGGGCAAAAAGGATTTGTTTTCATGTAAGATTTGAAAAAAATGAGGGAGAAAGAGAAGTTCACAAGCATATGCTAATAAAGTGGTAGGGAATAAATGGTTTTATATGAGGCCATCTGGTCATAAAGTTCTAGCAATTCCTGTCATTTTCTGTATTGCAGACCATTCTGTGAAAGCTGATACACAAAGGGAAACATGGTGAGTTCCCTGAAAGAAAAGTATTTATCATTGAATAATGTCAGTTAAGAAGATGAAGTAACTCAGGCCGTTAACAGTAGTTGAACCAAGGGACAAGCTTGAAGCTCCCAACAAAACTGCTTGAGTTGTCTGCCAAGATGCCAGATGCTGCTGCTAAAAAATAAATATGAAAAATTATTATCCAAAATTGTCATGTCTGCATTCCACATAAAAGGAAAGAAAACCAACACAGTAAAGAAGTATCTTTACTAGTGAGCACTTACAGTTCTATTTTTTATAATATTAACTGCTGGGGTAAGTGGGAAGAAACACCTGATCCTATGTAATTCTGAGGCTTGTGAGATTCAGTTATAAATAATTTTACTTGATACTGCAAATCATTTCCTTCCCTGAATTCTTTGTATTCCTTCATACAAAAATTAAAAAAATTTAAAAAGCCTCTTCTAAGTTCCCAGCAGAAAACACTATTTCTCTCTATTTGTAGTTAGCATGGAATTAGAGGTTGTCTTCAGAGTTTTGCAAGTGTGTGTACACATGACCCAGAATTTCTATAATGTAAGCACTTGGCTTTGTTCTTCCACATCTCAGTGTTAAGAGAAGAAAGCTAAACTTTTCCTGGCAATATCCACAAAAGGGGTTTTGCTAGCACAGTTCTTACAGCTTAGTGGTGGCAATTTGCTGTGAAACCATGAGGTTGCAAAACCTTGTTACAGTGATGCTTATTCAGGAAAGACATATAGCTGGCCACAAACTTAAAAAGGTTTAAGCATGTCCTTAAGTTCTGATCCAAACCTGCTGATTTCAGTGTGAATATTTATTCTGGGCTCTGCTCCATGTCAGCAGAGCAGGGGTTTTCAGCTCCTGTTCAGTCTTGAATATTTGGACAGAAAGAAATGAGGTGAATAAAGTACTTGCCATGCCTCAACCAGAGCTAAAAGCAGAGAATGAGAGTCAGGGCTTCTACTGTGTTGGTGGTCTGCCACCTGGCTGCACGTATGGCTGCAAGCTAGAGGTCAGGGGTCCCTGACACAAACACAGGAAAAGGGGCAAGTCTATATGATACGATGCAGCACTATGTAAGATCCCCATACTGGCAGTAAGTCAACATGGACAGTGTAGCTGTACTGGGGTTTCAGACTTGTACCTTTCAGACAGCATAAGCTGTCACACTTAGCCCTCCCTGAAGCCCAGGGAGCTGCTTATGCCAGGCAACAAGGAGTGAAAGGCATGGTGGACACTAATGTACACACCACAAATCAGTATACAGAGCCTGGAGAGGCATTTAGATACCTAAGGTCTCTTTATGACTGCAGCTCACCATTATTTTGTTCTGGATAAGCTTTAATCCCCTCTAAGAAATCAGAAAAAAAAAACGTAAGCACTGGATGCCTTTATGATTATTCTTTTTAACAGAACATATAACCAAGTATTCTCAATCTACATCTCTATTTTTTGTGACATACATTAGTCCCTTTATCAGCATTTGCAAACAAAAAGCATATGTTTCTGTACATCAGGCAGAAAATGCACTTGCCTTCTGCATGTGTTTCAAGTGGTAGATTATGCAGTAGTTGGCAGGAGAGTAGTACCTTATGAATATAATTTTAAGTCAAGATAATTAATGTTATCATATTTATACATTAAATTTATACCCTAGATTAAATATCTTTAATGAAGGCATCTGCCTTTCTTCTTCTATGCTCTTCTTGCCTGTTGTTTTGTATCCCAGCCATCAGCCAGTGAATCATCAAGCTATTATCGAGGTCAGTGTCAAGGTAAGTATGCTACAGAGGCAAAGCTATTTCACAACATTTCAGCAATACATAATACAACCAGGTAAAAAGAAATCTAGTTAGGACATTGAATAATGCATCGTAATCAAAACTTCTATCCTCATTTAGCATGCAAAAGAATCGGAGAAGCCAAATACTACTTGAATGTCTTAGTCTCTCTGTCTATAAAAACTGGAGCAAAACTATAGCACCCACTCCTCCCATCCCAATTTCAAACTAGTATTGGCTGCTTATAGTTCACATTTCAGCTATTTCCAGGAAAGATGACCTTTCAGAAAAAAAGGCTTTCATGTTTTGAAACAGAATGAGCAAACTAAGAGCTTGACATTTTGTGTAAAATACTGAGACTGTACCAATTTACACAAACAGAGCTTTAAAGTGCAGACTGCACCTGGACATGTTCCTTTGACTTTAGTGCACATGTAGACAAACAAGAAAGGTGCATATGGTTAAAAGGTGATTGATTTTTAAATACATAGAAAGATTTTTAAATATTGAATTCACCGCTGTTACGCAGAGCAGTGGAAACACATTACTTGAACTGTTTCTTCCACAGGGAGAGTTTGACCATCCAGCTTTGAGGAGCTTGGGAAAATTACAGTGAAAAGTTTTAGTGAAAATATATGCAAAGCTTGTCATCTTCAAATCCTTCTGCAACTGTTTTGGCTGTTTTTAACCACATGAGCAGTGCCAAAGACATGGATGGAAACCTGAAACTAAGAAATTGTTAGGCCAAGTAATAACCTCAGTGTGATCACTTTACATACTTACTAGCAAAGCCTTTGCAGGAATATTTTCACTGAGCGTTCTCTGAAACTGCTTTCAATCACTTTCTTGGCAAATCCCAGTATTATTGCTATCTGCAAATGCTTATCAGACAAGCATCTCATGTAATAATTTATGGTGGCCTTCAGATCCAACCTTTCATTATTTAGACTGCACTGTTCTCCCACTGAGTCTGTTTCATCATTGTGATGAAGTTCACAAAACATCATATCACCACTGCATTACTAATCTGTCATAGATCATTGTGGATAGATTTTTTTCTTTTATTTTCTAAGCAAAGATGTTTAAACACAGTTATTTCAAATTTAATGAATGATTAGAAAACACTTTTCCTAGCTCTATTATCCATTTCCTTAGTTAAATTATATATTGGACAAACCCAAACAAAACCCAACAAAAAGTGATTCCTAAATTAAAAATGAAATTAAAAAGGAATAATGTGGTACATGGATAGACTTCACAACCGTGATGGACTGCAGTCCAAAATGTGCTGTTAAGATTCAAAACCATCTAAACGTTGTTGCCTCTTTCATAATTGTAGCCTTTACGATTACACAAAAGAGCATGCATATCAAAACAGACACTGTATTAGAGCTTTTCAGCAGCACAAATAAGAAGATACAAGGCAAATAACAAAAACAAGTAAAATTTCTCAGTGACAGCACTAAGTCTGCATTAATCCCATTTAAACCCTTGACATGAACTTAAGTGTTGAATAGGACCTGTGCTGACCCTCTGCAAACAGGTGATCTTCTTATTTAGGCAGACCTCAGCTTATTGCCCACTGAAACCTTATTAAACAAATAAGTAACTGAACAGACTATTTAATTTTGCCCTCTAGTTTAGGAGTGGACTGTAGTCTAATCCTAATTCTGTATATAAGTACACACATTTCTGTTTGCTTTTCCTGACAGTGAGTATTAAAACTGCAGAGCAAAACAACCTGTAAGTTTGCTGTTAACCAATGGTCCAGTTTTCAATCTGTTCCAGGGCTCTGGGTGTTACGTAGACCTTTGCAGGGCTGACTTGCCTAGTATGGTGCGACAGTTTTCAATTTCCAATATTCATGTGTAATAACCAATATTGGCAATAATATTTTAGCCCTCCAACCTAACGAAGGCATTTACAGCCTAAGCTTTTTTTTTTTATGATTTCTCTGACTGCTTTATCATCTCTATTTAAATCAAGTCTTACAGGTGTATTTTGGATAGCTGTCATTTCCACAAAATTTGTGAAGCTTTTACAATACAAAAGCATCACATTATTTATATATCATGATTATTTGAACACTCTGAATATACAATTTCACAAATTACAGGGAAAACATTTTGAAATCTTAATTTGAAAAAAAAATTCAGTGATAAGATTTACTTAAGAAATTAGTTGTCTTGATATTGATACCCGCAGTATGACACAGACAGACAAACGTTTTCTCTTAGAAATTGTAATAGCTAGCTCAGGATTCACTCTGTTGGAGAATGAAGCTTTAGAGAAAGGCACATGATGAGACCTGACAGATGTTTTTGTTTCCATTTCACATTTCTTCTCAGTTCACTCAGCAAAATATTGTAAATCTTTTTAGTGGACAGTTGAGGAACTATTAACATCATCTTGTTATCTACCGAAAAAAGCCACTGATGACTTGGCCACCTGGAATGACACTGTACTTTTAGTACCCAGAAAGGTGGAGTTTTCTGGTGGTGGTGGAAGAGAGAAGGAAGATAAAATAAAGCATCCTCAAAATCTTCAGCAAGTTACTAGATGTGTAAAGATCAAAGAAATTAAAACCTCTTGTCATGGTGTCTGTTATACCAGAGAGCCATTCACCTGTTTTACTGTGTGACTAGGAATCTTTAATGCAGGGCTGAAATATATTAGACTATTTACATTAGAGGGTGTGATATGCTTCTCTGAAACCACCCATGACATCAAAGTACGTGGTCATATGAAACATTCCACCTGCTGGACTTTTTGAGTTTTATTCTTATATTTAATAGGATAAAGCTGATTTGTAACACTTTGTTAAATGGAGGTTTTAAAAATTACAGATTTAGTTAGCATAATTAAGCATCATTGAGAAGCTCTAACAGAACAGTTATCCATGATCATGCAAAACTGACAAGATACAATTCCATTTTAAATGCACTATATCTTTCAGATAAAGTTATAAATTGTAATAGCCACACAATTTAATTAATCATGCTATTGTCACTCAATAATTAAGGAGGCACTATCAAAATCATAACCAGACATTTAAAATATAGCTGGTACAAAGGACTAAAGTGATTGCACCAGCCTATAAATTAATAATGCACAGTATTGGTATCATGAATGTGACTAGTAGCAGCAAAAAGTGGTCACTTTGACATTCATGTTGAAAATAATAAGGGACAGGTAACTATTAAGTAATTTCTGTTCTTCTGCATTAGTTAGAAATACATCCTGATCATAATAACATCTAAGTTATTAAAATGTCATAGAGTCTAAATTCTTGCAGAAATTCAGATAACAAAAAAGATCAGAAGAGTGCTTGAAGGATGTCTTGCATTTCATTATCGCTTTTTCTTTGTGTCCTGTTAGACTTCCAACGCTGCAGATCAAGCTGATGCATATAAAGTCGTGAATAGAACTCAGGGAAATATGACTCCCTGGAAAGGATGCATTACTGGACTACCTCATTTGTCTGGAAAGTTCTGGGGACATCAGAACATGAAAATACATGGGCTTTGGATAACTCAAGAATTACTGGATTAGTGACTCATGGCAGGGGACTTAACCCAGATTAAAACTGAAATAGGAAAAACTTTTGTATTGCATAGACATTTTCTGTAGTTATTTAGTAGATCAATCCCTTATGTAGTCCATTTCAGATACCTTTCATGTTTGGGATGCTCTGCTGTTCAGGAGAAATTACACCGGATCCTGCATATAGGCCCTATATGTGCATATGAAGATACAGAATCACAGAATGGTTTGGGTTGGGAAGGACCTTTAAAGATCATCTTCTCCAACTCCTCTTGTCGTGGGCAGGGACATCTTCAACTAATCAGGTTGCTCCATCCACACCTGACCTTGAACACTTCCAATGATGGGGCATCCACAACTTCTCTGGGAAACATGTTCCAGTGTCTCACCATCCTGATAGTAAAAAATGTCTTCCTTATATCCAATCTAAATCTAGTCTCTTTTAGTTTAAAACCATTGCCCTTTGTACTCTCACTACAGGCCTTTGTAAAAAGTCTCTCTCCATCTTTCTTATAAGCTCTGTTTACCAACTGAAAGGCTGCAATAAGATCTCACTGGAGCCTTCTCTTCTCCAAGCTGAACAATCACAACTCTCCCAGCCTGTCTTCACAGGAGAGATGTTCCAGCCCTGTGACCATTTTTGCGGCCCTCCTCTGGACCCGCTATAACAGGTCCGTGTCCTTCTTGTGCTGGGGACCCCAGAGCTGGACGCAGTACTCCAGGTGGTGTCTCTTGAGAGCAGAGCAGAGAGGAAGAATCACCTCCTTCGACCTGCTGGCTAAGCTTCTTCTTAGGCAGCCCAGGATAAGATTGGCTTTCTGGGCTGCAAGCACACATTGCTCACTGATGTCCAGTTTTTCATCCACTGGTATTCCCAAGTTCTTCGCTGTAGGGCACCTCTCAATCAATTAGTCCCCCAGCCTGTATTGATACTGGGGGTTGCCCTAACCCAGATGCAGGACCTTGTACTTGGCCTTGTTGAACTTCATGAGGTTCACGTGGGCCCAGTTCTCAAGGCTGTCACAGTCCCGCTGGATGGTAACCCTTCTCTCAACTGTACCACTCAGCTTGGTGTCATCTGCAAACTTGCTGAGCTCACACTGAATCCCACTGTCTATGTCATTGATGAAGATATTAAATAGCATTGTTCCCAGTACAGACCCTTGACAGCCACCACTTGTTACTGGTTTCCACTTGGACTTTAAACCACTGACCGTAACTCTTTGGACATGGCCATCTAGCCAGTTCCTTATCCATCTAACAGTCCATCCATCACACCCATAACTTTCCAATTTAGAGGTAAGAATGTTGTGGGGGAGCATATCAAAGGCCTTACAGAAGTTTAGGTAGAGGACATCCGTAAGTCTTCCCTTGTCCACTGATGCAGTTGCTTAATTGTAGAAGGCCACTAGATTAGTCAGGCAACATAAATATCTCAGAAGGTCGTCCACAACAGCCAACAGCAGGAAATGAGGAGTTAATTTGGCCAACAAAAACTCTGGGGAGCAAGATCAGACTGCAGTCCTGTCTATCTCCAGGCAGCACCACTTTTACCTCAGAGGGCGTTTAGCACTTAAAGTCCTGAACTCCCTTCTGAAGTTAGATGTTAATGCCTAGCCTTTTTCCAAAAACACTTCTGGCAGCAACAGGCACACTTTTTTAACCAATACTCAATAGCTGTACTGTTTCATCTTTGCCATTTCTTCTTCTGAATAGGGAAATTTGAACCCACAGCTTCCTCTCTGTCCCCCACTTTCACTCTCCCTTTGCTTTCTGTACCTGAATATGACAGAGGCTCTTACTGTGTGCCAGGTATGAAAACCACCTTGTTGACATGCATTGAAGCCTGGAGTCATGCCAAGTTCCCATTTTGCATGGGGCATTGAGCAGGCCAGGGAGGAGGAGATCTTCTGGATCTTTTTTTAGGCATTTTCTGAATGAGGAAAGAGATACCTGAGTCTCACAGTGTGATACAAGGATTTAGTCATTGAGCATCAAATGGGCAAGAAAACAAACCACTGTCACTCTTGAGAATGAGGAAGAGTAAAACATTTCTAGGTCCTCTTTCAGTATCAAGAAACTTCCCTCTAGATGTTATGCACTGACACTGCAAACAGCTGAAATAGCATATCTGAACCTCTCTCCCTCCTGTTCCTTCAGCTGTTTATTGTGGGCCTCCTACTTGCATTTTCCCGACTCCGAGCTGAGCTGGTTGAACAAACTGGCTGAGGGGGGTGAATCTGAGCGGTGTGGAGGGACTGCATGCTCACATCAGAGGTCTTGCCATGCCTTATCTGGAGGGACTGTCACCTCCAGTGGGGGTCATTTCTGAATAGCTGTTGGTAAATATTTTAAACCATTTCATGTGTATCTGCAACCATGTCTGCAATGTATCACTCACTCTTGAATTCTGTTCTGATGTTCAGGCAGCTGACTGTCTGTCTTACACATTTCATTTCCAAAACTGGTTCTCTTTCAGAGAAGCAGGCACTCTTTAAGAATGAGCATTCCTGTGAAAAGTCTTGGGGGACACATGAGAACTAAATCATTTTTTAAAGTGCAGCCAAAAAACATAAAAGATGCTTTTCTGTATCCAGGCTGAGGGAAATGTATTTGATGCACTTTGTGAGCTCCGTATAAAAACAAAGGTTGGGATAACTAGATTATGCACATCAATTCCACTTAATTGACTGCTCACATGGTTCACATTTCTGTTAAGTTAGTTAATTAACAGAGCTTTCAAATCACTGTTGCACCGTATTCTCTGGAGCTATCCAAGTTTTTGTTCCCAACCCCAAGAGCCTTCCTGATACTGTCTTCTGCTTCCGAACGAAGTAACTATTCAGCATCTAATCGAGACAGTGTAACTATTCTATTAGTGTTGTAATATTTTTCCCTCAAGGAGATGACCTACTTAATCCATGAGATTAGGCTAATGTTGTGTTTCTATACATCAGAAAAGCCTAATACATACAACCTTTTGAACATTTCTGTACGACTATATCATACATATGCACAGCTTGCAATACATGTTACTGTTGCATGTTTTTAAATTTAGTCCTCTGAGGTTATGTTCACCTTAGCAAATAGGAGTGCATTTGTAGAGAAAAAAAATTGACACTGAGGCCCCACTGTCCATAACACATGTATTTCAGGGGTTTACCTCAGACTAGCTCCACTCTGGTTCCAAGGACTGAATGACCATCAGTGGCTGGAGCCTGATAGGTGTATTCCCAGAATGCATCTTCTGTCTTGTTTTCATCTTGCCATTCAGTGATATGAACTAAAGCATGCTAAATGGGGACAGTTAGGAGTTTTGTTTCAAAAGTGCGCTCGTGCTAGGAGTAAAATGACAAAGAGACACAGAAGTTTTGAAAAGAAACCATTAATAGTTTGTTGTCATCCTCTCCTGGTCATTTGATTTGCTCAAAGGAAGCTCCAAAAACTTGTCTAAACCCTCTGTTATTCCTTATTTACATGATATGACTGAGACATGTCATATCTATGTATATATAATCTCTTCCCTAGTCCAAGTTAAAAGACACTAAAATTAAAACAAGAAAAAACATCTTTGCACCTTAAAGGAAAAGCATTTTGGTTATGTCATAAAAGCATTAAAGAAATACTATTGGGGTTTTAAGTTTTAATTTTAAAATCTTTTAAATTTGTATATATACAACATAATTGCAATACGTAAAAATAACTTGCATAGAAAATATCTTTGTGGTAAGTATTTCATACCAGTAAAATGCATGGAAACATTTTGATTTCTTTTGTTGTTGTTGTTCTTAGAGGAGGTGATAAGCAAATTGTATGCATTGAGTATATAAAATGCTGCACAAAACCAGGTGGCAAAATTCCTTTGCTCTCACTTCTGGCATAAGGATCGGATCCCTGATTTCTCTCTCTCAGGCAGTTTCAAGCTGCAGCTGCTATAGTGTTCTCTACATGAGTGATGAACATTTAACCCTCTGTAGAACAAGGTGCAAAACATGACCACGTTGGAAAGCACCAGGCCTTACCCTGACAATATTTTGTAATCAGAACAACCCAAGCCCTGATCCTTTGGCTTTATCCAAGGAAGGTGTCTCAGAGAACCAGCTTGCACCCCTGATGTGTCTGACCATGGGTTCAGGAATGCTGGATTTAAGACCAGGATTGGAGGAGGAAATGTGAGTGGTGCGTGGCTGCAGTACCATCGATACAGTAAGCTCCACTGGTACTGCTCAGGTTCTTGCCAGTATTGTCACTGCTGACATTAATCATAGAGCTGATAAGGAAAAATCGACACAAGTGAACTGCTGTGATTTATAGGTGTTTCTGTATCACAGGATATAGATCCTATTTTTGGTCTGGGCCCAAGAAGATATCATTTGAGCAAGTATTCAGTGTCCACATGTATTAAATAAAAAAATTTTAACACTCCCCCACCACTTATCTGTGAATGCTGCTTAAAATTCATTAGCCTTTGCTGTTGTTTAGACTTTCCCTTTAATTAGTTTTCAGACTGTACATTCTTTATGATTACCCCAAGCAAGATAAGATGAGAAAGTTTAATACACTCCATTTGTGCAATGAACTGAATAATTCGTGGAAGGTGCTGTATGATTAAGATAGGTTTGTTGCCAAAGTACCATTTTCCATTTGATTACTGTTCACTTATTGCTATGTCTAATTTAGGCTCCTATTGTATTTTGTGTGTATATCTTCAAGATGTGTTAGAAATGCCTTCACATATGGAAAAAACAGCCAGAATAATTTTTGAAAAATTTGTTCCATTCGAAGTGTAGAAGCCAACCGGTTTTTGTTGTTTGGTTTGGTTTTTTTGGGGGGGAATGTACAATAATTTGTCATTTTAATGTATTTTTTTAATAATAATAAAACCTTTTCTTTTGGACATGTACAAGTACTGGATCCTAACCTGTTACATACCATTGCTTTTGATCTGAGGAGTGTAAAAGTTACTGAAATCAATTGTATTTTAATGAGAGCCCATCATTGCAAGAAGAATTGCTGTAATATCCCCTGTAATAATGTGTTTCTTCACAACCTTTATGAAAGGTTACAAATAAAACACTGAAAAGTATTTAAATATTTTCTGATTTTTTAATATTTAATGAAGTAATTTATTCTTTATTTTCCTTGTTGTATAGAAAAAATGGAAACCCCTGTTTCAGATGGAAAATTGTTTTAACTGTTTCAATTCAAACACCAAAACTGAAGCTATTTATTTGAAACAAATAAAAAAAACAGAACCAAATTGAAACAATATTTTAGCAACTGC
Source organism: Leptodon cayanensis (assembly GCA_027564655.1). Taxonomy (NCBI): domain Eukaryota; kingdom Metazoa; phylum Chordata; class Aves; order Accipitriformes; family Accipitridae; genus Leptodon; species Leptodon cayanensis. The sequence continues at coordinate 27,634,164 of JANXJC010000078.1, forward strand.
AGTATCAGTATATGTGAAGGATGATACACCTGATAATTTATATTATAATAGTTTTCATACTTACCTAACACAAATGAAGCACATCATTATATTTGAACGTATATTCTTATTTTAATGCAGTAAATATGGGTGCAGGTGTAGAATTACTGGGCTAACACCTGATAGGTTAAAGTCTTTGAAAGTTTAGCCCATAATTAGAAACGTACACATTTTATATTCCCAGGAAAAAGTAAGCACCTCATTCTTTTCAACATAATGATTTTCATTTTTTTGTATTTCAATAACTATTCTTTTATTTTGTTTCTTATTAGATGTTAAAGAAATCTATTTTGACCTGAACTAAAGCTTACGGATCATGAAAACTGGAGTTTCTGGTTATATTTGCTCCTGGCCTTTAACAAGAGATTTAAGGATGTGCTTTAAGCACAGGCATAGCTGCGTTAAACAGCTCTGTAAAGCTGAGCAGTTATAATAGATCTCAATGCATGCTAAGATTTCTTCATGCTTTTACAATGAAAAGTAGATGCTCTTGCAACAAAATCTGAGTTCCAAGTTTCTTGCAAATGGTCTCCTTCCAGCAAATGGTCTCCTTCCCATTCACAGTGAATCTATCCTTTCTGGGACAGCCTAGCCTTGAGAAAAGAAGACCAAAGCTGCTTCTGCTCAGGTGTGCCATCTCAGACACTGGTAACTACTGGATCTGTAGAGAAAGAAGATAGAAACAGGCAGGTACATGAAAAATTTTCTTTGGCTCCGAAAAGAAAAATTCAGAAAGTTCCTCAGTTGGAAATTCTGCTATGGCTCTTCTGTTCCCATGGTTAACCTGTATCAATGGATTTCTGCTTCCCAAATTTGTTAAGTCCATATGTTTTTCAGGCACAACATCCTGTGGCAAAATGCCTGGCAATCAATTTTAATTTTATGCTGGCTAGAAAATTACTTCCTTTGAAGTCTGATGTATTAATTTAGGGGGGTTATGCTAAGTGGTGAACAACTGTTGTCTGTAAATTTCCATTATATTTCTGACTTTATAGACATTGATTGAAGGGTATGTTTCGGTAGGAAACTCTGAAGAATGACTACTTTATTCTGAGTGTAATGATAAATAATATTGCATCCTGTCTATTTTTTTAAATTTTCCAAAAAGTAGATTCCAAACAAATTTTGTTTGGAAACAATCAAAGGAGCTCTGGGAACCGACAGCTCTGCTAGTCTCCCGGGACTTCTGATCTTCTGGCTGTATGGCAGAGACTTGGGAATTTTTAAGTTCCCACTTCAGACAAATGTACATCTTCAATTTTGCCACCCCATGCCATCTATCTGATGATGCAGTCACAGCTTAAACCCCTTCACAAATCACAGGGAAATTATTAAATTTTAAAATTAAATAATCTAAGTTCCTATAGGAGCAGCTATACAAACCTGAGTACTCAATATACACCTGGATATTCTGCATATAAAATGGATAAAAGACTGTTCAAAACCACTTTCTCTTACTGGGGAGTAAAACAATGACATGGTAGAGAAGCACATGGAGAAAAAATCTTGAGCCATGATGTGCTCCAATACTACGCAGCTACGTTAAAGAGCATCGGATCTTCCAAAGACGTGGCTGCATGAAAGACAATGAGCAAAACTGGACTGAGACCATACAGTAGAAAAAATGTCAGAGGAAGGCAGGTTGAACCACTGTGGAAGACACACCTCTGATTCTTTTTAGAATTCCTACAAGAATTGGGTGCATTTCTTCTATAAAGCTATGAAATCTGACATTGCAGGCTCATCAAGAGATGGCGACATTTGTATCTAAAAAATGTAACCAAAAATAGAACCAAAGCTGAGTTCCCATTGAGTTTTAGAACTATCATAAACAGAGTCCAACAACGGCAAAAATATCCTAAAAAAGAAAAAAAAACATCACTTAGACATGACCCATATCTCTCACTTTCTCAAATAAACAGCTTCAGCACTTCCAGCTTCTTATTCATATGAAAGCCTTTCTGGACATCTAAAAAGATATGTATCTTTGAGAGGTTTGGGATTTTTTTACAATGTGGAAAATGTAACCTGTCTAAAAGAAAAAAACACATATTAAAAGTTCTGCAGGCAGAAGGTTAGACTAGAATTGTGTCTAGAAATTTCCCAGTGTTTGACAGTTTACAAAGACTTTCTTGAAACAGGTGCACACTTGAGTGCAGTGTTAGTTGAGAGTAGTATTTCAGTTGTAGTTTTGTTCCAATACTATTATGGTCTTATAGAGGAATTCATGAGAGATTAGTAAGATGTTCACCTCTGCTAAGTCCTGGTTGTATCAAATATGTAGTATTTCTTA
>JANXJC010000078.1:27677078-27692419 GCA_027564655.1 Leptodon cayanensis
CACACGAGCGACATTCTGTTGGCCCACCAGCTGCATATAATCCGAATGACCCCTTTCTGCAAGCCATTCCCCGACAGGCTGCAGGTGGGCATCTGCTCCCCCACTCACATTCATGGGCTGCAGGGGGACAGCCTGCTGTCTCACCACAGGCTGCAGGGGCATCCCCTCCTCCGGCGCACCTCCTTCCCTCCTTCTTCACTGACCTTGCTGTCTGCAGAGGTGTTCCTCTCACATTCCAATCTCCTCTCCTGTTGCAAGTTCCCCTTCTTAAATCTGTTCTCCCAGAGGCGCTACCAACATCACTGATGGGCTCAGCGGTGGCCAGAGGCGGGTCCAACTTGGACCCTGGGAAGCTTCTAGCAGCTTCTCACAGGAGTCACCCTTGTAGCCCCTACCCTGCTAGCAAAAACCCCGCCACACAAATCCAAAACATAAGGGAATATTCCCCCATTCTATGTGTAAATTTTAGAACTTTTCTTACTTATGAAAGAAGTGAAGAACTTTTGTATCTTACACCCAAAAGGTGAAAGAACTTGAGTACTAGTGAAAGAGCTTGAGACTGCTAAATTGTCCTTTAAAATTAATGGAGCTTACTTGACTTTTACCCTTGAGAAATAGAAAATGGGCCAATTTTTCATAGTTCCTTAAAACAGGCCTTGTAGATGAATTAAAAGAGCAGAGAAACTATTTTGCAAGATTATGTGAGTGTCAAGCATGTCTGGGAAGCGGCCTTTTCATCAGGAAATGAAATGATAATTCAGAGAAAGACACTTAGGAGCTTGTATATTCTTTCTTTTTCTGAGTTTGCTAGTTCAACTAAAATGTCATTGTATGTTTCCTGATACTTGTAGTGAAAAAGGGCGCAGTACAGAAGGCATCTATTTCTTTTTCCCTCACCCTATCAGTCTGTCAATGTCATTCTTTATGAAGACCTTGTGGAATGATTTCCAGGTGATCTTGAGAAATGAAGAAATCAGAAGTGACCATGCTTCCCTGCTCTGATAGGAGGCTACGCAGGTGCAAGCTGTCCTCTGCCCCTATAAGCCATATTAAGCTCTTAAACCCTGAATAGCACTATCCAATTCTACAGGTCTCCAAACCACATTCTTATCACTATTATTTATGCTATCTGAGGAGATCATTGTCCAAATATATCTATACTTACCCTTGCATAAATCAGAAGTCTTTTTGAGCAATCAATTAAAAAAAGCCCAGAGGTTAATCGGTCCCTTCTCTTTTAATGACTCTTCCCCCATGATATGTAAACTAAGTAACTACAAACTGTGGGAAAGGATTGCAGAAGAACATACTCTGCAAAGGATTTACAAATACATTTTGTAAAAAAGCATGTATATAACTTCTATAAAAAAAGAAAAAGTGATGCATTTTACATTTATGTATGATTAGCTGGAGATTGCTCCCTGACTGCTTTTTACAATGCAGCTGAATGCATCTTTAGGTAGGTGCCTTTAAAATCCAGCTATTTAGGTCTGTATAATTGTTATTTTAAATGTCTTCATTAGCTCTGGACCAAACTAATTAAACTATTGTATTTAAAGAAAAATTTGTGAAGAAGACAGTATGATTTCCTGGCTGTAAAAATGGTATCTAGAATCTGAAGGTAAGGAATATTTCCAAAGTTTGAGAAAATACTGTCTAAAAATAGGTTTTGAATGGTATTCTGGTGGTGCACACAGACTACCCCAAAGGAGACATGGAATAGCTCTTCCTGTAGATGTGCAATTACAGAACCAGAGACTAATGTATCTGGTACCACTGAAGTAAAACAATTCTATGGTGTTCTTGTCATGGTACTCCTATATAAAATGTTTATCGTAATTAGAATAATTGATTGTATTTGTGTGTAAATTTTTGACAAAGTGCCTTGAAGGGATTGAGGAATCTCATCATGTTTAGTGTTATATTTTCATGTTTGCTTATTACCTTTTGTCCTGCTAGTACCAAAAGGCTCTGGTAGTGCCAGGATCAATTTCTCGTGCTCAAGAACATGAAGTAATTAAGAGGACAAAAGAATGCTGAAAACAAAAAAATCTCTCTTAAGCTTTTTATTGTAAATCATGAACATATACTCAGGGATATATCACATAAGTTAAAATTCTTTTTGGAATCGAATGTTTGGGATGATACTTGCTAATAAAATCACAGCATTTTATGCACTCTGTATTTTGCTTTCTTATTTTAAGCAGGAGAAGAGTAAGAGTTAACAATAAATGTTGCTTTTCTATAGGGCTTTTGTAAAATTGTGTTGCCAGATACAGTCTGCTTTTAGTATTATGGCAAATTGCTGAAGGTAGGCAAGATACTTTAATTTGTTTCAAAGAAGAAATCATTTTATATACAACTATAAAAAATTGAGTAGCTTATAGCAGAAATAAATTGGCTTAAGGATTTTAAAATGAGTTCTTATTACTAGTCTGAACAAATATTTCTTTAGAAAGTTTTCATATACATTAGTGTCTTCTAGTATTCCAGTGAACAGTATTTTTCTTTCATTACCCTCACATTTATCTTTGGATCCAACAGTTTCCAGCAGAATCTAGGCCTTTACCTACGCTTGAAAGCCGTACGGGTTTTCTATTATGCATTGTTACACATGACCTTCCATCACAGTCCCTTGATTATTTTTTCTTAACTGAATTCATCTAAATCTCTGGTTCCTACATGTTTTGAGCCTATGGACCATTGCAGCCTCTTCCTCTGTCACAGAGACATTGTAAACTTCCTAGAGGCACACTGTGTCTTGATTGAAGTAAGAAATTGTTGACACCAAACACTGTCATCTGCAGTTCTTCCTGAAAATCTTCTGCTCTCTCCCCCATAAATCACATCTATGTCCTGGCCAAGCAATGAGCAAAAGGACAAAAAGGCCTCGGTAGAAAGAGCCACAGTGAGTGCAATATATTAATTGTTCTCATGACAGCAGATAATTTCTTTTCTGGGCTACTCCACTGTACAAAGACTCACCTGCACAGATGTGCTACTCTTGGCAAAATCTGTCTGTGTGGTACACGTGCTTGATGTACGGATGGTAGTCCTGTCCCTTCCTGGAAACACTGAATAGTCTCTAAAAGGATGAGTAGCCTGTGGTTGTTTCCTGATGCTGAAAGCACGTTCATACAAGATGCTTTACATCTCGTGTTGTAAGAAGAACAGAGTGGCCTTGTGATGCTGACTAGTGGTGGATAAGAAAACCTGTATGTTGCAAAATGTTTAAGATACCAGAGGAAATTGCTTTTGGTCGACCTTGCAGTTCCCTGGGAAGATTGGAACCTTAGGCCCTTTTAGATAATTTAACTTAAAAGTGTCGATGTGGCTTGTGTTCAAAGAATGAGAATCAAGAAAAGATAGATATTAGAGTTAATAAGGAACATTCTTTAGGATAAGTTGTATCAAAACTTGTACAGTGTCCCACTGCGCAGAATCACTAGAAGAGGGTAAACTAGTGGACAAGTGAGGAAGACTATCGAAGACCACCAAAGGATCTCTAATCCTTTTGGAAGACCACCAAAGATCTCTAGTGCGCCCGCGCCAAGGATATTTACATATATTAATGAGTTCCTGGAATTCAGATGAATATGTTAATTACTTCCAGGAAAAAGCATGAATATGTATATCCATTTTGTATATAATCAAAACTGTTGAAAGAATTGGTATGCACAATAGGCGGAACGATCCCCCATGCATCCAGCACCGCAATAAAGAATGCCTGCTTTCTAAAACTCCAAAATTGAGTCTTGGAGAGTTTCCGAAGTGTCGACTTACGGTAACAATGTAAGATGTCTGCTGTTGAAAAGGGCTGGAGGCTGGGGCTTCAAAATAAACAGTACTGCTTACCACTTTAATTACTTCTTAAAAATCTAATGTATCTATCTGTTTTACAGATTTATATTTATGACTGTATCATTAGACACCAGAAATTTATCAATAATTTCCACAAGCGTGAATACTGTCTTGGCGTGCATGATTATTTGCATTTTGAATTTACGTGTTCAGCTGTTTCTGAAACTTTTGTGTTTTTCTTGCTTGCATTCTTGCTTGCAAAAACATCAAGAATTCAGTGTGTTGCTTCAGTGGAGATGTATACCATTTAGGGCTTTAGTGCAGTCCCAAAAGATGATTTTCATAAACTTGGGGGCTAAAAAAAAAGCAAAACAAAAATAAAGTCTCCGCTGTTTTTCTTGTGTTGTAAACATCAACAAAAAAAGCTTGGTTTAGGAACAATAAAAATAGAACAGGTAAATAAATCAGTTACAGAAATCCATTTTATTTCCTGTGTGAAGCAATACCACTGTTTTCTGCTTAGAACTGCCTGGACTGTTCACAAAGTGTGAATTAAATCTCAAAGGCTTAGACTCTGTGTTACGCACACATGTAATTTACATTAAAACTTGTAAGATTAGATGCAACTGTACTTTGAAGATGCACAAAGTAGAGTTTGTTATCCAATTTTACTGTAATCCTAGAACAGATGGTGGTGTTAAAAGAATAGTCAGTTTAATACCTAACTGGTTTTCAACATAAAAGTGAGTTAGGAATTTTTTCAGGTATAGCCTACACCCATGAATTAGGGTGTCAAAAAGCACAGCTTTACAAATGGACTTTAAGAAATGTTTTTATCTTCCCTTACTCTGTGTCTTCAGAGACAGGCTGAGTGAAAGAGGGAAATGAAGAGCAGACCATGTTGGGGTAAGAGTTGAATTCTATTTAAAGAAAATATAGAGAACACGTGTTTGTTTATAACACTTGTTATTTGTTGTTATTGTTAAATATTTGGAGGTGTTGCCTGTCAACAATGGAGTACAATACAGACAGAAAACGAATTTTTAGTTGGTAACCTTTTGTTGAGAAATGGAAGTTTAGTGAAAGAAAGTATGAAGTGTGTCATATCCAAGCAAGATGCAGCCAGAAAATAGAGCCCTAAAGAGAGCAGAAGATTTCATAATAGGGCCTGTCGAGACAGTACAGCAAGACTCAGGTGTACTGTAAATCAGGGGGCTTATGGAGATAAACCAGCAAGTATGTCTTGCACATTTACATTGTGTTCTTTCACTAGATGATATTACAGTAGAAAACAGAACCTATGATTGCCATAACTAATACCTATAAAAATTCAGTCTTAAATTGTGTGATTAAATGCTGTAATAGTATACTAATTTGTTATGGGAAGTAGTTAGTTACGGTGAGTTTCCTTTTATATGTCAGCCCTTTTTATCATTAACAGCTTTTCCAATGGGAAATTTTCAAGAGTGGCATTGAGGGTTTTTCTCACCCTCTTTTATATACAGGTTCCTTACAGATAAATTTAAAGTGTGGCAGATGGCAGATGACATTTCTAAATTAGGTTCTTAGAGTCATAACACCTATCTTTTCCACCTAAAGTAGATTAGCAGAGTACTTACAAAAAGAGGAGGAAAAAAGAACACATTCAAAATGTACTCTTACATACAATTTTATTCCAAGAAAGTGCCTCACAGAAAGGTTGAAAATACCTTTAAAATTGTAATGTCTTTGTAATCTTTTAATGTCAGGGGAAAATACTGGTCCATTTATTTGAATCTGATACTTTGTGATAGAAAATGAAGCTTGCAACCTTTTAATAATCGTCTGCCACATTTAAATGAATATTGTAATGCCTAATTCTTACTATGTAAGAAATCACATTTTATCGGAAGAGGTTTAGGAGGAAAATGAGAGAACATCTTGTATAAGTTTTCACCATGGCTGGAGGCAATGCAAAAGTATATTGACTGTAAGTGATGCCTGTAGTGGAATTGTTTTTCAGACCAGCTTCACACTCAGTCAGAATTTCCATTTTACATCCTTATTTTTTCAGATTAATGTCTGCCTCTGAGAAACTTGTGACCATTTATATGTGCGTATATCATTCATGATACAAATTTCAAAATATAGTTTTAAAACATAGTTAGAAGTTTCTGTTTCTTAATGAAAGCTTTGACTAACAGAAAAAGGAAAACAATAGCATCCTAAAAAAATTATTTAGTCCTGCAGTAAGCAGGAACCTACTAGAAGCCAATATAATGCACCATCAATATTTGCTAACATATGGACTTGAAAAGTCTTTTTGGGGTCGGTATGATAGGCAATCCGCACTGCTGTTGCCTCTTTTGCCTCCAGGAAAGCTGAGTAGATGGTGATAAGGCTTACGTCTTTGGTCATCCTTCTTCCTTTTCCTTCACCTCCATGCATCATTCACTCTCCCTTTCTCAACGTGGTGTGCATATTGTATACCTCATTTATCAGCTCTGTCTTTTCCCTTCTCTGATTGCCGTAGAGGGCTGGGAGCAGGTTCCTTGTGCCTGTCTCTGACAGAGAAGCCACAGAGGGGAATAAATGCAACCTGCTCATGAAGTCTGCGAGGCTCTGAGGAGGAAGATGCTGGTGGTAGTACAGGTGGCATTGGTAAAGAAAGGACCTCCAAAGAGAAGAGCTACCTCCTGTATGTCCTCATCCCAGCTGCCTGACTGATGTCCTGGTTATGTGGACCCAAGTCACAACTGAGGTACAAAGGGGTACAGAAGAGTAAGAAAGACGAATGTTGAGAGTACAGACTTGCCTGGGTACTGTAATGCTTGTTATGACACGGTCTGTATTAGTTGTGTTTCCTCCTCACAAGCTGGTAATTGCTGTTATGCAGTGATGGCCTGCCGCCTTCATGGTTCAGCTTATTTGGAAAAGTGGAGCAAAGCCTTAGAGAAAAAGCTGTTAAAACTACCCTACAATCAGCTCTAGATAAATCTAAATTTATGTTTTATTTTAAGTTATAAAGGTAGCACTTGCCTTTTTGGGATGCTTTAACATCATTAACACTGATTTTTCCCCAAATGAGTTTTTTTTTGCTGGACGAGATTAGTGTAACTTAAGAAAGAAATTCCATGTGAGTGAAATTCAGGCTGGATGAAAAAATCCCCTTCCTGGATAGCTCATCTCAGTGCTCAGCATTATCTCCGTGAGACATTTCTCGTTGCTTTTCTGGCAAAGGACTGTCCATAATGTTCTTCAATATTTAATGTCTCTCAAAAGTATCACGAAGCTTATCTTCTATGAAAACATGAGGTGATGACTGTAATGGAAGATAAAATGAAAAATAGGTATGCAAAGATCACAGCTATCAGCCTGCATTTCTTTTGGCCTGGCTCCTTTTTCCTAATTGCAGTCACAGAAGTTTTTATGTATAGGGGCCACCCATGGGCACTAATGAATCTATCCAGTCAAAATTAAATCCCTAAGGAAATCCCATCAAACCTTCCTTCTTTTCTGACCTTCAGTTCATCCCTTCCTCTGTCTTCTCTCTCTCCTGCCCTTAAAACCTCTCCCTTCTGCTGAGGAGCAGAGTGCAAGTTTACTTTATCAATGGAACAGGCTACAGGAGCTGTTAATTATGTCCAGACAGTGGCTCAATTGCTGGTAGCACAGAGATGGTTTTCTTAGTCAAGTCAAGTGGGCTCACAGGATGTGCTGTGGTAACTGCACTGAAACCACGGTCAGGATAGATCTTCATCTTCACAGGGAAGGTTAAGGACTGCCAATGTGAGCAAGGCACAGATATGGAGGGTTCAGGAAAGGCATCCTCTTCTGGAGGGAGTCCTTGCAGATGGGGAGTACGGAAACTTAGGACAATTAACACAAGATGAAAGAATGGAAGGGCTTTTTTGAGAGTACTATGGCTAAAAGTGACTAAGGGAATGTAGGACAGGACTGGAGGTCCAGTATTTAGGGAAAATGCTTAGTAGGGGAGGGATGACGATGGCTTTTCTAGATCTTATGGTACAAGGGTGATGGAGGTTAGGTAGTGTGGACTCCTACAGCTAAAGACTCAGGGCTTCAGTGTATTGATTTACGGTAGGTCATTGTATGACTTGTATGTATATGGGAAAGGAAGGAAATTTTGAAGTGTATGTCTGATCTCAACCTTCTGTGTTATGCTGTTCTTCATTTAAATTTAAAGCAACATCCAATTGCCAGTAGGTAAGTTAAATGTAAAGTCTCTGCAGTTTTCTTGCAGATTAGTTTTTCTAAAGTTGTTATTAATATTTTGTAATCAGAGTTCTTTGTTTGCTATTTTCTGCTTTTCAGAAACATTCAATAAATATACAAGAAAAGACAAAACCTTTAATAGTTCCCTTAATATATTTCAACCAGTTCCCATCCTTTCTGGCAGTCTGTCCAGTCATTGTCATTTTCTGTGTTGAACATGTGACCTTTTTTTTCTGTACAGCTAGAAAAATATTTTTGTACAAATTGTTATGAGCCACAATTTTCAATGGAATTTCTTCAGATTGAAAACATGCTGTTTCTAGCTCCTAGTACACAGTTATTAAGCCATAAAGTTAAATCCAATCAAATGACTAGTTCCTGCACAGTTTCAGCTTCCCAGAATTTTAAACTTGAATCAGAAATGCAGTATTGAAAGTAAATTTCTCAGTCACCAGCCTCTACATTCAATAAGACTTTTGATGACCTATTGCCTTAGAAAATCTGATCTAACAGTTTAGGACTGAGCTTCAGCATCAGAATCTGCTGGCAATGATCACTGGAGATACGTAGTCGTTTAAAGGTCAAATAAATTTATGTAAATTAATCTCAGTGGAAGTTATAAACTTTAAGAGTTGAAAATAGTAGCTGCTAGAGATAGGTATGGTAATAAAAATAGCAAATCAACATAAGAAAAAAGATAAAAGAAGCTGAAGCTAGCCCAAAGAAAGGAAGATATATTAAACGTTAGCTAATAATATTAGCACTGCAAATGCTCCCATTCTCTAATGCAAAGGGTCAGTCTTTGAGAGGGAGTGATGGTCCTCTTAAACATGAAAAGTTGGCAACTGTAAGATTGATAGAAACCCATCGCAAAAGAACAGTTGATCTGAGGAAGGGAATTTGGCAACATTCAAAATACTACCTGTCACTGAAATTGTGATCTGCTATAGTATCTTTTTATCAAATAATGAGGAAAAGGCATTTTAATAGTTAGATTAATTTTAATAATAGGGCTAATACATGGCTATGAGTGACAAGCTATCTTGGAAGCAAGGCTGGATTTACCAATTAAACTTTTATCTCTGCCAAAAAAAAGGTGCAGACTGTTACCTAACTTCAGGAAGAAACCATAAGCTGTCAGAATTAAACATGAGTATATGATCTAGAGTGCCTTAATTGGCTCATTGTATTTGCTATGCTGGAGTTTTTTTCTTGTCTCTTCTAGTGTTAGCTTTTGAAAATCATCATTATTAATACAAAGCCTCAGTATTTTGTTAAGTTCTCCACATCATACTCATGTCTCATGTCTTATATTCTGCAAAGCATCAGAACTAAATTCTGCTGCTTGCTGTGGCAGACTGGAGAGACTGGGACAATAATAAAATTTTATATAATAAGTTTAATACACTATATATATGTAAAATAAATTTATAATAATAAATTTAATACACAATAAATTAGAAATAGATTGCATTTTTCATTTTCTTACTTACTTAATCAGTGACTGTCTCCTATGTTATTTTCTTGGAGATTAAATTCAGTTTATCTTAAGCCATCACTACACTTCCATTTTTTTGTATGCTGGAGGTTTCTGGACTGGTGACACAAAGCTGAACTGATAAGGACCACAGATCTGCAAGTTTTAATGGCTATGTAAGGTAGAGTTGGGCCACAGCAGAGATGATGTCAGAGAGGTTTTCAGTTGTAGTATAAATGTCTTAGTTGGATGGTTTGTCTAGAATATTCACCAATTATATCATTAAGGCAGGCATTGCGTTGTAATTTTTATTTTCCCCTTAACACTCCATTCAGAAGATAGGGTGTGTAAATGCTCTTCAGACCTCTTGTTTCAGGCTGTCCCTAGATTTACGGAGTTAATACCGAATGGATTATGGATTCTCTGTGCTGCTTTCCATAACACCATTTGTATGGAGACCACAGGAAAGACTTCCTTTTCTGTACACATTTTTCAGTCCCTAGGGTTGTTGCTTCCTTTAACAGAAGCCTCGGATTTTGCACGGAATCTGAAAAAGGTCCTGATGACAAAATATTACCCAACACCACCCCATATTCAGGGATAAACCACACCCTGCAACTGTAATCTCTTTGTCATTCAATAGAGTGCCAAAGACTCTCAGAAATTGGCTTGCACTGTACCAGTACTGCTAGTCTGCTTAATGGGGACAAACACAAAATAAGAGATGTTGTGGATACTGTGCACTATACCCTAAATGCACGTTGTAGACAAAGACCTTTGCCAGTGAGGTACATTTAGAGCAATCCTGAAGCCTCTCTGAAGTGTGCTGCAGCTGGGTTCCTAGAGGTAAGTCATCAGAGATGCTGCTGTTCGAGTCATCGCAGAGCATATCTTTGACAGTAACATTTCAGTTTTCATACAAATATCCAATTTATTCCCATCATCAAGGTCCATTTATGTCTATAAAAACAACAACCCAAAACCCACAGATTTGTTTATTTTAAACATTGCCCACTAGAAAGTAAAACTAACTGTAATTCCAAAATAGTTTATAGTCCTGGAGAATATTTGTATTCATGCCATTGGACAGTGGATCATTCTCAGCTAAATGCATGATAATATACTTTCTTGATTTTAGGGATTATTTCAGCATTGATCTTTACTGTGGTAATACTCTACATAAAAAAAAAATGGTTCTTCTACTATTTTCAGTCTGGAAATCAATGAAGGTGTGGTTAAATCACTTGTCTCACTTATTTTTCATGGTGATTTACACATTTCTTGGAATTTTTCCATCCGTTAAAACCTGATGGAGAAAAAGCATAGTTTTTTTTCTTAGCAATGCTTAGAGACATAGCAAAACATAGGCCATTTGGTGGAGCATAAATCAACCACTCTCTCCCCCTACATTCCACTTTACCCATTTTTCAAAATGAGAGGTACTTTAATAAATAGCAGCTCTTGCCACTATACATGCACAATGATGTTGAAAAATCGTCCTCATTCTGGTCATCTAAATTTGCAGTTTTTTAAAAAAGTCAAACTGCAGTTAACTGTATCACTGCTGTATATTTGCATTTGAAATCTGTTTTTCAGAAAGGTTTTGTCAATAGCCTGTCAATACAATCAGGGCAGCATTAATTTAATTCTTTTTACTTTTATCTTTCCTTCTAGTTATGGTTTTAATACATCTTTATTTCCCAAAGACACACAATGTGGAGCAAGCACTAAAAAAAAAGACAGAAGGAAAAGGTAAATACAGATTTGTGTAAGTGAAACAGAAAAAAAAAAGGTTAATATAAATTAAGTAAACGAGTAAGATTCAGAAGGAGGCAAATCTGGAGAAATAGCTAGCACTAGATTTGGAACCTGATTAACAGAAATCAATCTTTGATATGTGATGTGAAAATGGACAATGTATTCAGGACAGTAACACCCATCCAAGATCAAGAGATCAGCATGACAAAGCATGCAAGGAAGAGTAGGAAGGAGTAGCAAAGTAAAAATAGTAGGGGGAATGCTAGGGCTAGAAACAGGGCAGTTTTAAGAGTGGTTAGATGACCTAATCTTCAAATTACAGAGTAAGATCCCGTCACCATACTAGACAGAGAGATAGGGTTCACAGCAGATTTTCAAGGGTAATTTTAGTATATCCCCCTATCTGCCTAACCTGGAGAATATCTAAATTACACTTAGACCTTTAAAGTTCCTAGGTGCCTTGTATTTCTGCTTTTCTCATATGCAGAACTGGCAATGTCAGAAAGGCATGTCTCAATACCTTTTGTGAGTGGGTGCTAGCAGGATTCAGACAGGCCAACAACCCATGTTCCAGAAAACAGGAGCAGTACACTGAGAAGGCTGCAGCTAAAGTTCTGATGTTTAAAAGCTTTTTTTAGAAAAGGACATATCTGTTTTGAAAACAAAACATTTTTTGCCAAGCTGGAGTAGGACTGGAAAAGTGAAGTTTGAGGCACAAACCTCTGCTTCGCATTTCCTATAGCAAGCTTAGGAAACTCACTTTTAGCTTCCTGGCTTTTATTTTCCTTATTCCTGCTAAGATTTTCCTGAACTGTGAATTCCAGTAGCTGTGAGAGCATTTTTGGCTAGTAGTCCAAACCTCAGACTCATTTATGAAGCCAGTCCAACAGAGGGAATGACATGCACCTCACAGAGTCCAGGCCCTCTCAACCATGCAAGGCAGAACTGTTATTCAACAGTAATGCAGGTCTCATACTATACCATTATTACTTGTTTTGTTGTTTTTGAAGAAATTTATTGATTTAAGAATTTATATGTAATTATCTTTGTCTTTCATTTGATTTCCTTTTGTAATTTGCTTTTCCTCACCTGCTCTGACTCTATCCCAGACACTCTATTGATCTAATGGTGAGAAATGAAGATATGGGGGCAGCACCGACTGTTTACAATGCACATGCAATTAAGACGGTAAACTTCAGGGCTCTTCTTGAAGCTCTTCCTCACACATGCGCTTGTACTCCTCATATATGTACACAAAACAACTAACTTAATTGAAGCTGATAGTTGTGGTAGCATAAAACCAGGATGAAAGAGAAATGCATCAGCTCTTCACTTAATAGGTACTGAAAGCTGAATTCACTACTAAATCATATTATTAATTCTCCCCTGAATAGACATATGTGTATGTACCTGCTCACATGTATGCATAGATCCTGCAGGCTATCTAGGTGTTACTTACCAGTCTAGGTTAAATACAGAAAGTTATTGAATGCACTTCAAGGTTTATGCCCTGTAGGTAGTAAATATCTTAAACTAAAAACCTGGCAGAATCTTTGAAGAAGCCACTAGAAAGATGACTAGGTTAGCTCACAGACTTTTTTCTTTTTTTTTCCTCTTGCAGAGCATCTGTGGTTTGAAAATATTAATTTGAAGAAAAGGAAGAATTCTACTTCGAGACTACTTGCACTGGGATTACTCATTGAGCTTGTTTCACTGCAGTAGTGGTTATTGGAACATAGCTGAACCAATCGTTGCATTTGGCAGTAGGGTGAGTTTATTCTAATTACATGCTGATGTAGGTCTTGGTGAGAAGGAGGAGAATCTACACAAGCTGCTTTTCTCTCTTGCACTGAATGGGGACCATAACTGAAAAAAGTTTCCTCTCTCGGTTTAGTCTGTGTCCCAGACTGTTTTCCTGCAATTCCAAACGGCTTACACTGTTCTTTTCTCATCTTTGTTTCTTCATAGTCCCTGGAGGAGAAGCAAGGAAGGTAAAGGAAGCCAACCATCCAGAAATATATTTTAGCTGGACTCGTATTTTAGAAACATGCAGCTTTACATGGAGGGGATATATTCTATCTCTACAAACTGCTGTAAATATTGACATGTTGCAGCTCACAAGTTATATTGCTTCTTGATCCGTAATGAATTAAGTGGTACATAGCTGAGACTACAGTAATTCTATTTCTGACATGGTGCCTCTTGCTTTCATAAGTTTTCTGCTCTGCTACTCTTGTCTTGGACGAGGATTTGTCTGAAATTGTTATAAATTGCTATGCCCATTATTATTTTTGTGTGCTATTACTATATTTTACATACAAAACTGACATCTTTCCATAGACTTCAAGCTTGTCTCACAGAAAAGCACTTTCACGCTTCATCCAGTAATTTGTAAAAATGTGTTCTTCACTATTCTAAAGGATTATTAGATAAGCTGAAAAATACTTGAATGTGCTTTTGTTAAAAAGGTATACAGTTATTTGGTGAATGCTTTTGAGCTTCAAGTTCATTACAAACACTTGCCCTTTTCACTACACAAATTATAGAAATCATTTGGTATTTTTTCTATGGTCTGATTGGGTGATTTATGTCACTAAGCAACAGAAAACACTGGGTACTCAAAATTTTACAATAAAGTATTTGTGCTTTGTTCATTGGTTAAATACTAGTAAAAATATACATTACTGTTTCTGTGTTTTGTCTGCACAGTCGAAGACCCTCTATTTAAAAAAGTGGAACAGAAACACTTGATGCTTCTAACATCTTGGTGGCACTAGTGTTCACAAGCCGGTTCTTGGTAGCTTTCAGGTCCACTGAAAATCAGCTGTAGACACCTAATTTCTGTTAGCAGGCAAGCACAGAACTGCCTAAATTTTGAAAACTTCAATGACTACATTGTATCTTAGGTTTTTATTTATTATGTGTTTCTCCCACTCTTTCCTGAAAGATTTTATTTGGAAAGCAAGTTTTGATACTTCTTACTCTACATGAAATGAAGGCAGTACTTAATATCATTACCATTACAATATATGAAATACTCAATAGTCAAGCAATTTTTCTGACAATGTTTCTGTTTTCAAACCAGAGCTACATGTCACTGCAGATGTTTTATCCATTGGGCTATTGGGCAGCATTCTGTACCTGCTTCACTTCTGTGAGGGACTAAAAGGAAGAATTGATCTGATTTCCGTTTAATTCCAGAAGGCAGTTTGCAGCTGCAAATGCAGGTTGAGACACCAGCCACTGAAGTGTTGGTGTTAGGCTATATTTATCTTCAGCCTTTCCTACTCATTAGCTTTTTTTTTTTTTCTTCTGCTTAACATAGAATGTATTTTGAGTGTCTAGCTCTCTAGTGAATTGTTGATGACCTGAAAGAGATGAGAGAACACCTAAGTCCCGCTTGTGAGGAAAGCTGTTCATTTATGGGAAGTTGACAAACATCCTGACTCAGTGTGATTACAAGGAGAGTGGAGGGCATTTTGCACCGTTTGGACAGCCAGCACTTTACTGCACATAGTCTAAATATAAATTATGACTTTAAAATGTTATCATTAACAGACCACCTAAAGTTCAGGCATCAAATTGAAAGTCTTATAGAAAAAAGGTTTTAGAAAATCACTAAATCTTTTATTAAATCTGTTAATATATTTAGAAAATACAGGCTTTCTTTTGTCCTGTATATCTAAAAATTTGACTGATTCTCCCAAGTAAATCAGTCTGCCTGCAAGAAAGGTATTACATATTCATGCAAACCATGTCTTACTGGTATCCTTATCATCACAGCTGTAACAGAACACTTGACTGTTTAACATTTCATATGTTTTTCGTGTCAGTACATGTAAAGCACTCAAGAGTACATGGAAACAGGCTAGGAAGAGTCATTAAAAACAATCAAAATGACATTCATTTTTGAATGAATATTCATGGATATTTTTTTCTGTTATTTGCACAGCAGTATTTAAAACATATTAATTTGGAGTTAAGACCTGTCCTGGTTTCAGCTGCAACAGAGGTAATTTTCTTCCTAGTAGCTGGTACAGTGTTATGTTTTGGGTTCAGTGTGAGAAGAATGTTGATAACACACTGATGT
>JANXJC010000078.1:27737517-27754763 GCA_027564655.1 Leptodon cayanensis
TCCTTGATTTTAGACCAAACAGTACTTAGCAACAACTGAAAACATCAGTGTTATCAATATTCTTTGCATACTGAACTCAAAACATAGCACTCTATCAGCTACTAGGAAGACAATTAACTCTATCCCAGCTGAAACCAGGACACTAATGCTGCTTTTGACTGCACTATACTTTCTGATAGACAGTACCACTTTGCTTTGAGCCCCATTAGCTGCACTGTGGTGATTCCAATATCAAAATAAGTGAGTAAATATATCACCGTCTAATGCCTTGTACTGGATGCCTAGATTGTGTGGATCCAAGAGAGAAAAATCTGTGCATTCAAACAACAATTCTACTTGATTTGTAGGTGTAAATATAGCTATTCTCAATCAGTTTTTTTACAGGTAACTTTTCAATTGTTACCAAACCCCAAATTCTATTCCTGAGAAAACACAGTTAAAAGAATTATATTAATGATATGTGTATCAACCACCAGTCCTAAGCAAAAAACACTACAAATAACTCAGTGTATTTCTATGTAAGTCCATGTTTATGAACTGAAGAAATCTTCTTCCATTTTCATTGTATTCCTTGAAGGCAAAAGCAAAGACTTCAACAAACAAAGCAAATGACCCACCAAAAATCTATTTCAAAATCGAGTGTTACAGTGGGTTCTTTCTGTATAACCTACCTTGAAAGCCAAAGTAGTCTTATGCTAGTATTGAATATTACATTGTCATTTTAGATATGATGTATAAGATATTTTTTTTTAAGCTACTGAATCTTATAATTAATCATACTAATCATAGACTGTTTGCTGCAACTATAGCGGTTTTGTTGCTTCAGCAGTCTTCTGCCTGCATGTGTGCACTGATAAAGAAACACATGACAGCTTATTATCACAGAGTGTTTTCTCCATAATGTTATTACTCTGAGGTAAATATCAAAGCATTCAAATCTGGAACAATGACAGTTTGATTCCAAGCAAGTATTGAATACCATAACTTTTTTAAAAAGGCATTTTGTTAAAATTATCACTTTAATACATTCTGGTCTAAAAATAATTTATTTCCAGGTAGTAATCTTGGAAAGTGCAGCTGTACTTCTATCATCTGTGGTGTTCTGCATTAGCCTTTGTGATTTCAAACAAGTTTCTCTCTCAAAAATCTTTGCTGGTTAACTGGGTCTCTGAATGAATACCTCTAAAACATTCCCTTAAGTTTTTTTTTTAAAGTTTCTTTCAATGACAATATTACTATATATGCCTAAAAACCTTAAAAAAAAAAAGCTTTTGTAAGTTGCTTACTTGGAGATGCTTACATGTTAAAATAATTATAAATTTTTATTGGAATTGTTATTGGATCTTATTTTACTTTAGTCTGACTAGCAGTTAATATAAGGTGCTGTCAGTAACAAAAGTTCTTTAGTCTGTCTGTCAAAACTCCACCACAGATTTCAATCAGGAAAGAGAGATTATTCTGTGTAAAAATGGAGAAACATGCTTTTTCAGTGGCTAGCTACTCTTATATGTAAAGAAAGCTTCATATACTGCCTCACAACTCATTAGTGAAATCATGACCCATGAACTATATGATGGTTCAGATGAACTTTACTGTGCCAACTTGCATCTCCCAATAGCAGCATGTTCTCATGTGTTTCCAATTGGTGATATAATTTTTTATTAAGAGAGATGTTTCCACTGATACTCTCACCTGGCTATTGTGCAAACTATGCAATTCAGCCCCTACTATTTCAGTATAAAGGTCTGAAAAACATTGAAGAGATGATATGTTGAATCAAATGTTTACAACATGTTCTGACCATGATCATTCTTCACTCAGTTTTAGTAATTATTGGATGACCAGCATGGTGTCTTGGCACCTGAATGACACCAAATTCTCCTCTGACATCATACACTCCCCAGAAAAATGTTGGATATTCCACTGTAAGTGTCTTTTCATTCTTGCACTAACAAGTGTAAGAAAAAATATAACAATGTCCATTCTTACAAATGCTCAGTTGCTTCTATCATGGCTGTTCATTCATGTGACTGGCTTCAGCTCTTTGTATTGCTTCAGTAAAATGAACGTATTTTCTAAGTGTTCAGGTCTTAGCAGAAGAGTTCACTCATGCTTTACACCCAAAATAAATAATATGATAATGCACAGTTGCTACTCATAAGCTGCTAGCAAGTGCGATTTAAATACTATGGGTACTTTCTGGTCAAAAGACAAAACCCAACACAAATATGGCAAAACACATTGTAATCAGTCATTTTTCACATGATGTAGAAGCTCCTATGTTATTCATGGATATATAGTATAGTAAAGCTATTTTCCTGCACTTACTGGGTCATAAAACACAGTTAAAATTCAGTGTCTGAGGGAAAAAAAAAAAAAGAAATTCTTCTGTCAGGCTCTAAAGACAGCAACAGCTAAAGCATCACTGACTGGGTTGAGTGTACTATATAAATGCTACTTTGATAGATAAATAAAACAAAAGCTGTTTTCCATCTGACTTTATTAAATAAAGTTTAACAGAAAACATGAGCTTTAGAGCTAATGAAATATTTGCATAATGTTAGAAACAAGTTATTGAACTGTATTTTTTCATAGATTGAAAATATTAAGTGTAATTTTAGTTTTTTTTAAAGAATCAAATTCTACATTCATTAAAACCTAGTGCAAAATTATACATTTGTTTCCTTTGTTTCCTTTCCTTCCTTGCTAGCTTTCTCCTAAAATAGTTTATCAGTCTATATTAGGACCAAAGACACTGTATCATCATTTTATGAAATACATTATAAACAACAGGTTAGACTTTCTCATAGTGGAGTCAAAGCTCAAGTTTTCTGCTGTTCAACACATTTATCAACCACTTAAATACACTGATTAATAATTTTATGCTTTCTTTACTTTATATTATAACCACCAGATACTTTTAACAAAGTGACGTGTGTGTTTACGGCATGGAACATGAGTACTGTTTGAGGACTTGATCATGGTCACTCTTAGAGAGGGAGGTGGGACCAAGAGGTCCCTTCCTGCCAGAATTTCTGTCATTCTGAGAAAAAAAGTGCTGATAGTGAGCATAGGGGCAGAATGAACACCTCAGGTTTTTTTCTACTGATATTTCTCTCCCTGGGAGAAAGCGAAATTATTCAGTAGGATTTTCCTTAGCTTCAGTCTTGTTTTGTATTCATATTCCACAGATTATCCTCTTAATTACATAGTCGTGG
The DNA here is from genome assembly GCA_027564655.1 of Leptodon cayanensis. NCBI lineage: Eukaryota > Metazoa > Chordata > Aves > Accipitriformes > Accipitridae > Leptodon > Leptodon cayanensis. The sequence goes on from JANXJC010000078.1 coordinate 27,740,736, forward strand.
AAGATCCAGATACATTACTAGTAATTGTTAGACTATTTTTATAAAGCAAGTCTAAAACATACAAATTAAGATGGTTACACAGAGCTAAAATATAAAGGGATTACAATATATCATGAATGAGTGGAAATGCAATGCAGCAGTGTGGACAGGCAGAACAAGTCTATGAAGCAGATAGGTGAAACCTGGATACATAATAGATTATTTATTCATTCACATACCAAAACCAATTTACATAGTTATTGCCCCTCTAAAAAATGTATTGAAAAAAGAAATATTACTTATCGGGGTGAATAAGACTAACAAAAGGAATATGACTGTGGACACAGAAATGCAATGGCTACTGTAATTCTAATAACTTACCCCCCCAAACGAACTGGAATTAAAAAACACTTAAAATTTTTGGCACAAATAGGACAGTAAAGATTGCAAGCATCATTAGTGGGCTATCAGTAGAAGAAGAATCACCTGCACACAAATGATTATCCTTCCATATTGCCCCAAATGGATTCATGTAAAGCAGATGCAATACTGTCTACTTGAGTTTACAAAATGAGTGAAAACCAGCTGCAAGAGAGATGTGAATTATTCCATTTAACGCTGTAGACCTTGCATGTCCAAAAAAATTTAAAAATGCCACAGGACTCTCAGTTATACTGTTGAGTGTACCATTTTACAGCAGTCAGGTAATCAACATCTTGTTTACAGCCCCAATAGTTTAGCTAGACCTTCCAATATTTCCTTACGAGAAGCATTTAATTACTTTAAATAATAGGAGTTAATTACTTTACTCCTATTCCATGGAACCAAGAAGTAGAATGTTGGGAGCTGGACCTTAATTCACATTTGCAGACTGTGAGTGGAGAACAGAGCAAGTAGAGGCCATTTAGACTGCCTGGAAAAATATGATGAGCAAGGCCTGGCAAAGTGTGTGTAAGAAACCGGCAGTAAGCTGTTGTCTTCACAGTCAGGTGTGATACAAGCTGATTTTGAGCTAAGAATGACCTAAGAGTCAGTGTCAGAATAGTACAGAGAGATTATATGGAGAATGTGATGAAAAAATGTTTCAGTGTTATGTATGTATCAATACTTCAACTGATTTTTCTCTGAGTGGAAAGAAAAAATAAGTTTATTATAATTTATTATGTTTTTTGAATACCATTGCCATGTTAAATTCAAGGCTTAGTCCTAGTTTTTAGGTCACTTCTTCATATCTTTGGCTGCACTATGTAACTGAATCAAATGTCCCAGAAACCTCAAAAAAATTTGAGATTTGTGTCCTGAGTTTATTGATGATTCCAAACTTTTGGAATATACTAAATAAAGTGGCATTCTGAAGCCCATTTATGATTAAATTGCAACATAGATTCACTACTGAAATTACATATATAAATGTATTCATTTTTAATTCAGTACTGAATTAAAAATATTGTAATTTGGGGAAACAGATAAGTAATAATAACATACAATAAAATAATTGATAATATAGAATTGCACTTTACTAATAGTGATGATGTGCTGCATATCTAAAATTTACTGATGTATATTGTTGCCTTAGTCAAAATGGTCTGCTAGATTGCAGCTTGCATAGATTTTTTTCAAGTTGCATTCAAATACACTAATAAAAATCTGAATAGCCAGAAATGACTTGTAAAGCTGTATATGGAAAACCTTTGTAGTCCCCATCAAAATGGCAACAAAACTCCAGCAAACAGATAAACTAGTTTTATTTTCATACTGAGGCTGCTCTGTAGCTGTGGAACTTAAAGATTTCTTCCGTTTCTAGGAAGACAGTCTCACTGAGATCTTGTCACTCATTTGCAAGTACTCGTTCTGCTGCATTTTTCCTAGAAACAGAACCTTTATCAGAAAACACTTTGAGAATAATTTAGTTGTTGCTAAAGAGAGACAGATTAAAATCAAGACACAAAAGGTCTTTGAAAATAAGATAATTCTGTATCTCTTATCTTCTCTGACACTTGCCTTGAATTCTAAAAGTTCTTTTTTTAATGAAAATACGCAGACCCTCCTCTGGATTTTCTAGTATAAAATCCTACTAAAGAACTTTGAGGTCATAATGACCTAGGCAGACCAGATCTTCCTAACCCTAACCTTTATTTCGTAGCCCACTATATAGTGCAGGATAGACAAAAATCATATTTAGAAGTGTAAAATGAAGAACATATAATCTAGCACCAGTACACTCTCTTACCCTACACCATGACAAATATTTTTCTCATTCTGTTTGTCATATTACTAGCTTCCATAAATGCATCCTGAAACGTAGTGTCTAACTGAAGAAAAAAACCCCATAGTAAATACCTCAAATTTTACAATTTACACTTTTACAACATTCACCTTTAGTGGGATGAAAACATTTTCTTTTGTGATGATCTAAAGAAATGAGATATACTGATCTGTTGCAGAGCTCGAACAAATAAGGCCTATCTCATACAAAAAGTAGTTCTTATTTGAAGGCTGTAAATATATATATATTGAGAGTATGTGTTGTTCTATTTGCCAAACAAAACTCCTGTTGATTTCAACTTTTGCTGTCGTGATTCTTAGTATTTGTTAGAATTGGATTGTATGTGAAAAAATCTGTTCTGTGAGGTACGTTTCTTCTAGGATTATGACTAGCTTAGTGTGTTTCTCAGAAGACATATCTTGACAGTAAAATATGCTCAAGGGCCATTCCTTACTGTAATTTAATACTGAATTTTAGCACTGACAGGACCACCATAAGGTGTCAGCATAAGGAGACATCAGAAAAGAATAAAAACAAGGATGTGGGCTACGTGCAAATTTACAGATAAAAATAAAATAACTCTATATAACAAAGATCTGCAATAACTTATCTTGCCTTGCCTTTACAATTTAGCACATAAAATCATTCCTAACACATATCAGAAAAGCCCCCACACATCGTCTTCCTTATCTCAGTACCTTATTGAACCTCATTGTGTTGTGCCTTACAGCACATTTCAGTTCAGGAAGAAGAATGCTGCACCAGAGAAATATATTTAATACTTTTTTTTTTTTTCTGCTGGGAAAGTATGGACCACAGTTTCAGCACATATCTGAATGTTAATATTTTCCCCTACTTATACTAAGGCTGAGTGTAGCTCTTTAGAGATGTTAAACACTTAACCAAGTCTCTCCATATACCAAAGTTCTACAGATATGTTGAAGGCAACCCTTCAATAGCTGCCTATTCTATATTTCTATTTAGAAATATAATTTCACACTTTTATGTTGTTACTTCAACTTCTCTTTTAGTCCACATACACTGTCAGATTTGGACTTTGTGATTATAAAAACATACTTACCAAGCTGCCAGAAAGTCTAAAATATACTTTCTTATGCTTAACATGGATGGATTATGTATAAAGCCAATTCAGCTTTGCATTTAATCTGTGATCAATACCATAATGCATAATTTTTCTTTGAATAACATTCTGAAGCCAATTAAAAATTAACAAAAAATATCTTCTTCCTAAAATGTGGTTGTTTGCTGTTGTAGATTATTTAAGTTTAGTCTTTTATTATACTTTATTGTGAATTATTTGAAGTAGGCATTTCGTTTTTGTTCCTTTCTTTCAAGTTATTGCATTATGTATGTTCTTGTTAATTTTTTTTTTATTAAAAGTTTATTTTAAAAGCCATTTGAAGGTTAAAATTTTAGTTTCAAATGTTCCAACTAATTTTCCAAATTGAATCTGGAAGATAAGGCCATGTTATTTTGTTTTACTAAAACTGTTGAAACTTGGGAGGGTGAATGAAATTCAGGAATAAAAGCTCTTAATCATCTTCTGTTCCTTCCTTTCCCATATCCATGAGTGAAGTGATGTCCCTGATACCCAGTTAAATCTTTGTGTATTTTGTAGTAGCTATATACAAAGAGCCTCAGCTTCAGATGTAAAAGTTACCAACTTTAGGCTAATTTCTACATAGTATACTAATGTTGTCATTATACAGAATCCAAGCATTAGTACATTTATTATTTGTCATCATAAATAAATCATATGATATTTTCTGTAACTGAATTTAAATAAATTGCTTTCTATATATGGTTTCATTATGTAGGTTTAATTGTCTTTATTAGCCAAGTCGATTTACAACATTTAACAGTGAAGAAAAGATTGAACCTTAAATTATTTATAATGAAAACTTAATTAAGTTATTAATTGACTATTTATATTAAACTTTAATAATGCAATGTAAATATTTAATTATCTTCTGCAACTATGAAGATCTGGATTGAAATATTTTAAGCTAAATTAAGAGGAAGGGGTTAGGGTAACTTAGTGTAACTAATTAGTACAGTAAGTGGCATATGCAGTTGAAATATCTACTTAATTAATTAGAAACAAGTGTCAGTGACTGAAAACCCAATCAATGGGATATAAGAAAAGAACTTGCAGCACTCTAAGAATCCCTAGGAAAAAAAAACAAATTGTGATGTGCTCTTTTACGACTTTTTTAAGGTCTGCTTGCTCATAAGTTGCACAGAAAAAACAAACACAAGACTGAAATAAATACTGTGTTAAAAATTTACAAAACATCTGCTATGTAATAAAGATGAAAAGTGAGGGAAAAAGAACCCTTGACAACAGAAGATTCACGAGAGAGAATAAGAAGAGAAAATAAATGTATAAAATACAATAAAAATTAGGAAGGACGAGTTCTAATTGTGGAACTTACAGGTGAGAATCAGTACAGAGCAATGAATACATATGATAGTTCATGCAGGGCTTCTTCTGGTGTTCTAGGAGGATTCACTTCATTAATTCAGGGCAACCAGCTGTATTTGTTGCTACTGCTACATTCTCAGGGTTGGGAGAGATTCCCCAGTTTTGCTCCAAGGTACAACGACTACTTGATGGATCTGTGTAAATGCATCTTTGCTTTCTTCATGTTGGTCTTCTTCCTTGATGAAGGCTCCAACACTCAGATTCCCATTCCTGGCTTTATCTGCAGCTGTTTTGCAGATGAGATACTCAGAACATTCTGCACAATCTGTATAGAATTCTTCCCCATGAACATCACAATTAATTTGGGGTCCATTTTCCCCCAGGTATTCCTGCATTTTCTACCATCAGAGTTCCCTCCATGCCAGCTTTGGTAAGTAACTCCTGCGTCTGGGTTTTGTAAGACCTGCCAGGAGGAGCCTTGCCTCGAGTCCTGTCAGCAGAGCAAGGGAGAATGTAGGACAGGTGCAGCAGTGTTGACAACGAGAGCAATGGTTGTTACAAGGGGCTGAGGGCAGGGTGCTGGCTTTAGAGTAGCTTAGGAGGTCCAATGGGTATCAGGGCCTGGGAAGAGATGTTTCGGTCAGGAGGGGGCAGCAGCAAGCATTACCTCTGACTGCGGAAGCACACAACTCCTTCCACAACTATTTTTAATCCAATGTGGGATAAAACTGGCATGTTGGAGGAGCAGAGCCAAGTTTGCCACGTGTTTTGTGTCAAGATGCACTTACACATATCTCTAGGAGGGGAACAAGGTGGGGGGCGTGACAACTGGGGAGGGTATTTCGGATGGGAAGGACTTTTCTGGGAGGAAAAGTGAGAAATGGGAAAATGGGAAGTGTTCACCTGAAAAATGGGAACTAGTGGACAGAAGGAACAGGGTGTCAGTACAGTGAAACCCAGCCACCTTTGGCATCCTGTCCTTTCCCAATTGTATCATCTCTGTGCTTTCTGTGGCATTCCTACCAATATCTCCTTTCATTTTTTTATTTCTGTATTAAGTATGACAGGCCAATCTAAATGTTAAGACAATACTGTACAACACTGTGTCCCATTCCTCCCCCCTCCCCCCGCAAAAAAAGTTAGATTCCGAGGCAGCTTTGGTTAGCAATAATACATTTAGTTTTAAGGTTACCATTATAACTACATTTGAGTTATGTTGTTGTTACTAGCATAAGGCAAAATCATCATATTTTTAAACTGCTTAAATTGATTTCCATCAACTTTATTAAATATGCAGGTCCTTCACATTAATGATAAAACTGAATTATGTTACACTAATCTTCTCAGTAAATCACAAATTACTAACATTTACAATAATAATTTCAGGTTTTATGAGATAAGTCATTGATTGTGGCAGATTTGTCGATAACTGTTTTGTGAGTTATCCCAGTTTGTAAGGTACTGTAGGTTAGATAATTGGCTAAGTCTGGTCACCAGACAGTGAAACTAAGGGTCGAAAACATTCGTAGGTTTTCTAATAGAGGAAGGTACCAGAACAAGAGAAAACAAGAAATAATATGGAAGGGAAGAACTGGAAAAATTGCCTTGCAAACTTGTAATTGTTAATTTTTTTTCTTTTTATAGGGAAAGGTTTCATGGGGTAATAAGATCCACACCTTTCTAAAAATACATTTTTAAAGTTAGCATATTATTGTCTGTTGCTGTGGCAAAATATGTTCCAAGGCCCTGTCTACTGTTGATTTTCATTTGACTTTCAAATCTGGACATTGCTAGCACCATTCTTGTTTTTTTTAACTATGGATGTGTAGGATGGCTACACAAAAAAAAATGAGGGAAACCCAACTATTAAAAGAAGAAAGTAAAAGGAAGGACGACTTAGGATCAGCTAATCTAATCGTAATTTAATATATACTTTATTTTCCTTTAAAAAAGAGCAAACCAGAGTCTGGGACAGTATCACCATCAGTCTGAGAATAATAGCCTTACAAGAAGATCCTTCTGAGCCATTTGCATATGATGAAAGAATTCATAAGAAGACACAGCCAACAGACTACAAAAATAGTTCTAAGAGCTGTATATCAGGTGCAATTATGCATACATTGTGATCCTTAAATGTTTAATGAGTAAGAAAAATATCTAGCATGTTAAATACATGCATCATAACTTCATTAATATGCACATTGCATTATAGAATAGACTTAGTAATAACTTGCAATAGAATGACAAAAATAATCTGATATAAAAAATCAGAAGGGTAAGATTTAAATAATCCAGAAGAAGCTCTTCTATATTTTTGTGGTTGTCCTGGTAAAATGGTTCAGAAAAGAGATCATATCTTTTTTTATGTCATCCACATGCAGTGAAGTTATGTGGTTACTGCTCAGAAATATAATTCATCCGGGTATGGCTTATGTATTTTAGCTCTTTGAAACAGACTCTCATGAAGCTTTATACAAGCACATTATGAAAAAATAATTCTCAGTTTTTGGATTGCCCTATTTATCTAAATCATATTGTATTAAAACCACCATGATTAAATTTTTTCATGAACCAATTTTCCATAGTCAAAGCTGAAGTAGTCATGACATTTATGAAATTAGGAATACTGCCACCTTCTTCTGTTAGTGCAGCATGTGCCTTTTTGTAATGTTTTCACTTCTTAGTATCTTACTACTATGAATCTGTACTCTTCTTTTATGCATTTCAGCAATTTCACATCCTTTTCTGTAACAGGACACATTCTTTTAATGTTTGACATTTAGTTTGCAGTGTAAATGTACAGCCATAGAATGACATCGTTGATACAAAACGTGATTACACAGCTCAAGCATTTTAAAAGTCTATATTATGTAGCTTGTCAGGTACATTCATTTTTTTAAAATAAATTTGACAAAATTCATGTTTGATAAGTAACACATGAGAGAAATGGAAATTTCCATTCTAATCTGTCAGTCACTGGCAGACCAAATTTCCTGTGCTTCATTTAATCTTCCATCTGCAGTTGTGAAATGAGTCATGTTGGTTAAATGGGAGCATTAGAATAGTTAGAAAATTGGGCTTCACTCTTTGGTCATGACAGATCTTGTATGTTATCAGAGATCTAGCCTGGCTTCTCAGAGATACAGATAGAATTATCTAGCCCTCTCTCATGCAAATTGACATTACTAGGAATGTTGACCAGGAATGCCAAGGATCATCTCCTTGAATATGAAGATTTTGGTTCAAACCATTGCCCTGAAAAAGGCATTTAGATTTTTGTTTCCAGTTTCCAGGCAAGTATTCAAGTCATTGACCAGTGGCAACAGGGACACAGAACACTAAGAATCTCCTGGCTAGTGCTATACCACAGTGCAAAATCCTACAACAGTGGGAAATAGCTAGGTTTAACTAGAATTAGTGCTGCTTTTAAAAGAGCAGCGCTCTTTCCCACAATAAATAAAACTTTATTTTTTTGAATGAGTTAACTGTCATAGGCGTATTATTTTTAGTCTTTGTCTTAATTCTGCAACTTATTTTCAAACTATTTAAGTGTTGAAAAAGCACTTTGCCATTGTTGCCTTTGACTACAAAGAACAATTTTGAGTTTCACTGCTTATCTCTGAAGTATATTCAAACACAGCTCTTCCAATAAGTATCAATCTAAGAACCACATTTATTTTTTCTGTCCCTTTTTAGAGATTTCATGCACAGATGAATGATTGAATAATATCTAGTGAAACTTTCTTTCTTCTAGTGAGGAAAGTCTAACATATGACTTGGGAAGACCCAACTATGTTTTAGAAGTATGCATGGACTGAGGAACCTACCTCAGCAGAATATAAACTTGTTCTGTGTCACTGAAAATAAAAGTCTGTATGATTAAAATCTTGTCCTAGTCTTCAAGACTCTCTGAACTGTAGTGAAGAAACAAAGAAATTTATACACATGGTGAACCATTTGGAAGTTGAGCCATTTATTTGTGGTGGAGAAGACTCAGCAACAAATGTCTTCCCATCATTTGGTAACCACTGAGTATTTTAGGATTGTCTCCATCTACCCTGATATATCTGTCTCATGATGCTTAAATAATTAATCAAACTGGCAAAGGTAGGGCTGAACTGAAAGGATAAATCTTTAGTCATTTAAATTCCATTTTATTATTTTATAATCCTAACCGGGATTTTGGCAAAGCGCTCATAGAAAGCTGCTGCTTTACCTCACATTCTGTAAAAGATACATCTGTAAAGCCCAATTTTTTTCTCCACTGTGTTTATTGCTGTTTCACACTCACACTGCTTTGCCTATTTCATACACCATTTACTCTCTCAAGTCTTCATGTCTTATCTCCAGAAGAACTTTCCAAAGAACATTTAGAAAGTTATAAATGAAAGTACTTCCATATGCTGCTGCATTTCATTATAGAAAAAAAATTTCCTACATTTTAGAGTGGTCTGTGAAGAAATAAGAAGATTGAGGTATTTTTGTCTAAATTCGGAGGGCTTCACTCACATTCTATGCACATTTTAAGAAACATTAAAAATCTGTTTCTTTACTGAAAAATAAACTTTCATAGCTTGGTTTCTGATGATTTAAAATATCTATTTTGAGGCTTAAAAAATAAAGCAGTTTGATCATATCTGTAGTAGCACTTCAGAAATTATTGCCTAAGAGCCTTCTTGGAACCTGCTAGAGACTGTGGGAATATTTTATCAGTTCAGATTTTAAATGCATTGAGAAAAAAATCATGCAACTCTTTGCCCAAATGTGTGTGTAACTGCATATCTTGTAACAATGATTACAATGGACATAACCACATGCAGTTACATTACATGTAATAATTACAGCATACAATTATGAGAAACATTTTTCATGAGTTAATGAGCACACATTTTTGCTTTTCAGTTCTACATTTGCATTTACTGCTTATAGCCTTATTTTTGTACCAGAAATATTAATTTGGGAGAGCAACTGAATTGTGGAGGCTCAAGCTCTTCTATCACACCAATGAGCTGAAAATACTCAGGCTACTCCTCAATATATTACTAAAGCAAAACTGAGTCCCATTATAGAAGGATATTTGTGGTATGTAGTTAGGAATGAACTACACCTCTGTATGATTTTGTGAAATCCATTGGGTTTATGTGAAAAGCACTGACTTCTAGAAATCTCTTTTAAAAAGCAACATCGTTCCATAATCTTGCTAGATTACTTCACTGTAAGATATGCACATTTTAAAATAATTTATGGACAAAATCTCTATACCTGACAATACCTCAAAGATATCGATGGTCCAAGTTTTCAGCTTATTTTAAATAAACCTATGACCGGGAAAATCCCCTCGTGCCTCCACTTTTCCCAGCTTTTGTGAAATGCTTTCTTCTCCTTAAATAAGTGTGATGTGCAATTATCCTTTACAGTGAGACACCCGAACTCAGGTAAATCCAAGTCTTGCCCAAAAGGCAAAATATGTGCAACTAGAAAGAATCTCACTAAGCTTTCCAAAGTATATCAAGTCTAAAAATAGAAAAATAGAAAATAAAGCTACATAACAGATATTAATTATGGTGTTCATACACAAGGCAGGTATATAAAGATGTTTAGATCTTACATAAACAGAAGCTGCAGAGGGAGAAGAATGAGCCTTTCGTTTCCTACAGACCTAAGGCTTGAGTGCTCTTGCTTGTGTGGATTTCCTGCTCTCATAAAAAAATTATCTTAAAGTTGCTTTCTTTCCTTAAGGTACTCACAGAGCTACTTTTTGCTACTTGGCCCTGTATTTTCACAGAAGCTGCTGGCACTTGCCATCATAAAAACTGTAGAGATCATTAAATCTCTATTGGAATTTATTTAAACCTTCTGTTTGATTGCAGCTTCACTGTTAGGGGGTAAAAACAGGGAACTTATTTCCATGAGTGTTATTTCTAAAAATATATATATCTCTACATCATTTCTTATACTTCTTTTTCTGTCTGGTTTTAATTTAAAAAGTCTAAGTAATCTAAAGTCATGTTTAGCACACATGGCCTCTCCCTAGTCTTTTTTTTTAATCTCAAATGCCTATGGAGAGTATACAATACTCCATGTCAATAAACCCTTACCTGGGATGTCAGGGACCTTCATGTCATTTGTGTCATGTGCTGTCTTTTGGTGGCTTGTTCAGCAGGTTCCCAGATTTGAGGTCTTGAGTTCTACAGTAAGACAGGACTGGAATGAAACCAAAGAGTAACTCCAGCTTGCAGGTACGTGTAACTTATTTGTATTTTGCAATCTCTGTCAATACAAGTCTGAACTACAAGGCCATACACAAACTCTTGAAAACTCTCTGGTGTGAAGGCACTGATTCAGGAAGCTAGAATAGATATGAAGGTCAAAACAACAACAGTGGAACAAGGTCCATCAGGCCTCAAAGAAGAAAAAAGAATAAAAAGGGGCTGCCTGAGGCTATCAAGTGCAAACTCTATGTGATACCTTGTCCACGAGTTCCCAAAGTATTTATGTCACCCCAATCCCCTGCATACCTCAAAGTGTAAAATATTTTCTAATGCCTCTAAAAAAAGTTATGTCTTTTGCATAAGAGGAAGAAAGCAAGAGGAATTAGTAAATGCAGCAGGATTCTAGGTTTCTGCCACTAGGGAATAGTTTCTTAAGTGATTCCAACAGGTTAAATTTCTTTCTTAATTTCTTTCTCATGTGTAGCAAGAGTGCTTTACAACAAAAAAATTGGTGGTGGTTATTCAGAATGTGTAGGAACATTACTCAGGGACTGATTGTAGAAGAAAATCTGATCTGATAAAGAAAATCTGATCTAATAAAGAAAATCTGGATGACAATGGGTTTAGTGCAGAAATTATGATTTGTGCTTATAACATTTGTCCTACAATGCCACATAATTACAAAATATGTTTTTTAAAAATCAAGGATTAAGTGCACAGCATATACTCTTAATCCTGATATCTTCAACAACACCATGGTGATAATGTCACAAAGAAGAGATGCTATTAGCTATAGATGTCATTAAGAGCTGTAAATTTAGGAACTAAGGCAGAATTAAAGCTATGGTTCAAAACACATACCATTTTGCTGTTATTTCTCTCACTGAAAGCTACCTCTACAGTCAAATACACTACAAACTCTTAAAACTTCTGAGATCCAAAATGATATAGTAATCAGCTATTTTCTGACTAGGATTTATGAGTCAACCAGCCTCCACCAAAATATCATGTATCAGGGAGTTCATCCTATTGTTTGGTATATGGAGCTGTCTGTTCCAAAAGGATGTCAGAAGTCAAATGTGATCTAAATAACTAATTAAAAAGCTGTAAGCAAGAGAAAAAGTAATAAAGTAAAGTAGTTGTAACAACTGGGCTTAATTGTGTCTTCATTTTAAGACTATCAGTGAGAACATGATTTAGTGTAGTTGTCAGAATCTTCATTTAAGGAAAATCTGAAGCGAGAATTAGAGTGATCCAGCAACTTCAAAGAAGGGAAAAGAAGATACAGTTATCTAGAGAGCTAAAGAGTCATTTGACAATGCAAGAGATAATAATTTATAGCTCCAGACATTTTAATCTTTCCAAAAGATGTAGAGTGAATGTGATACCAGCAGCATCACAGAGGGCTGCTGCTTTTGAGCTTCACGCTTGAACTGTCATATCCTATATAATAAAACAGAATTAGGATTGGAGGACATACAAAAATTTGTATCTTCATCAGCCAAAACCATTCTGTCAATTTCAAATATATCAGATAGATATTGTAAAATTTTTTGAAATTGACCTTTGTGGTTTTTTTGTTTGTGTGTTTCTTCGTTTTTTTTTAATCTAAACATCGTCAAAGATGAAGAAGAGCAATGTTGTTACCATTTGTGGATGATCCAACAGAACTATTGAGTTTCCTGTAGAAAACAGGAGAGATTTTGAAGGAATAGAGAGGTATCAGAGCTTTATGTATGGTCAACAGCAAGGAGCATTATCTAGGTGGTAAGCAGTTTTGGACAACAGCCTTGGTGAGAGACCACTGCTCATTCTTTCTTTGAATCTTCCCAGCAGCTGTTTGGGATTGAACCTATAAGCTTGATTTGTCCCTAAAACCCGATTCATTACTTCATTGTAGACACGAATATGCTGGAGTTAGATTCCAGCTATGCAACTGGATCCCTGGGAGCAGACAGTGCTCCAAGGTTAATCTAACAGCAGGGTGACAGTCTTAACCTTTCCGTCTGTGCATTCTGTTCCTGTTCCTGTTGATCTCCAAGTAGGGATAAGTCCTTGAAAAAAGCTCTTTCCATTTATTCAGAAAATATCTTAGAGTGTACTTTTATCTCAGCCTGCCTTGACACTTTATCTTGTGAATTTCACAAAATCTATGAACCTGAAATGAATGTTTCATGGGACGTGCTACAGCAACAGAAATACTCATTCTGATATTAGCAGTCTTAAAAGGGAAAGAAAGGGTTAGAATGTTTAGGTTGACTTGATTAAAGGTATTACAAATTCAGGGCGGCTGTCAACCTGTTAAATTTTGAATACTGGATAGAATGGTAGACAAACTGTAGAAATGACAGGCTTAAAAACAAGTAAATTCCCAAAAGCCACATGGTATTTCTTCCTTCAACTAGCTTTTTACCTCATTTCTACAATTTAGAAATGCAACTGAAAGACTCATTTAAGTAAAATTGCTCTCAGCTGAATTAAGTAACAGAAACATCTTTGGAAATAGTTGCTGACAGAAATAATTGTTAAATTAGGTATTCTGAATGTGTCATAGGTAAATTTTTCAGAGGCACTTACATGCTGAGTCAACAGCTCCTTCACAGAACTGAATCTTGAACTGAATTCAGTTCTAACCACTGGTGAAGGCAGAGTATGGCTACACAGAACTGCTGTGATTTGCATTATTACTATAGAACATCGCCAAGCATATAGGGTGAAGATCATTCTTGTTGCTCCTACCTTGGTACATGCAAAAAATGAGACAAGCTATCAGCTGATATGTTCACAGTGTACTAATCTGCACTGAAGTGTAGTGGCCTAGAAAGTAACTAGTGGAGAAGAAGTCATCTAGATGCACAGGTAGAATTTGTAGGTCTGCAGGTGGCACACCTGTATGTGCAGCTGGGGAAGGTGCCTAGATTACAAAGCAGAGCAAAGAATGAAGGGCAGAGAAGGTGTGATGGGAGTTTATCGGTTAGCTGCAGTTATAGTCATCTCTGTCAGTGTAATGATGCTATTTTAACTGCTAAAAACACTCCGTATAAACAAGTGTCCTGGTTTCAGCTGGGATAGAGTTAATTGTCTTCCTAGTAGCTGGTACAGTGCTATGTTTTTGAGTTAGGTGT
>JANXJC010000078.1:27768147-27786146 GCA_027564655.1 Leptodon cayanensis
TTCACATAATTCAAGATGCCGAAAACTATTTTTTCAGCAAGTTTCCAGAAAAGTGTGAAACAGATTTCTTAAAGCTTATTTCATGAGCATGTCAACAAACAGATGAATCCCAATAAAACAATATACATAAAAAAATGTGAAGGCTGACAAGGTAGTTCACTTTTCTTAAATCTAGTAATCAGCTGCGTATTTCACTGTATAAACAGTGACCTGTTGTAATATTTCAGTGAATTCTTATTAAAAAAAGTATCATAATAAGCCCTGCAACATATTCTGGGTTCTTTTCTATTGTAAAAGCAAGGAGAGATCACAGTGTGTGAAATTTGGATGACAGAAAGCTAACTGTTCCTAACTTTTCTATACTGTTAGATATTTTTCTTGCATTATCTTCCTGTCTGTGCCAGGCTGAGAAAGACAGAGAGACACACTAACAGAGACAGAGTTATGAAAATGTGGTTTGATGTACATGTTTCCCCTTAACTGCTCCAGGTACAGTGACAGGAGTGGGAGAGGGAACCCACCCAAACAGAACCGTGAGAAAATGTTGGCAGCTTAAATAATTAGCATAGTAGGTTTCCCATGAGCCTCTTCCAGTACTGCTACTGCTTACCAGAATAATTTCCTGATTATTGCTGAGTGAGCTCCTAGTTCAGTGGCCCCATATGTACTTCTCTCTGTTTTCTACTCTTGCCTGATGACAAAGTGGCACTCATTATTATTGAGATTGCAGAAGCTCAGGTCAATAAAGTACATGCAAAGTAGTTGGTTGCCATAGATCCAAGACGGGTTTGCCTTCTTATTTTGTTGTCTTCAAATGGCAAGTTTATCATCATTAAGGAATGTGGTGTCCCAACACTTCCTTTCTGGAGTATTTCAGATTTCTTCTCTTGATGGAAGAGATTCAGGGGAGTGGGGGAAATCTAAGTTCAAGGACAACTTACTCCTATCTGTATTCTGGCTGCATTTCTTTCATGCCACTAGCACTCCTACAATTTGTTTTATGAAAGACTGGTGAAGGTGCCTGAAAGAGCAGTGACTAATCTCCAATGTAACATCACCACAAACAGTGTTTCACACACACACAAACCTTGAGTTGTGTCAGGACTAGGGATACCATTTGTACATTTTTTAGCCTTAGACATGATGAAACATGAGAAGATAGAGAATCTAGCTGGAGGTGCAGCATAAATGGGAAGGGATTTCAGTTTTGTGAAGAATCAGAAATAGCTTTAGGAGAGGTAGGGTCTATACAGATAAGAAGTGTCCTCACAGAAGGAACAGCTGGCATTGGTAAGGAGTTTAAAACACAGAGGGACTGTCACTAGAAGGGAAGAGGAATAAGTAAACAGACAAAATAAAAATGTGATTGAGAATAAACAAAGAGCTGTTATGAAAATAGATATTGTGAAAGAACAAGTAAAGTGTTGCCAGTGAAACCTGGAGAGCAGCCTAAACCTCAGATTTTTTTAATAAGAATGTGAAGAAAAATAAAATCAGAGTAGCTACAGCCTATGAAGACTAAAGTAAAGAAAAAAGAGGACAAGTGTGTTTGGAGATACTTAACTTTATGGACAATTGGTAAATAATCCTCTAATTTGTAATGACAGAGAATTAATATAATTCACACCAATACAGCTATCAATGGACTTCTGTAGAATTGACTCAATGAAACTGAGATGTTTTGCTAAAGGGAAAATTAATAACAGACTAAAATGAAGCAGTATGCCAATGACACATAAATAGTCATTAATGAACCCATATGAGAAGAACAGGTATATTTTATGTTTAGTGTCAACAGGTATTTTCAAAAGATATTAGGAACTGATATATCTGAATGAGCATGCTTTATTTCTTAAATATTTGAAAGTTTCACATTTTCATTCATGTAGCCTTTGTAGCAAGAAGTTGAGTAAAGTGAAAAATAATGACTGAGTAAGAGTAGCCTAAAAAATTTTACATGCTGTTGAATCTTATATCTTTGTTCTCAGGTGCAACTCTATTTTTTAACTATAGAAGTGAATAAGAGGCCTGACAGAATTTTCAACTCATATCTTGAAGTTCATTTTTCAAAAAAAAAACAACCGGACACACTACATTCTATTGAAATTATTATTTAAATTCAGTCCCATCTTAAGGCAAAACAAAACTGAGCTACTTCACTGTGTCTTTTTTTCTGCTAGAAAATAACATACTAGAATTGAATGTAACTATCATAAATCACTGAGAATTAAGTTTGACTCAAAAGGTTTGGAGTACAATATGCATGACAAATAAAATTATGAAGCAAGAACTTTCAGCAAACAGACTGTAGTTTGATTAACTGTTGTAAGTCAATAGTGTGTTCTTTGCCTTTTCTGTTAATAGTAACAACTAACTATTGTCAGTTTAAGTGACTCTGCTGATTGTTCACTTGGCTTCAATACTTTCACAAAGACACATGTTGTAAGAAAGCTGGTGATCACTCTTGAGTAATATATCAAAAATTCTTCAGTTTAGGGAAAATTAAACAGGCAATTGTAAACTGACTAGAGAAACTAAAATCTATTTGATTGTCTCCATAATGTTTTTACAAAGGAAAAGTCTTAATAAAGAGACTTTGAGAAGCTGGTGTCTCATGGCTTGGACAAGTGTACTCTTCACTGGGTAAAGAACTGGCTGGCTGGATGAGCCCAGAGGGTTGTGGTGAATGGGGTGAAATCCAGTTGGCGGTGGGTCACAGGTAGTGTTCTCCAGGGCTCGGTGTTGGGCACCATTCTGTTTAATATCTTTATCAATGATTTGGATGAGGGGATTGAGTGCACCCTCGGCAAGTCTGCAGATGACACCAAGTTGGGAGGTAGGGTTGATCTGCTTGAGGGTAGGGAGGCTCTACAGAGAGATCTAGACAGGCTGGATCGATGGGCCGAGGCCAATTGTATGAAGTTCAGCAAGGCCAACTGCCGGGTCCTGCACTTTGGTCACAACAACCCCATGCAGCGCTACAGGCTTGGGGAAGAGTGGCTAGAAAGCTGCTCGGCAGAGAAAGACCTGGGGGTGCTGGTTGACAGCTGGCTGAATATGAGCCAGCAGCATGCTCAGGTGGTTAAGAAGGCCAATGGGATCTTGGCCTGTATCATAAATAGTGTAGCCAGTAGGAGCAAGAAGGTGATCGTTCCCCTGTATTCAGCACTGGTGAGGCCACACGTTGAGTACTGTGTTCAGTTTTGGGCCCCTCACTGCAGGAAAGACATTGAGTTGCTGGAGCGTGTCCAGAGAAGGGCAACCAAGTGGGTGAGGGGCCTGCAGCACAAGTCTTATAAGGAGCGACTGAGGGAACTGGGGGTCTTTAGTCTAGAGAAAAGGAGGCTGAGGGGAGACCTTATAGCTCTCTACAACTATCCGAAGGGGGGTTGTAGTGAGATGGGTGCTGGTCTCTTCTGACAGGTGGCTGGAGATAGGACGAGAGGAAATGGCCTTAAGTTACAGCAAGGGAGATTTAGGTTAGATATTAGGAAAAATTTCTTTACTGAGAGAGTTGTCAGACATTGGAATAGGCTGCCCAGGGAAGTGGTTGAGTCACCATTCCTGGAGGTATTCAAAAAGCACATAGATGGGGTACTCCATAACATGGTTTAGTGGGCATAGATGATGGTTGGACTCGATGATCCTGAAGGTCTTTTCCAACCTAAATGATTCTATGATTCTATAAACTAATCATTTTGAATCCTTCCTCACCACTCTTTAGAATAATTTCATGTATTTTGAATTTATTTTAAAGGCAAGCATATCAGACCTAGGAAACTTGTACAACAGTATTGGATCCCTACATACTGTAGATTCAGAAGAGCACAGTATTCATCAGTCAAAAATCCCATCTATTCACCCATTTCAAGATAGCCTGTATTACATGCGTTAGAGGAGCTTGTTGTAAGGAACTACACAGAGAGAGCTAAGAGTAAGCACACACATTTTGAACAACAGCATGAACCATTAAAAGTAGCTTTTCTACAAAATTTCTGCATAGAATGAAGAAAAAAATCCATCTTGCTCCTCAGCAAGATAATCCTTTCATCTTGGGTCATGTCTCATTTGAGGAAGACCTACAGGAGAATCTTTCTCACTGAGGGCTTGTCTACATGGGAAACTTGCAAAGTAAGCTACCATGAAGGAAAAAAAAAAAGAAAATAAAAAAGGCATGTCATAACTTTATGCCTACTACCTTCCTAGTATAAACACCTGCAGCTGCTTGTGTAGAGCTTTTTCAACAAGCAATATAAATTCACTGAGACCACATACCTGCATGTCTTGTCCAGCGGCTTGTTTTCAACGCACTGGACTCACTGTCATGCCCTACTTGAATCATCCTTTGCTTACCCCTTTCCCAGATTTCTTCAGCCTACAGTACAACTCGGGATAGGGTGGATTGAAGATACCAAACATATTTCTAAATTGAATGATTCAATCATGATGTCATGATCGAGTAATAATATGATTCAACATTTCTGAGAGTTGTGGCTTTTCATAATATCTCACTAACTCTACCAATAACTATTAAGACCTTAATGAAAATTGCATATGCCTGGGACACTCAGACAAATTTAACATAGATTTAATGAAAATACATGGAGGACTGAGGATTTCATGTAGGATAAACCAACTCAAGGTTTAATCCAGAAGCAGGTGGTAAAATGAGCTCACAAATCAGCACCATTATTATGGTGCCTTGGAGTAAAGTCTCTATGTACCATATTACAATTTTTCCTGAAGCAATTTATAGCAGCTTACCTGATAGCATTTAGGAGCTAGTTATCTCTCTGAAAGGAGCATCTCAGTGGAATTCTTAATTGAAAAAACACTTTTTTTTTTTCCTAAGAAACTTTAATCTTGTGATCAAATGCAAAAACCTATCTGTTATCCCTCTTTTGTTCAAAGACTTTACAGACCTCAGTGGAATTTATTTTCTTCATTATACCTTTCATGTTTAAAGTACTATTTGTTATCTCGGCATGCTTTTCAAAACCTCACTTTTAGTTTAGCACATTATCTTTTTAAGAATATGTTTCAAAGCTCTTATACTCTTATATACACAGGAAGCTGAGTGAAGACCCTGTAGTTGCTCTGTTGACACAGGAGAGACAAAAAAAAAAAAAAAAAAAAAAAGCAGGCATGATCCCATGATTTTGTTATCAACTATGTTATTTTTTCATTAGCTATCACCAGACACATGTATGTTACGTGACAGAGTTCTTTGGTGTAACATTTCATGGGTGTATTTAAAAGTTTTCCTAAATGTAGCAGTCATGTGATTTCTCAGCTGAAATTAATTTTATGCATCTCTTTCTTAACATAACAACCACCTCCAGACTACACTGGACCAGGCAATGGCAGGCTCCCAGAATTTGACAGATTGAATTTTCTCTCAAGTTGGCAGGGGGAAGCATCTACAAACTATAGAAAAGCAAATTACCGTTTGAAAAAGCATTTGAATTTTCTTGAACAAATTTCAAAAGCATTGGTCCTTTCTAACACTATGCCTTTCATTCTTGCCTTTTGACAACGTGCTATTGAAAGAATGTCTTGGCCTCAGAGTGGGAGTTCAAACTCTGCTTCTCACACCTCCTTTTTGAGTTCCGAAATTAGGTCCTTTCAAAATGTGCAACACAGACATAAGATCTGGTGCCAGCAAATCTTTTTTTAGGTTTCCAATGAAATGGTCAATTGATGCAGCAGATAGTAAAGCAAGATGTTGAACTATCTCCAATCCACATGTCTCATGGATAAAGGAAAGGCTCCAGAGCATTTTTTCACCGCAAGATGACAGGTTAACTCCAGAAGTTAACTCATTAGCCCTGTCTCTTGAGCTGTTTTGCTTCCCCAGATTCCAGCCTGCAAATGGCTCTATTCCCTCCTCTGTATTTGAGTAGAGTAGAGACTGATCTTGATTTTGTTCCTCAGGCAGAGCTTGTAACCATTAAAATATTTGTCTGGGTTGTACTTCATTCTCCCAGGTGAAGAGACCTCTGTGAATAGTTAGACAAGGGGAAAGGTTTAGTCTAGATTGCTATATCGATACTGCTCTTTTCAGGCTTCTACTGTGGGAAATTAAGATGGCCTTGCACCTTGGTTGTTAATCCTGGCCTCACTCAGATTTGAGTCCAAAAGGTTAAGTGTAAAACCTTCTACCCCGTTATCAGTCGACGTAAATGATTTTCTCTTCCACTCTTCTATTTCACATACCGCCTGTCAAATTATATTTTTTAACATATTTCAAAAGATTGAGTTTTTTCTTCAGAATTGACATAGAAAGTGATAAAAAATGCTTTAACCTATTTTAAGAAAGAATTAACTTTTTATCTTATAGACTTCATTTTTTTGTCCTTTTTTATTATAAAGCTACTCAGTATGTAGTGGCAACAGAGTCTTTCAAAAATAACTTCAAGGACATCATATTTGTTTACAGTCAAATAGAAAAAAGTTTTATCCCTTTCTCATTTTATCATCTTTATTGACTGTGCCGTTGGTCAGTGTGAGAAGAGTTTTGGATCTCACATAGCTGCCTTCATGGGTGAACTGATATATTTTACACCGTCTCAGTGCTCTGAGTGACAAAAGGCTTTTTAGAAAGCAGCATAGAAGGAACAAAGTATTTGCTTAATAATATTTTAACATTCCTCAGACAAATACATAATGTTTTTATGTACACAAATACATACTGTTTTTTTCCCTTCTGTCCATTGTGTCACATTATCCATAATTTCTGGGTCTTGAACAAAAAGCTGTAAAGAGGCTTACTCTGGTATGGCTAAGACAATGCAAAATATTTGACTTGGTTCTAATTTGAGTCGTGTGTAACTGCAGAAGTATACTTTTATGCCTCTACCACAAAGAAGTGTTACTTTGTGTTCAGAAAAGTGTTTTTTATTGTGTTTGGTTAAAAATAAAACAACCCCCCCCAGACCAACTGGAAAAAAAAAAAAAGAAAAGAAAAAAAGCATGACAGGTCTTTGAATATTTAATTAAACACTAAACTCCCAAATTTTTCTATCAGACTAGCACTCAATACAGTTGTTAAATTACACACCACAGAGTACATTGTGTTAGTTTTCTTTATTATCTCCATATTGTTACACAGCAAATCTGCTAAAAATTCCTTATTCACATTTCAGGGTTATGACCAACAAGCATATTACCTTTGTATGAACAGACGGTTAAACTTAAAGTCTTTTATCAAAGAACTTTTGAATACTACCTTCAGTGCAAATGAATTCATTTTTATTGTATAATTATGTGTGGGCTTGTTGGTTTTGTTTTGTTTGTTTGTTTGTTTCATTTTTAATATTAAAATAATGTTGAAAGTAAAATCAGAGAGGCATTGAAACAAAATAGAAATTATTATATTCAGGAAGGATCTAAATTATTGCACTTATTGTCATGTAAATGCCTCTCACTTCTTCTGATATGTCAGATAAATAACCTAACTTGGAAATTTATTTTCTCTGATCTTTTTATTTAAAAACTATTCAAGCAAACCTAACTAACTGTAAATTCAGTCAGTAATTAGCACTGTAGAGCTGAAAGTCTGCAAGAACAAGTCTTTAGATAATTGTAAATGTCTAAGAATATTTATAGGTGTTTCTGGTCATTAGTATTACTGATAACACATGCTAAATTGTACCCTGTTAGATCATATGATAGCCTAGACAGACTGGCATGTAGATGTTGTAAGTCTCCACTTTTAGTATCCTCCTCTAGGATTTATTTTTATATTAAAAAAAAAAAAACAATTATATGAATTGTACACTGCTAGCAATAAAACAAAAATCACTTAAATTTTTCCACTCCCTAACTACTCTGATACTAAGGATTTTAAGATTGCAATGGGCACGTACAAAAAGCACTAAGATTTTTTCTCTCCAGAAGTTTAATTTAAAATAGTGTTTAACTGCATTTTCAAATGTGATTTTAAAAGTCTTTGTCAAGAAATAACATATTAAGGATTTCCAACCATTTAAGAAACCTGTCTTCTGTTTTACATCCCAATTGTTTTTTTTTGTTTTGTTTTGTTTTTTAGAAAAATTGACGTGCACAGTTTAGCTTTTACTCTAGAAAGATGCACAGTTTAGCTTTTACTCTAGAAAGATACAGAACATCAGATACTCACTTTTCCATAGTTGCTGAAAGAATAAATGTAAAAATCTAAAATATTTAAAAATTATGTTTGTTTAAAAAAAACCACAAACAAATAAACCAAATAAACCCCCTACCCTCTCTAGGGCTGAGTTAGACAAGCTGTGGGGCTGAGTTAGACAAGTTAAACAACTTTTTAACAAAACTGAAGCAAACCAAGAAAATTTTAGGAAATAGTCTCCAGATAAGTCATTATATTCTTAGCTTGTTTTCACTTGTCATGTAAAAGCAGACATACCCAGAAATTTTATTTCTGTCACACTAAATGAAATATCAACTTAGATATCAACTTAGATAACAGGTATGCCTATTAAAGGAATACAGATGAAGTCTTATTTTACAGTCATGTGGTTATCATTATGTTTAATTTGGGATGCACAAAAAAAAATTAAGAGTAGATGCTAGAATTGAAAAACACGTATTTCCCATTTCACCTCATGTGACTAAGACTCCTTACTGTTTGAAAGTTCAAAATAGTTTATTAGCTGACATCTTATGACATCATCTCCTATTCATACCTATGAACACAGAATATAAATTGGTATTCCCACTACCATTGTATTTAAAGTCTTGTCTACACTTGCAAATTAAGATACAGTTTAAGTTTTAAAGAAAAATCTATTGCTAATTAACTCCCTGGGACAAAATACTTGATGTCTATTAATTTAAACAATGGACATTAAGTTTATTCCAAAAATGAAAAGGCTCATTCCAGTATGGTGAGGTATATCATCTTAACAGGTATTATTCACAGAGAATGCTGACACACTGTGAGTGCCTTTCACAGCCAAACAGTCTGCTCGGGTGTCTCTATAGTACACTTTAGTGTGTGTTATACCTTAAGAACATCCATACTCACAAGTATTCAGGAATAGTTTTTCTTGAGTGACTGCAGAACATAAGCAACCTTTGAACATAAACCCCTAAAACTCTTGTAGCCTCGGCTTTCTCATCATTAGGTAAAACATAGCTTGGTGCTGGACATGTCTTAGTACTAGAATTCCCAGTAGCCTGAGGATCAACAAAAGTCATATTACAGTGCACAAAGTATTGGTACCTATGTAGACATAGCCATGAAATAAGCATGTCAAATCTCCAGACAACTCCTTTGTCTGACCAAAGGAACTGCAGCTAACGATGAGATTTCTTTGCCATCTACCTCCTCTACTTACATCACTTAGTGTGGTAGAGACCTCCTACATAAGAACTGCCTCTACCTGGAGTTCAGCAAAAGCCACCAATTAATTCAGTCTTGCACAAAATGTATGTTGACCAGTAATTAAATTGCATTTTTCTTAGTGATTCATTTAGTCAGAAATTTCCCTCTATTTCATATGTCCCCTCATTTCAGGGGACATTTTTGACACAATATGTATCCTCATTTTGTCTTGTTTCCTTATCACAAAAATTTCTTGGTTCTCCAAGTAAAAAGCAATTTTCTTTGAATGACAAATACTGAAAATAAGTCCTTCCTGAAATGCCCATTCTCTAGTAGTCAATTCTGTATGTTTTTGATTAACCCTGTCATTGTATAACTAATTATTGCTGACTGCACTATCCTCTAGGAACTCACATAACATTAATTACATAGTTACAGCAGTAATTCATTTCCTCAGTGAAAAGTCTAGATTACTTGCAGACCAAACAGTGCAAGATTCAGTGGAAGGAAGACAGAGCTGAAACGCAACATAAAGATACCTAACAGACCAAAGACTCTCTAAACTGTTAAGTGATATCAGATTATGAAGACAAATAGTTATAATGTGAAACTGGGGTTCCATTCTCCAAAAGCTCTAATCTTTTTGGAATTTTACTGCTAAAGGCAGTATTGTTTATTTCCACTGGACTAGTACTGAGAGTACAGTTATATGAAAGTGTAAGAGTTTGCAGGCTCTGTAACCTTAAGTCCTTGGAGCAGGTATATTTAGGTTTTGTTTTAGTGTCCTTACTGTACTGGTAAGGATTGGAGTTTCTACTTTGGCAACTCACTACTACAACCATTTAAATATAGTTAAAACTAAAAGTGAATGGAAGATACAGCTAAGCAAACCGATAAGAACACTTTGATCTGAACTAAGACTCACATCACCATCTAATAACAGTGGCTGGACTCTTTCAGAGACAAAAGATAGAAATAAAACAAAGTTTTTCTATTTTTTTTTTCTTCTTAAATATCACGAAGATTTTTTTTCCACTGACTTTTTAGTAGAAGCTTTCTTTCTTCAGTAACAAGCCACAGAAGTGCACTACCTTCCTACAACAGGAGTATTAAAGCAATAAACCTGAAAGGCAGTTAAATGAAGGAGACAATACAGTTGCAACTGTCTATGCATAGTCCTGTTAAAAATGTTATGATACTGTTTTCCTGTTGTCTAGAGTTCCTTCATGTTTCTCCATAACATAAAAAAAAAAGGAAAAAAGAGGAAGGTGTGACTGCTGGGCAGTGTTTGTGCTGTAGGAAGTTCCTGAGTGGCCTAAAGATGACACACATGCAGGGAATTTGGGTAGGTGGCTGCAGACAAATGTTAATGCTTTTCTTCCATGTAGGAGAGAAGAACTGATGTTTCAGGCTGCTGGCCTCCCACTCATATTATGCTGATAATTTGGCAAGCATATGGCTAAAGTCAACAGGGGAAGACAGAATCTGTCTTTCATTCCAAGTGGTAACAAAGGTCCTGGGATAAAACTTCTGAAATTGTAGATAACATCCTGTACTATGAAACTTCACCTCAGACATATGATGTTTCTTAAAAGCCAGCAGAATTTTCTCTAATATATAAATTAGATTATTTTCACCAGCTGAGCCTGAGCTAAGCACCAGAAAGACTAGGGAGAAGAACTGGTGCCCTTCAAACAAGTACAGAATATGACAAATTCCTTAGTACCTCTGAGATCATTCAAGTGTAGTTACAAGATGTGTTTGAAGAAACATTACAGCCACTGGCTTCCTTTGGTTTTGTTATCCACTAAAAAGTAAGCTGTGCACAAGGTAAGTTACAATTAAAAATAAGACCATACAAAGCCATGAAAGACTAAGGTGAAACCTATGTGTAAACATTCATTTCAACACACATATGCTTAAGGTTAACAAGCAGAAGATCACATGCCTCAAAATGGCATTTTCCAGAGAAAGAAGGGATGTTAACTAAATGCATGGCTAAATAAAGGGATATTAAATAAAATATTAAATAAAATAATTTATTAAAATTAAATAAAATATTCCGCAACATCAGTTATTACATCATGCTGCATGTAAGAGTCACCATCTTACTTCACTAGTTTATAACTATAAAAACAATGTGTCATAAAGGCTTGATGAAGACATTCTACTTAAAGGTACATATAGTCAATTATAATGATTAAAAGCAAATGTTGTAGCATTTTTTTATTTATGTATTCCTACTAAAAGTATCATGGGGGCATTACAGCGTAATGAGTGGCCTCTCAGTAAGACAGCTTTCTTAGATTGGTGACTCAGTGTACTGAGATTCATAGTACCCAGCCATGCGTTAGGTCCACATAGTATTGTCTCTCAGAACTGTGTGACAGTATTCCAGAGAGGGGAATACCTACAGTGATTAAATCTCAATGTTTTCCAACCAGACAACCACTTCCATGAACAGAAAATATTATCTAACTTTGTTTCAAGAGAGGAGTTGCCACTTCAAAAGTTTTAAATCATGAGGAAATGAAAAGGTGTGAAAACCAAGTTTTTATAAAACAGTAGCGTCATTGTCAATATATGTATTGACAAATAAACTGTTATTCTCTATACAGGATCAAAGGAATTATTCTTAGTTAACTTCTGATGTCAAACTTTATAAAGATACAATAACAGGTCATATTATGGCTTTTATTCTGAACATGCAAGAGTGTATGTGATATTTCTTAGCTGTTGGCAACAGTGTTTTAAAATTAATTTCAGTTTCTAGCCAAATGATGAGAGAAACCTTAATTGCCTAGTAAATAATCATCTAACACAAGAAAATTTAAACTTAGAATTGAAACATGCTAGTCTATAATTACTGAAATAATTACATATAGTTGTAACACTGCTTTTGAGAGGCAGTCACATCTACTGCAGAAATTACATTTAACAGTAAATAAGCAAACAAACCTTGCATTTTTTTAATCAACGACTGAAAATGAATGTCTTTTTTAGAAAATAATCTAAAAATTCAGATGTGAAGCATCATTAAGACTATGTAAATTAAAAATTCCTATTGCTGTTTTAAATTACAGCTGCAAACAGTCACTTAGCTCAGTTTGGCAGCTATCCACAGCCATTCCTAATCTGTTAATGGAAGAGAATAAAAAGAAAACATTCCCATTTACACAGGCTTTCCCCTACTCATTTATGAAGGCAACTTGTTTTTGAAAGCGGATTATCATGAGACTGCATTCATGCACTTGAGTGGTGACTGCAAAAAATACAACTCCGTCTATGTACTATGGCTTAGCCCTGATTTTACCATATTGGTGCTGAGCAGACATCAAATTATATTTATTTGTATCCATAACTGCATAAAAGTAGCCAGCAGCACTACTCTTTAATACAAGCAAGCTAAAGATCAATGTGGGCAGTAAAAGGCTGTTTCATGCATCTAATGGACTACTGAATGGCATATAAATTAATACTATAAACTTAATATTTCTCACTTTCCTTCCTCCTCCTAGAAGAAAAGAAATATCATATAGAAAGTTTTGTCAATGTAACTGCTGTTCTACAATATAATTACTCTAATGTATTTCTGATTAATTCATTACAGCTAAAATTTGGAGAACCAAAAAGTACTCAAATTTTAAAGAAAAAAAATGGTATAATGCAGTATCAGTGTCGTTCATATAAATGAGGAAACATCTCATTCTTTTAGAGTCTAGTAATCATTTTCAAGATGGACAGAACTGTCACACACAAGTTCATTCTCTTTAGAGGTAACTACAGGCAACACCATTGCAGAACCATATTCACATTCAACAGGTGGATCTGTACCCTCTGCTCCTTGCAAATCACACCCCTCTATCGTCCATTGACTCACATACAGGAGACTCGCTGTAGTGAGGTAATTCAACTCAAGGCCCACTTCCTTTCAAGGCTTTTTTATTACTGTAACTTTTCAAGAGCTACAGAAACAGGAACTCTCCAAAAGTCAAGGTTTTGTTTTGTTAGTTAGTTTGTTAGTATTATATTGGTATCATTTTTGTTAGTATTATCTTGGCTTAGAATGGTGCAAGTTCAACTGCTTAAACAAAGTCATGAAAGCAGCTTTTAATTGCCCAGCAGAAGCAAAGAAGCAAGGTGGGTGTAACAGGAGACATAAGTAGAAAGCAATTGTAGGTTAAAGCACATTACTACTGGAAGCCACCAAGTTAGCAACTAAATGAATTACAGGGATACTTTTACAAAAGTGTTTTTTCTGTGTAATGTTTATTCTTCATGCTTTTCCTTTCTGCTAGGATATAAATAACATCAGTCAAGAACTGTCTGAAATAACCAGCACGTGACATCTGTGATGGAGATTAATTTAATGAAGGGACTAGGTCAATGTAAACTGTGACCTGAGAAAGCTGGAGGGAAGTATAAGTTTACAGAAGTTCTTGCTTGCTTGGTTTTGTTTAGATTCACTTCTGAATCTCATCCATACTGTCAAACTGCTTAGAAAAATTTACTACTCCATTCACTTGTTAGTTATGCTGTTTCAATGTTCTTGGGTAAAATTATTTGCTCACAGTTAACATTAAGCAATAACTCATCAGAATTTCCCCCATGAATGTGCCACATTTGAGACTCATGTCACAGACTTCTTGTGCTGCCAAAGAGTTCGCTGGTTTCGAAGCTTCTTCATTTTCTTTTTGACAGTCTCAAAATGTGCCCCATCCAAGAAGTTTTTATGCCCTCAGCATTCAAATGTTTGTCTTTACCAGGTATTTTTGTTCAGGAGGCTAAATTATATACTCCCTATATATATTTAATGACAGTCCTGCAATTTATAATTCAATACACAAAGGTATAATTTGGTTCACTAAATGATGAACTGGTTTCAGTCATTTCTTCAATCAATGCTTCTTCAGTCAAAGCATTTATCATATGTAGGGGAGGGGAAATGGCAGCCTTATTATGCAGAAACATTACAGTCCTACTGATTAAAAAGAATTGTTGACTTAAAAAAAGATGCAAACTAATACTCTTTAAAAAGTATGCAAAGTTTTGTGGTGTTTTATTGTTGTGGGGTTTTTTTTCTTTTTTTTAATATAATACAAGCATCCATAGGCTAAGGCACTTTTATGAGACAGTAACTTTATAGCTGTATAGTATAGTTGCAGCCAACATAACATCACTGTTATTGGGACCTTGATATGAACGGGATTACTGAACTGATCTATGTTAGAAATAAGGTTGCAAAAAAATTAAATAAAACTAAATAACTTGTATTTAACCAGATCAGTGTCATGATGATGCTCTTATTCTGGCAGGAATAGCAAGCCTCAACACAAGAGCAGGAACCAGCCAGGAATGCAAACTCTCAAGAAGGCTTTCTTTCCAAAGCCAGCATTTCCATGAAAGTAAGGCCTCTCATGGCAATTAGGTTGTGACAAATAAAATTAGATCTATTATTTGCTAAAATTGGTAAACAATGTCTGCTCAACACATGTAATCCACAACCTACCTTTCATTATGTAAGCTAAAACACTATTAGAATTCATGATATTAATGTTAAAATTATTAAAATGCTGAACCTTGTACTGGCGCATAATTCAGGGACCTCCTTGGCACTTTTCCAAGTTTAGTGAGTAAATTGCATAAATGTTACTCATTTTCCCACTCTTCTTTTTTTATTTTAAGTTTATATACAGTTCTGTAGTAACTTCTACCTTAAAAGCTAGAAAACAAAGTATTTTCTTTCTAGTTTCTAGCCCTTTAAAACACAGAAATAAAATATTTTAACATGCTTCAGAATTTTCCTGTGAGATGAGCCATACAAATCCAGTGAATTTGGGCTGATGCCCAAATGACATGCTCTACAAAAAGCATATTTTGCCCACTCAAATTGCAGAATAACTCTTCCTCAGTTGAAAAATACAGTTGCTTTCAAAACATCTAATCCAAATCATAGTACAATTCCAGTCACTTCTCAGCAGTTCTCTGGTTTGTCGTGCAAACAAAATATACATGTTGTATTACTACATAACCTCCTCAGCCCCCTTTTCCTTCCAATGTGTGCTGCCTCAAGGGAAGTAAGTTCCAGGTTTGTGCATTCCTTGTGCCAATGCAGTCTGTGACAGCCAGGTTTAGGGATAAAACTTTTTTTGGTAACCTGCTCTGCAAGGAGGACACCTCATTAGCAGCTAAAAGCTGAAGATCAGTAACTTGTATTGGCTAAATTCTTGAGCATGGATGGGCTCAGATGGTTAATTTCAGCCATGTGGTAGTATCACAAATGCAGACTAATGACCCAGGCTTTCAGATTGATGGAAAAATGCGGTCACAGGCATTTTAAACATGGAGTTGTCTGACACATATTTAATATGTCTGGGTGCAGGGAGTTACGATGACTTTATAATTTCCAAGAGGAACTGTAGCATCTCAAAATTATGAGTTATTTAGAGTATTTCAAACAAACACTGCACAGAGACAGTGAATTTCTGGTTTTCTATTGCCTCCCTGTATGCCTAACCACAGGAGAAAAAAGCATATAGAGGTTCGAGAAATATTTCCTAAGAAAAGGAACCACTTGTCCTGTTTCATTTGTGAAAAGCTTCTTCTTTAAGAATTTGCAGTCTTACAGCAAACATTTTGAACACTCATTCACAGCATCATCCTTTACAGAAATGGGTATAGGCTGAAGCTGATGAAGCAAGTCACCTTCTTTAATCAGCCTGAGCTTTCACTGGTAACATCTTTATTAGTATTAAAAAACCACTATAGCCCATGTTGAAAATGAAACTGTAATCCAAATTCCATTTTGATACATACATTCTTTTAATACAATATGCACTCCCATTTCCAAGACTTCCTGTTTGTTGATTTCTATGATAATCTCTAATGAAAAGAGAATGACCATTTCGAGTCAATTAATATTTACCATTTAGACTCCTTATTCCATATTTCCCCCAGGTGCTACTTGCCAATAACACCAAACAGTGATCACAAATCATTTATCTGGGCCCTGTAAATGCTCAACATGGTATGACATGAAGAGTAATACTCAGAAGGAACATCTCATCAGGCACAATTCATGCTAAAAGAGCCTTCTTTATTTCTTGGGTCTTCTTACTACTTCTGCATTCCCATTCCTTCCAGCTACAGTTGATCTGGTGAAGGTAGTTACTGCCTCCAGGTGCCCCTTGCTGTTTCCCTCTGTTGGACCAATGAAAAGATTCCTCCAACCTGCTGGTTTATTTCCATCAGAATTATTCTAATAAACTTTCAAATACTACCTCAGTAAGTTTCTTGTTGTTTGTGTCATGAGATACATGGGCATTTGTTTCTGGCTATGAGCTCAGCATTAGGATTAGGAACAAGATTATGATATGAAAATACATAGACCCTTGAGTACACTGGGAGCTGTTGCAGAGGATATACGGTAGATGTTTGAGATTTTCATTGTATAGAGGCCTCACCCACTACGCCAAAACTCAATTGTTGCAACGACATGGGACTTGTCCTCCCTTTATATTTCTTCTGTTTCCTTTCTCACCTAACTTGTTCTTCTCTTCCACCCATACTAACAGTACAAGGGAAAAACACCACAAAAGGAATGCTGAAGGAAAGGAGGGAAGGGAAAGTCTAAGCGATACAGTTTTAGCTTTAATTTTTTGATTAAAAAGCTGAAGAAAATTGGTTAAAATAAAAATGTTCTATGAAAAATATTCCAATCTTCAACTTAAGCTGACTTTTTTTACAGCCAGTTACACTTTTTATGTAAGTGTTAGTAGAATTTGTGGTTTCCTTTGAAAGCAATTCCTTGAAAGTAAAAAATAAGTGTTCACCTCCTTTCCTGGAGAATGCCTAAGAAAATTACCTTCGCATATGTTTTAGGTAAAAAAAATTGGACATTAATGTATCTTCATTGCAATCCCTAACAAGCCAGTATCAAGACCAAGGTCTGTTGTGTTTAGTCTTACCTAGAGGTAGATACCTTCCATATCTTTCTGCAAACCATCCAGTCCTCAAGATAATTTACAAACTTAATGTTGAACAATGCCTGCCTATACTAGAAATGTACTTATGTACCAGACTGGCATTCTGAAATATTTCTCAGAGAATGTAATCTTGACAAGAAATTGTCAAGGCATAAGTTGAAAGTTGTCTTTATCCAGACACAATGGAACTGCAGACTACAAAATATAGTTTGTTAATAATGCAAGAACATAACTGAAAAGTAAATAATACACACTTAATGTACACGTTTCCCATGAAAATATTCTCCTCACAATGGAATGTTTATCTCCCTGTTCAGTCAGTAGGCAAGTGACAGTATATTATGGTTTATTAGGACAGGTAGTAAGAGGTAAACTGTTGCTTTTACTTTATACTCATTTATTTACTCTTTATTAGCAAATCTATAGTACATGTCTGTAGTGGGTTGACCCTTGGCTAGACGCCAGTTGCCCACCAAAGCCGTTGTATCACTCCCCCGCCTCCTCAGGGAGGGGACAGGGGAGAGAAAATATAACAAAGGGCTTGTGGGTCGAGATAAGGGCAGGAGAGATCTTAACAATTACCGTCACGGGCAAAACAGACACAACTTGGGAAAAATAACTTAATTTATTACCAATCAACCAGAGTAGGGTAGTGAGAAATAAAAGCAAATCTCAGAACACCTTCCCTC
>JANXJC010000078.1:27822523-27833172 GCA_027564655.1 Leptodon cayanensis
AGCATGCCTGAGAAACTAAGTTTAAGGAATGTGTTGACCAGCTGCAGTTGTGATAAGGAACTTAAAAAAGTCACCAAAAGAGGGGTGAGAAAAAAACTTCTGACAGCTTTTGACCAATAAGGGACAGACAAATGTACAAGGTAATAAGTATAATAGGTAAAAAAATGCTGGTTTGAAAGGATGTAATAAAACTTCTACAACTTCTTTGCTTGTGCTAAAATAACTTCTATAACTTCTAGAACTTCTATAAACTTCTTTGCTTGTGCTATAAGAAGGCATACGTGTCGTTTGTCTGTCTCAACCACGACATGACATTGTTTAAACATTACTGTTGTAAAAACATAAAGAAAAAATACCAAATAGATTTGCATTTTTTGTAATTACAAATGTAATTAAATGCATTTTTTGTAATTAAAACATAAGGAATAAAGAAACAATACATATGACAGAACTAGTTTAATTAGATTTCTTCATAGCTGAATCAAAATCTAAGATGTCAATAGAAAGGCTTTGTTTCCAGAGTTGTTATAATAAATCGAATTGCAGGGTTCTATTCTGGACTATTGGATAGTCGCTAAGAAGATACAGCTGGAAAACAAGGAAAAAAAGGCAGCATTGTCACATCATTTGAAAACAATTTTGAAGGAATCGTCTCTCACTCTTTACTGGTTCTCTGAGTGAAACAAACTGTGCTTTTGGTATCAGCCTGGCATCAGTAGCATGCATGAAACAGTAATACAAATAACATTGTTCAATTAGGGATAACAAATATATGTCAATATTTGGAGAAGGAATCATCAAAAGACATATTTTCCACAAAGATACATGTAAATATGCACATGAGTACATGGTTAATAACATGTTGTCTTCTTTTCTAAAAATAATTTATGATCAACATTGATTAAAATACTGTTAATACGAATTTTTCCTGCACTTTCTCCAAAATATTATGACTTATCTCAGCAGCTTATTGTTCCTTTTTTTAGCTACAGAATGAAACTCTAATTTCTCTAACTTTTGAGTAGACAAAATCCTTGTGTGCTTGTATAATTTTCTTTGCCTAGTGATTTTTCCATTGTTCTTTCAGCAATTGTGCAGTCTTTTTTTATAGCTCTGCCTCAAATTCTCTCATTGCAAATTAACTTCTGCAAAGATCCTTTGTCAAACCATTTTGTGTAGTACATCTTATTGCAAAATAATTTTTCATTTTAAAGTGAAAATAATTTTTTTCAAAATAATTTTCCATAGCACATCGTGAAGTACCTTGTCTCTATTCCCATTTCTTCTTTACATTGCTGTCATAATTATATAAAAAAATTTCCTCACTTTAGAAGTCTTCGCCTTGACTAGAGTTCTAGATGATTATAAAGGAAAGAGGTGCTTTGGTTGATAAATGCTCCTGCTTCCAATGTTACTGTGGTATTTAGTTTTATTGATTTTAGGCATTACAGGTGGAGCCAAATGAATATGACCTCAAGACCACTGATCAAAACATTCTTAATGTCACCAATACATAAACTTCTCTTGGTTTGGGGATAAGTGCATTTCTAATGCTTCATAGCTTATTGAATTAAAACTGTAATATGATAAGTCTGCAAGACAGTATGGCAAAATATTAAAGATGTAAACATTTGATAGATTCTGCATAGTTTTGTACCTCTTTTTTGTTTCTTCTTTTGTTTCTTCTTCTTGCCAGCTCTTGCTTTTATGAAATGGCTGCATTTGTCTAGGAAGATGCATATGGTATGAGCAACTGTGATGAGACAAATAGAAGTATAACTAAATCCTAGCTTTCTAGAGCAGGTTCTCAAACAGTATGGTAGACTTTCAAAGAGAGGAAAGGGACCACTGGACATACGTTAGCAGTGAAGAGAGCAGAAGTCCCGCCAGATCTATCTCAGAATCTCTTCTGCACTCTGCCCTTTCCCCTCCCCCTTCTTCCTCTCCCCTCACGAGATTTCATGCCTCTGTGGCAGCCATGAGGAGAGTACAATGTATAATACAAGTTAAATTTGGTAGTCAGCAGAAATTACAGAAAAATTTGGAGTCCAGTTCTGAAGATGCAAGGAATATAGACATACATAAGTTTATAATAGAATTTATAATTATATAAAATATAAAAATAACACACATTTGTACATACAGGTACAGAGGAGGCTGCTGTATAAAAGACTGGGGCAAGTGGAGACTGGAGATATGTGTACTTACTGGAGAAGGAATCTTGCTCACGAAAGAGGAAGTAAAGTGGGAATGGAAAAAACAGAAATCTATAGCCTTTTGTAATAAGAGAATAGAAGGGCTGATGCAAAAATGTCAATAATCACAGCTTTAATTTGTACCAGTATGAATCGTATTTTTAGAGTTGCTTTGAAGAGCAAGAGCCAGTTGCACCACTGAATGTTTTCTTTGATGTTCAAGGAACTTTATTTTCATCCTTCATAAAGGAGTTAGAAACATCTAGACTACAATACCAAAAAGAAGAAAGGAGTTTCATTGTACTTCCAGTTCCTTGGAAGGAAGCACTTCTGAAAATTAGAGACAAAAGAAGGTGTTTTTTGTTTGGGTTTTTGGTTGTGTTTTGTTTTGTTTCTGATAAAATACACAATTCCACTTTTGATAACCCAAATGGGAACATATCCTTGCCCTCAACTGAAGGGGCAAAGCTGGGGTCTTATCACTCAAGGTGACAGGATTTCATATCTGTGCTATTTGAAGACAAGAACTGATTCAGTTTTTTGTTTGTTTTGCTTGTCATGAATATGAACTGTTCAGGGACTTAGTATTATGGCCCTAAGTACAATGAAATGGCTGTTACTCTGCTCGGTGTAATTTTATTTTGTTTTTACTGTCAATAATAAATTAACTCTATGTACAAAACCAGACATGCATTTCAACAGGAAATATCTCCTAGAATGTTCTTCCATTAAGCTTACACCGATTTGTCTTTCATGAAGGTATATGAACAACGATTTTCTCACATTTCCTAATTTTAATCAGTCGTTCTGCATAAATACATTCCCTAAGCCTATGAAGGTATAGATTTCTTGTGAAAGGTCTAGTTTCTAACTTCTTGGTACCTGTCTCATCACTGAGTTATGTGTAGTGATCTAGTTAACCACCTTGTATGTGAGACTGATATTTTTGGGGGCTTTTTCTGCTAGCTGGAATGCTTGAGCATTTCTGTATGCATACAGTGCCTCCTTCTCCCTATTTCCTAGCTGGCACCTAGAGCAGTACCCCTTTCTCGTCACGCTTCCACCAGTACACCACCCATTTGTGAGCCAGTTTCGAATAGTCTAGTGAACCACATCAGCAAAGCTCATGGGCCAGAGTTCATGACTGCAGTCAGCCAGTTACCGGTCTTGAACTAGTAGTTCACTCATTCAGTGAAAAATTATGAAGCTCTGGACTTTCATTGCACTGCAATCTTTGAATATGTTAATCTCGAAGTCACTCCATTAATCTTTCCATTTCTGCACGCAAGTAGGAATTACACCCATGTAATTCCAGCTATATGTGTTTATATGTGTCTAAGAACAGCAAATAACATGATTTTACCTCATCAGTTTGGAAAGCCAGGAATTAGGTGCGAATATTTTTCCTTTCAAAAACTGCACATCATGAAACAGAAGCAAGGGAATTTGAGAGATATGGTAATGCACCATGGACAATGGGCAAGAATAAAGACCATAACTCCATCAAAAGAATAAAGCCATTCTAACTTTTTAGGATTCACTCCAGGGTCAAACTGAGAATTAAAAATGGTGATCTAATTGATTAATATTCAACCTTGATATATGGTGGTTGATATAAGGTAGTTGATATATTCCAGATGTCAATTATATTTTATAGTTTGTAGGCAATAATTAGGCACAAGCAGAATATATGGTTTCCTCTGATGAAATAAGACAACCTGCAACGCAAGTAATGAAAGGATGTGTAGATAGGTTTGTGAAAACACAGGAAAATAGACATATGGACTCAAGGACGGGGGAAACTGAGAACACAAGTAAGAAGATAAGGACTCATTTGTTGGCATGAGAACAGTACTTTGGGGGTCAAAGATTATTTGGCATGAAAGATACGAGAAGAACAAAGGAAAAACAGAAGTTTAATATCAAAATAATTGAAAAGGTGAAAAGTTAAATGCGAGGAAGACATCTTGCCTTCATCCCAAAGACTCCCAGGTACGACCACCAGGATCAAGGACGCACGTGCAAGAAGGAGGGACAATATGCTAATGATTTCCCCGAATTCTCTGCCTTTTATTAGGAAATAATTTGTATAACCCATGAATATTCATGTAACGTGTGTATTTAAGATGTGAAGAGTAACTCGAAGGTGTGCACGATAGGTGGAGCGATCCCCCACGTATCCAGTGCTGAAATAAACATGCCTGCCTTATAACTCACTCTCTGAGTTGTAAAGTTTGTTCTGCACGTCACCTGGTCCACCAATGCTTTTTCTATGGTCCTTACTCTCCATGATCATTTAACTTTTTAAATTCATTTTACAAATAGTCAGAAAGTTGTTTCTTTCCTTTAACAGTATCACTAACACTAAGATTACCACAGGCACCTCAGCTGACAAGTTCCTGAGACAAAATTCTGCAACAAATTCATTCTGCTTTAGCTTAAGTTGACTTCAAAGGGGTTCTGCAAGTTATCCTGGGGGCTGAGTGTGGCCTTAAATTTCTGAAATAGGCCCTTGCCTGTGAAGCTTAATTCATGCAACAGCTTTTAAAAGAAACCTGTATTTCCTGTGCTTTAGAGGCACATTTTGTCAGTAGATGAAGTTGAAATCACTTTCTTTAGCTGACTTTAAGGCCTGGCAAACATTAAAGCTGTACAGATAATATGCTTTTGGTTTGATGTTTTGTACTGAATTTGCACAGCAAGGTTTTGGGGCGGAGGGGGGGAGTACAGGTGTGGCTTCTGTGAGGAGTGCTAAAAGCTTCCACTGTGTCTAACAGAGCCAATGCCAGCCGGCTCCAAAATGGACCCGCTGCTGGCCAAAGCTGAGCCCACAAGCAACAGTGGTAGCGCCTCTGTAATAACATATTTAAGAAGGTGAAATAACTGCTGCACAACAGCAACCAGTGGAGAGGAGTGAGAATATGTGAGAGGAACAACTCTGCAGACATCAAGGTCAGTGAAGAAGGAAGGGGAGGAGCAGAGATTCCCCTGCAGCCCATGGGGAAGACAATGGTGATGGAGGTTGTCCTGCAGCCCATGGAGGTCCATAGTGGAGCAGATATCCAACCTGCAACCCGTGGGAAAAGCCCGTGCTGGAGCAGGCTCCTGGCAGGACCCGTGGAGAAGGAACCCATGGCAGAGGAGGTTTGCTGGAAGGACTTGTGACCCCATGCGGGACTCACATGCTAGATTAGTTACAGATTTAATTGTATTAAAAATATGTGGTTTAGTTTTGGTTTATGTATTTATCTCATATCCAGGTGAAGTTTAAAATTAAAAACACTTTCAAAAATATTTTTGAAAGGTGGATGCAAAGAAAACAGTTTCCTTCTCTCATTTTCCATGTTAAACTATTTGAAGAATTCAAGTAGAGAAGAATTCTAAGTATACAATTGTCTGTGTCAGTATTGTATAGTATCTTTAATAAATAATAATAAAAAAATTTCCACATATAGCTGAGGATGTCCAAAAAGATAGTAATAGTAAATTATGACCTTGTTTGTATGTTTGGTTTGTTTGTTTGTTTTTTTTTTTTAACTTTTACACTTATTTCAAAAATCTAGACTATATTAGTAATAGGAAAACAACCAAGAAGTAAAAAGAAGTGCCAAAGAACTGGCAAAGTATAGCCTGACTTTGTCATTTCATATTTCTGAAGAACAATTTCTGTTTATGGCAGCTTAACAAAATTCACTGAGCTGCCCAGAGGAAGGACATTTTCCTATTTTAAATATTATATTATGTATGCTGGGAGAAAAGTTACTATATATCCATTCATTTAATTCTGGCAAACAGACTATGAGAAATTTCATGGTTTGTATGTAATTATTTGTGAAGTTAAGTATTTGTTATTTTACATTGCTGTAAAAAAGCTAAAAAGATTGAAAAGCCAGAAGGATTCGGGTGTGAGTAAAAAATGGGAAATACGTTTGAGACGTAATTTGAACCAGAGCAAAGCTTTACATAACTTAAGACTAAATGAACCCTATTGTTTTGTTTTGCTTGACCAGTTTCTGAAACATGGAATAATTTGTGTATGCTTGCTAAAATTTTAAACACAATGTAGGTTAATTTATTTTTATTTTTATTCAGGCAAACTATTGATTTAGATAGCTTGTATTAAAATTGTTTTACCATACCTACACACAGGCAGGTACTGAAGTACCTCCGGTTTTATTTCATGCACTAGGGGGAAGAGTTCTAAACATACCTTAGTATGTTGAATGACCTGAATTAATTCCAAAGATACGGCATATTTGTTTTCATTTTACTAGAAGGGATAAACTCATTTAGGTAAACAACTCATTGGCAAAAGTGTTCTAGAATAATACATAATGAGATACATCCTAATAAGATAATGTGCTCCAAAATTTGGTGCTCAGAGCATGATCATTCAGAGTATTAATTCAGAGGTTGATTATATTCAGACTAGATGTGGACTGTAGTTTTCTGTATTTATTTAGACTGTTTTGCATGATTAACCGTCTCAAGCTAAAATTAATCAGGCTATTCAGGTCTCCAAGTCAGCCACAGCTGACAATATTTTCTTTATTTACAGCATGAAAAAGTCAGCTGACAAAAGTGTCTCCCGAGAAATCTGAGGGCAGTTTATCCCTTCATGTCAATGGGAGTTGTAAACTTGTGCTTAAGGTCAGAAACTAGACACAAGTGTATGGTGCTGAACACAGGCCTGCATATGCATTTTACTTTATAGTATGAGGTAAACATAGTCTAATTCCCTCTTACTAAATGCTTACAGCTGCAGCCTTAGTGCAGTTCTAAACAAGAAGAGAGGCAGGAAATAATGCAAAGCAGTTCGACCTGGTGTGAAAAGTTGATACTGCCTGTGCTCTCCAGCTTTTGTTTTAAATCTTATTCCAGCAACTAGGCTAAAATATGTGCCAAAGGATGCCAGGGCAGATCTGTTCCCTACTTGAGGAGAAGGAATTATTTCTTCACCATCTGCACTATACTTAGTCCATAGAGGTCTTCATCCCCAGAAAAATAGACACCATATACTACTAATACTAATATGCATATCTGGCACTGTATACATTTATCTGCCACTGTGGCTATTTAGAGACCCAGTCTCTCTCTTCCTTTCTCTCATAAGCCAGTGTACATACCCATTTAGGTTTAAGTTCATAATGTGCATTAGGCTAGGGTCAGTTCCTACATTTTAGGGAGAAAACCAGTTAATATTTATACCACTAAAAATCCTAGGATTAAGTAATCCTCAAATTTTTTAGAGTTTTTTATTGAATTCTTTCTAGAATACTAGCTGTAACCCATAAACCCAATGCTAACAATAACTGTTGACAATAACCCTAACCCCAACCCTAACACTAACACTAAACCTAATCCCTAATCCGAACCTGAAGCCTAACCCTAGGGCTAATGCTAACCTGAACTCCTAACCCAAACCATAACCCTGAATGCTAAACCCTAACCTTAACTCTAACCCTAACACTAGCCCAAAGCTAGTGACCTTAAAGCAGTATCATAGGTACAGCAGATGAGCGCACAGCAATTGCCCTGTTCCTTAATGCAAACTGCAATGGTCTGAGATATGTGCTCTGGCAGGTACTAGCTGTTGGTATCTCACCATACCCGTTGCAGTTGCTGACAGGTGGGAATTGAATCCTCTGCCAGGTGGGAAAGTGCAGGAAAGACTGAGTGTCAGTCATCTTCCTTCAGTTTTCTTGTTTTCTTAAGGATTTGATATCTCATACCAGTACCGTTCCCCATCTTAGAGGGTGTCACCTGCTTACTTGAGGCTGTTACTAAGTCACTGATGTTTACTCAGAATAAGTCCATTTACAACTTCTCTGTGCTGAACACCCTGATTCCAAAGTCATTTTAGGCTGTTTTAATTTGAATTTGGTCTGCTGTCCACTTCCAATTTCTAATTTCTTTACTTCTCATTTCCCTTTGGCTAGTACTTACTTCCCAATCTTACTATGGTTCTCTTGTGAAAAGATTGCTCAGGCACAAAAACTAATTAATTTTTAGTAGGAAAAGAGAAAATAGCAACATCCTGACTGCTACTGGCAACGTAAAAGACAATGAAAAATAATACTGTACTAATTGCTAAGAAAAGCTGTCTGAAAAGTTTCCTGACAGAGGTACTTGGGGCGTGTGCTCCAAACTATAAGTTTTCATAATCTTTTCCATGCCAAATCTTGCTTTACATTTCAATCTTAAGATCACAATGCCACCCTTCATATCGCATGCAAGCCAGGCTGCAGACATCAGCTTTATGAACTTCCTGTGTGGCCTTATTTGAAGCAGTAAAACATCTACTGCTGTCACTGACACATCACAGCAAGACACCAATGATCTTGATGTGGCTCAGAACTGGGGTGGGGTGGTAGTGGTGGTGGAGAACTACTGCACTTTACCCCCAAAAATTATTGTAAATAAGGCATTCAGTGAGTATTGAAATTCTGTCGTAAACTAAGAATACCTGAAAAAAATTATTTTCTTCCATATCGGTTACTAGATCACTTAACTTTGCATAAATCAATACTCAAGTCTGATGCATCTGTTTTGACCTCTACTCCAATCCCCCTAAGCTTGCTTGGGCTCCTCTTTCTGATCTAAAGAAATGTTTTGTGTTCTTGAAAGTATTCCCTTTCAACTGTATCAGTTGGTTTTACAAAAGGTATTCTGCCTTCCTACAATCCTTTCCTTATTTTTTTTCTCCATGAAAGGAATGTTGGCTTACAAAAGTTTCTCAGTAAAGCTCTGCAAAATCTCTACAGGGGGCAAGATGAGATCTTGAGGGACTTGAGGCTTTTGAAAGAAAGTAAGAAGATTGGTATCCAGAGCTTGCAGCATGGAAATGGACTGAGTCCAGTCTCAGAGACACTGATGTGTACAAAAAGATCTCAGTTTCATGAACAACAAGCTGGGAAAAAGAGGATTTGTTTATTGACCTGTATATAAAAAGAGCAGGGAAAAAAAAGAAAAAAGAGTTCAGGCTCCAAGATTTTTCTTAGCTAGAGGGAAATTAAAAAATGCCAATTGGCATTTTTCCCCTAAACAGAAAAAAGTCATAGTAGAATAGTCAGCAGATTGTTAAAATGTCCAAGCTACAAATGTATTTACTTGGTTTCATAATTACAGGCAAAAAGATATGCGACATGAAAGACAATTTATGATGCATGTGCAGCTTGTGTCACATAACAGGAATTACTTAGAGGCTTTTGCTGAAGCCAGGGTTACCTTGAAATCGATGACCTGAGAGAATCTGGAGAAAACAGGGGAATTAAGATCTGCTATCTTGAGGAGACTTTTTGGAAGGTTGCATTTGGCAAGAATGTTGATGAATATATACATTTATGCATTGTGTCAACTACATTCAACTGCATTAACATTTTTAAAATTATTTGTTAGAGAATCTGCTGACAAGGAGCACTGTAAGGACACAGCAAATCAAGATGAAATAAATCTCTAATGTCAGAGAAGAAAATTACAACATGCAGAACTGACAAAAAACAAGTGCTACACTAACAACAATAACAAAAAAATATGGTATTAGTCATTCAGGACATATTCAGTGGGGATTACACATAGAGAACCAGATTTTTACCTGTGTTGGTTTGAAATGGGGATTGGGAGCCTAAAGTAGTTTTGTATTTTGGCCTATGGTGTTTAATGATCATATGATGGCAACAACAGAAGGAATATATAAAGAATATAGTATACAGTAAATTTGAAGATTGATCTCTATTTTAGGAAGCTGGTATATAGCATTTCATAGTTTATTGTCATAGGCATTACTTGTACACAAGAAGAATCCTAGAATGTGGTGTTTGATCTTGCAAACAAAGACAGAGCGCATTACAGATTGTCATGGTTTAACCCCAGCCAGCAACTAGGCACCACACAGTTCCTTGTTCCCCACTCCCTGCTCCCGGTGGGATGGGGAGGAGAACAAGGAAAAAAAGTAATACTCATGGGTTGAGATGGGAAGAGTCTAACAACTAAAAAAAAAAAATAATAATAAAAAAAAAAAATCACAATACAAATATAATAACAACAATAATAATTGTAATGAAAAGGAATATAAGAAAAAGAGAGAAACTGGACCCAAGAAAAGGCAAGTGATGCACAATGCAATTGCTCACCACCCTCTGACGGATGCCTGAGTAGTGATCTCCCCCTTCCAGCCAACTCCCCCCAGTTTATATGCTAAGCATGATGTCCTATGGTATGGAATATCCCTTTGGCTAGTTCGGGTCAGATGTCCTGACCATGCTTCCTCCCAGTTTCTTGTACACCTTCTTGCTAGCAGACCATGGGAAACTGAAAAATCCTCAACTTAGCATAAGCACTGCTTAGCAACAAGTAAAACATCAGTGTGTTATCAATATAATTCCCACACTAAATCCAAAATACACTGTACCAGGTACTAGGAAGAAAATTAACTCTGTCCCAGCAGAACATATT
>JANXJC010000078.1:27841070-27856251 GCA_027564655.1 Leptodon cayanensis
GTTCACTTGTACTTGGGCAAGGTTAGCTAGGTTGAATAAATGTTGATTGTTATTTGAACTCCCCTGGTGTCGTTTCATCTTAATTCTGACAAAGGAAATCCACGAACCTGAGTCGCTCCAACTTTGGGACGCGACACAAGGTTACAGCAAAACATTTATTTTAAGATTAGGCAATTCATTCAGTGTTTCATAGCAGAGCTTGTTTTCACATCCTGAATTTGCACATGTGCGTGAACAATTACACTGGAGCCAGTGGTGAACACATTCCAATTGGGAGTATGAGGTATTTTTTACCCTGACTTAGAAAAAATAGCAATCTAAAATGCTTTCTTTCACTATATTCTAATTTAGTAGAACACAATTAGTTTTAAAAGAAGCATTTATAATTTGAAGTTTCAACAATTCTG
This sequence comes from Leptodon cayanensis, assembly GCA_027564655.1. Lineage (NCBI taxonomy): Eukaryota > Metazoa > Chordata > Aves > Accipitriformes > Accipitridae > Leptodon > Leptodon cayanensis. The sequence goes on from JANXJC010000078.1 coordinate 27,841,478, forward strand.
ATTACATATTATTAGAATATATTCTGTCTCAAACTGGCATTTTTATTTATGCAATGTTTTGATTAAATTGAATAAATTTTATTTTTTCTGATCAGACAATCAGGATGTGCACAAGAGAGATAACCCATTATGAGTGTTCTATACATTTAATAGGCATTAGAGCAGTGTGCAAGGATGTCATGGTTTAAGCCCAACTGGCAACAAAGCACCACGAGGCCGCTCACTCACTCCTCCCCTCCTGGGTGGGATGGGGAGGAGAAAATATAAAGAAAAGCTCATAGGTCAAGTCAGGGACAGGGAGGGATCACTCACCACTTATGGTCACCAGCAAAACAAACTCAACTTGGGGAAGAAACAAAGTCCGTTTGATTTACTACCAATCAAATCAAAACATGGATAATGAGAAGTAAAATCAAATCTTAAAACACCTTCCGCCCACCTCTCCCTCCTTCCTGGGCTCAACTCCACTCCTGATTTTCTCCACCTCCTCCCCTCAGTGGCGCAGGGGAACAGGGAATGGGGGTTGGGGTCAGTTCATCACACATTGTCTCTGCCGCTCCTTCCTCCTCAGGGGGAGGACTCCTCACTCTTCCCCTGCTCCAGCGTGGGGTCCCTCCTATGGGAGACAGTTCTACATGAACTTCTCCAGCATGAGTCCTTCTCATGGACTGCAGTTTTTCATGAACTGCTCCAGCATGGGTCCTTTCTGTGGACTGCATTCCTTCATGCACAGGCCACTCCAGCATGGACTTTCTCATAGACTCATGGCCATCTTCGGGGGCATCCACCTGCTCTGACGTGGGGTCCTCCACAGGCTTCATGAAGGCAGCTGCTCCACCACTCACCTCCATGGGCTGGGAGGGGACAGCCTGCTGTCTCACCACGGGCTGCAGGGGCATCACCTCTTCCCCCTCCTTCTTCACTGACCTCGGTATCTGCAGAGGTGTTCCTCTCACATCCCACTCCCCTCTCCGCTGCAGGTTTCCCTTCTTAAATCTGTTCTCTGAGAGGCGCTACCATGGTCACTGATGGGCTCGGCCTTGGCCAGAGGCGGGTCTGACTTGGAGCCGGGGAAGCTTCTAACAGCTTCTCACAGAAGCCACCCCTGCAGCCCCTCCCCTGCTACCAAAACTCTGCCATGCAAACACAAAACAAAGGAATAATAATTTATGTTACATCCTGCAAACTGATGGGTGAAGTTCATCCCTGACATAGTGCCACTGAAGTCAGTGGCATTACACCCAGGTTAGATATAGCCTGTAATGTCTTAGTTTGAGTAATTTATTACTCCACTCTGACTCCAACCTTAGTTATGTGATTGTTCACTGAGATTGCACTAATGAGGGCTGACGAAAAGCCATATGTGTAATGGAGTGGATTAACCTAACCAATGTATGCATTGTAAAAATTATTATTAAGAGGCACGTAATCACACAGGAATTTTACACAGTTGCCTGGATTGGGGTGATATGCTACTATAAAGAGACAAGAATCCTAGAGTATAGTTGAGCAGCATGGACTATTGGCCTGAGTAGGCCTCAGAGAGAAGGAAGAGATTCCCAAGTGAGACTTCTACCTGTGGGTTCTCAGATCTGTCCCCAGCTGCCACCTGGACTGTGTCACTTGGTGCTAAGCCTCAGACCTGGGAGTCACTGGGGTTTGGGGACTGCACTGACAGAAACTGAGTACAGGGGAGAAGTCCTCTGTTTCAGAGTGACAGGGTGTCTGTGACCTTCTCACTACAACAGGCTGGGAGGAAGGGGCTGGCTGCTTCCATCAGAGAATGTGCAAGCCCTCCTCTTCTTAGGTGCATTCTTGGTGGTTTATTGGACACTTTCTGAAATATAATTAGGATAACTCTTTCTCACGCTATTTTGGGAAGCACAGATTTTAGAGGAACAATATCATTAGAGTAACGTATAGCCTGGTAGGCTCTCATATAAACTCACAATTTGTCAGCTGGAACTGGTATTCTTTTTCTAGCTGGATGTCTACTTTCTCAACATAGACGATAGTTGTAAACAGGTATGCAGAAAATTTCAATCCAGGAAGTGGGATGTTGGAGGCAGCTTTACACATATCAGCACCTTCAGCACTTTGCTAATTCAAGTACTAACAGAAGTAATGATACAGTGCAATGAGCTTTGACTAACAGTCAGAATGCTTAGGAACATTGGTCCATGCCAAATCTCTAGTCAAGTGCATTTTTCTTGCTATTATGCCTCAGGTGCCTAACTTACAAGTACTACAATTAATGTCAGGTTTTGGTTCCAAAGCATAAACATGGAACTCGCTTTAAGTAACAAATGCTCAAACACAGTTATCTTTTTTTTTTTTTCAGAGACTTCATAACCCAAATAACATAGGGGAAGAATCAATTTAATTGTTAAATTTATTCCAGAACAGAAAACATATTTTAATATTTTTAAATTGCCTTTCCAGCACCAAATTTTCTGACTGGCAGTCTGCTTGTACTGAGTTTTCCTATAAACCAAGAAAATGGGGTACACACATGCGCAAATAAGTAATGAGAATAACAGCACTTAAATTGCAACTTAGATGGCAAATGGTTCACACATTTGTATGCCAGAATATCTACAGATATTTTGGTACCATGGCAATCCAAATTCATAGTTACCAATGACAGTCAGTATCACCTGCATTTGACTTGAAATAAATCCCTAAAATTAACAACCAGACAATGGCTGTCCAAGTTCCTGAATGCAGTTAAATGCATGAGTCTAAACCCACGTAGTTCTCAGGATCATGCGGATATGTAAGAAGCCAATGGATACCATCATATCTCATGGGGAAGTGATAGTGCTGTTCTGTTCGTTACTAAGGGAACTTCTATTTTTTTCTCAAGTTGGTACTAACCATGATGCTTGAAATGACATGTGAAACTGATCTTGATCACTCACAAAAAGATCAGTTAAGATCAAACTTAAATTATCATGCTATTCTTATTTCCTATTGGTTATCTGAAATATAAAATCACTTGATACAAGCTTCTTTTTTTTTCTTTTCTAAAACTACTGTTAAATTTATAACAATAAATAAAAAAAATTGGTTTGAAAGATATGATCTATCCAAATGTGGGCAAGGGTAGTTGTGGTTTGAATGAAGTGTTTCTTTGCCTAAAAACCAGAAACATCTTAAATACTTTTTCATTGACCTACAACATCATTCCAGATTAGTAAATGTAAAACCAGCAATTTAATCATGTTTTACCCTTGGTAATAAGGTCTTAAATAATGTTGGCTTTATGGATGTAATTTGAAAGGAAGAATTTCATTAACATTTAGGCTCATTGAACTCATAAAGAAATGCATTAAGTTTTGATAAATATTCAAATTTTTCTAAACTACTTATCTTGTTCTCTTGTTGATTACTATTTGAATATAAAAAGCATAGAATGAAAGCTAGAGAAATAATTGCAATTTATTATTCTTACACGGCGTATTTCATCTCCTAGCTAGTTAAAAAAAATATTTTCAAGCAACTATGTCTTAAATAAATAGGTTTTTCCAGAATTTTAATAGTCTTTGAAAAATAATACATATAACTCCTTTCCAAGAATGCTATTAGGATTGAAAAGTGATTATACAGTCAGGAAATTCCAGAATTAAAATTGCCTGAGGAACTGAGAAGCAATTCCCCTGTGCATTTTCATTATGTCACAGCTACCTGACAAACTGTTATTTTTCTTACAGGGTCCATTTCTTCTCTGGTGCACAAGGAGGATAAGCAAGAGGAGGTGTGTTTTGTTCTTGCTAGTTAGTGAGTGGTATGTTTTTTCTTACATTATACTGTTCTCTGAAGACAGAGTTCTTTGCTTCCTCATAAACTTATTAGTGGCATTCATCATCGGTGTGACCTTATGATTACAAGCGTGAAAATATTTGACACCCTTAACATTTTGTGAAATGATAAGGTTCTATAGCTTCATTTTATGGATGAAGATCAGATGTGCAGATTAGAGACACACTGTCCTGTTCTGAGCACCCAACGGGTGACATGTGAAGATATTTTTCAGGATTTTGCATGTTCGCCTTTCTGCCTCCTCCCTTCAAGAAATTTCCATCGTATATTTAAAGCTGGAGGTGTGAATGTACTGTATTTTTGCAATTCAAATACCAAGGAGTGGTATAACATGTTCCCAGAAAATGAACAGCACTGCAGGAGTGAACATCTATGACATACTTGCAAGTGACATTCCCAGCTCAGGAACTGAATGGAAGAATGAAGGGCAATCTGTTGGCAAAACATCCACTGGTTTCTGTCAAGATAAGCTGCTTTCTTTCCTTGTAATTCCTTCCTCGTGTACATTTCATGTTCTGCAACAACTGAAGTAGGACTGCAGCTGTGACACCCTCCTCCTTCTGGTCCAGTTATTTTTCTGCTCAGTCTGAAGCAGGCAGTTCTTCAAAAAAATATTTTAATCCTATGCGGTTCCTATGAGGTATTCAGTAACATGATGAGAGAAAAAGCTTCCTGATCTCAGACCCAGGCTAAATGTGAACACATACACAGAAAACTTCATAATTCAGCCGTACACCAGTAGATCTTTCTGGACAGAACAGAAGGCACAGCTTTCTCACACAGACACTGCGACATTTCAGATTCTACACTTCTGATTTTGGGCATACAGCTCTTTAAAAGAAAAAGACACCAGCATGTTTTAACTCGATGGTAAAACAAAGTATTTTTTCCTTACTCTTGTTCAGAGAACCAGCTGAACTGTTTTGGCTGATATTTTCCATGAATATTCCACCCTAGTCAGTGACTCAGTGTAGAAACTGCTTTCCCAAGATATCAAGTTTCATACATTTGTAAAATCTTAAGAAAATGTAGAAATGCTACTAGGCCTTCTACAATACTGTAATCCACTTTTGGAATTTTGTGCTGTCAGCAGAATTTACTGTATCAGATGTAATCAAACTCTTACTGATCTTTTACCATATTTATGTTACTAACTTCTGTTGACTTGAATTTTGTGTACTCAAATTTGTATATTGCTTCTGGCTTTCTTCTGGCTCAAAAAGAATCACCCAAATATTCTTCAGTTTGCTCTGTGAATTTTAAGTGAAAATAATATTCAAGCATTTATAAAGCAGAAAATGTGATTGAAAAATAATATTATTATAAAGCTGTATTTTGCAAGGGCTAGGAGGTTTCATGGCAAATTAATGTAGCTCTCTATGGAATAACAAAGAACAGAAAGTGTATTAATCCCATAGAAAAGATGAAAACTACCCCTGATAAGGGAAAAGATGGCTAATCAGGCTATTCCTACTTTATAGACAAACATAGCATCCCTGCAAAATCTCCAATAGCTCAAAATTCACTAAGAAGTCAAGATATACACCTGCACAAGGGTTAGAAGGAAACCAGAGCCGAAAGCCGAAACTCCAAAATTGTCCAGAAAAAAAAAAATGTTTTTAAAAGACTTTGTTTTAAAGACATCAGAGAAATATATGAAGGAAGCAACAAGACTGGATTGCCTGGTAGCCATCATGTATGTGCAGCTTTACAATGACAACAAAACTTATGGAGCTAGTTTTTGCTTCAATGACTATAGAAGGAACTGAAATTCCAATTACAGTTCATTCCAAAACTAAAAAAAAAAAAAAAGAAAAAAAAAGAACATATTTTCAGTTCCGATAATGCCCAAAACTTTACTATAGTAGATTAATGTAAAAAAAAAAAAAAAACAAAACAAAAACAAAAAAACAAAACTCAACTATTTCATTTAGTTTGAAACATTTTCCTTTAGTTTATTCCTTACATTAAAAAGAGAATTTTAAAAATGTCTCAATGACTGTCTTAAGGGGTGAAATGCAACCAGTTTTGCTGAAAACACTGGTATTTTCCTTAAGATATACTTTTTTTACCAATGTATATTTTTCTTTCTATGAATGTTCTTATGGCAGGAAGGCAATTTCTATTTACCTTTCACTTTGAAGTGTATCACTTAGAAATATTTTTAAGTCTCATGATAGACAATTTCTCAGTAAGAGACTTTTATTAATAAAAAAACGTTTCATACAGTGTTGTCACTCATGTTAACTGAGAGAAGAAAGCTGATATGAGATGTACAGAAGAGCATCTCTTTGTTCAGTGGGAAAGTAAGTGACCTGGTATATTATAACTGCCCTTCTGTGGGAATTAACTTTCTGAATAGCTAAATCTGGCTTAACTTGCTCTCTTTTACTTCTGTGTGCAGGAAATTAATAAATTGCTGTAGAATACTAACCACCACAAGATTTCAGCTACTTTGCAGCTACATGCTTAGATGAGTTCACAGTGGGACAGTGTCATGGGTCAACCTTAGCAGGCAGCAAAGTACCAGAGAGCTGCCTGCTCCCTCTCCCTCAGTGTGGGGAGAGAGTCAGAAGGGGAAAACTGAGACAACTTGTGGTCTGGGATGAAGACAGTTTAATAGGTAAAGCAAAAGCTGCGCGCGCAAGCAAAGCAAAACAAGGAATTCATTCATCACTTCCCATCGACAGGCAGGTGTTCAACCATCTCCAGGAAAGCAGGGCTCCGTTCTGCATAATGGTTACTTGGGAAGACAAACACAGTAATTTTGAATGTCCTCCACTTTCTCTTTCTTTCCCCCAGCTTTTGTTGCAGAGCATGACGTCATATTATACAGGATAATCCCTCTGGTTAGTGGGGGTCAGTTGCAGTCAGCTGTATCCTCTCCCAACTTTTTGTACACCCCCAGCCTACTCGCTGGTGGGGTGGTTTGAGAAGCAGAAAAGGCCCTGAAACTGTGTAAGCACTGCTCAGCAATAGCTAAAACATCCATGTGTTTTCAACACCATTTTCATTACAAATCCAAAACATTGTTCGGTCAACCTATAGGTGGTGTTGGTGTTGAGCAGGAATGTGTATGTATCATAGAAACTCATGCTAAATTCTAACTAGTATCCATTTCTTTACTGAAAAAGAAGAGAAAGATTTCCATCTAGAATGACCACGTCTGGTTACCTGGGTCATGCTGAGGGTATTATGCAGCTGCAACATACACTGACTGTTCAAGATACAGCATAGCTGTATCTTGATCTTATGTTCACATCCAAACCAGGCCCATCTGGAAAGCTAATTTTGGCATAACATATTCTGACAGTGGTGAGTGGGCAGAAAAATCCTGTTTCAGTCTAAAATGATGATGAGCCTCAGGCTGTGAGCAAGAGTGACAGGAAGCAGCAGGAGCGTGGGTCAGGATTTGGGTCTGTTTTTTAAAGATCGGAAACTCACAGTCCCTTTATCAATAACGGAGATCAATTACAACACAAATTATTTACTGGAAAAGTTCTCTGCTAATCTAACATGCCTTGTTTTCTTCACTTTCCAACAATCAATCTACAAGTCCAAAGTGACCACAGCCTACATGATGTTTAGGGTGAGGTTGAGGGCAAGCATGCAGAGGAGATCATGGATGAGCTATGGCCCAGCACAGAAAGCCTGACATCAGCTTCATGATCTGCTACAGCCAGCATATCTCAATTTCCAAGGAAAAGAGCCCAGACAAGGTCTAGGTATGGAATTCAGAGTTAGGGTCCCGAAACTAAAAGCTGTAGCATTTTTGCTTAAACATAGGTGGCCTGGGAGCCTGTGGATCTCATGTCATTGTTCTGTGGATTAATTTTGGGTGAGCCTGGAACAGCTGCACATCGGTCCGTTGTGGCAGGGGACCGGGTTCTACTGTGTCCGTTATCCCTCGGGGAGACCTTTGCATTCAAGAGCTGCCACAAGCTTCAACAGAGAGGAGATCCTAGCCCATGCTCCAGTTTTGGTCTGCACAGTCACTTTTGTGCTGCAAAGCAGAGGGGAGCATCTGGTCTTTGCTAAGCAAAGAACTGGAGTTTCTGTATTCACTTTGAGGTCAGCCATCTCATTTTAAACTCATTGCAGATGATGCAGTGTTGGAAATATTCTCAGGAGAGGATCATCTGATCTGAACTGCTGGAGCCCTGGCTAGTTTTCTGTATTGGGTGACTCTCTTCTTGTAGCTTGCCAAATTTAGAAGTGATCCCAGTACATGTTTTAATTTCTTTCTCTTGAAGATTCTTAAACTTTTTCTATTTAGCATGAAAATGAACATAAATTATGTATTGAAGGAGTGCTTGGCTCTTGGACTTTCAGACACCACCACTGCAAAAAGCCGCTGTTCGTTATCTGCCACAGTCTCGGGCTATACTAGAAAAAAAAATCTGTTCTGCTCAGAGCTCACTGATGTACTAATGGGTTTTAGAACTGCATCTTTTTGGTTTTGCTGGATTAAAGAAATGAATTAATGAGTTCTATACTAGAGCTGATCTACTATGAGTTTGGTCTGAAATAGTAACTGCCACAGTGGGACCACTGCCTGCCTGTGCTACTTTGGCTCTGCTCCACTTGACTGTTGGCTTTGCTATGCAGTTCCTGCTCATCCAAGCTGCCTTTCTTGACAGGTTCATGAGTAAGTGTCTGATTTGCTCACTATTTAGTAGATAAAAACACCGTACAACCTTTGCTTTTGCCAGCTGGAAGGCTAAGGGAAACACGGAAGTAGTGCATAAGAGGGAAGTTAACAGCTTTTGTGAATAAATGACAGGATCTATGCTTGTATGGACCAGAAGCTAGTCTGAAAAGTGTACCTGTAAGTGACTCATTAAATTAAATGTACTTTGTCAGAAGGTGATGGTTTCCAGGTTTTCCCCTATATCAACTCAATGAAGAGTTTAACTAGGAAAACAGAAGTTCAGTCATAATGAAAAGCAGTTGTATGCAAATTAGCATGTGTTCATGGGCATTATTATACATACCTGTAGCTGGCGAGTTGGCTACGATTCATATATTAATGCAGAAATTATAAAACCTAAAGGTTGGACATCATTGGATTTTCCTTTATAAGATAATTTTATAATGAGAAAACATATTTTAAGTCAGGAAGTGCACTCTTCATCCCTTGCATTCAGTACTCTGTCTTTGAGAAAGCAATATACTTGCCCATAAAACAGGAAACACATTCTGTTTAAAATCCTCAATGCACTTAATTTACAAACGAATTCTGCTGAGCTAGGGGCCTGCCCAGGGTTTTGACAGCCTCTGTTAAAACCAAAATTCACCTTCCCCCTAAAAGAGTTGTTTCTTTATACCACAAACATCCATATGAAAATTTCCTTCCAAATTACATGGGCATTGTGGGGAAAATGGACATTAACACATTAAACAAGATGAAGCTCTTAAATCTAATTAATTTGCAACGCACAAGCACTGTAATATGATGAAATGTGGGAATATCACCTCTCAAAAATACCTATCTCTGCTTCTGAGAGGTCTTGGTTAATTGGAACTTGAAATTGTAAAACACAGTGATGTTCATGCATATTATAAGCCAAATGTGATATGATGGTATTTTAATATATGTTAGTGTGATGTTATTTTTTCTTCTCTTTTATTGTACATACATCTGGGGGGTGTGATTTGGAGGAATCCTTCTTATGGCATGTAAAGAAATCCTTCATATGAAATGTACACACTTTTAGAGTATGTCTCCAAATGAAGTAATCTTTTCCTGTTAGAAGATGCTTACTATATTTTGGTGGTCTTCTATAGGCATCTCATATTGCATTTGTGCCAATAACTTACCTTTTTGGCCCTGGAAACATCTGAGGTACGTGTCGATGGACAAGTTACCACATATACAACCTTGGTCCCTGCTTGGGGAAACCAGGTGTGCGTGGGGGTGTGCATAAAATCATAGAATATCTTGGGTTGGAAGGGACCCCATAAGGATCATTGAGTCAGAATCCTGGCTCCTTGTAGGACTACCTAAAACTAAACCATATAACTAAAAGCGTTGTCCAGATGCTCCTTGAACTCTAACAGGCTTGCTGCCATGACCACTTCCCTGGGGAGGCTGTTCCAGTGACCGACCACCTTCTCAATGAAGAACCTTTTCCTAACAACCAATCTGAACTTCCCCTGATGCGGCTTCGTTCCATCTCCTCGTGTTCTATCACTGGTCACAGAGAGAGATCAGTACCTCCCCCTCTGCTGCCCCCTGTAGACTGCAAGGAGGTCACCCCTCAGCCTTCTCTTCTCCAAGCTGAACAAACCAAGTGCCCTCAGCCACTCCTTCTAAGTCTTGCCCTCAAGATCTTTCACCATCTTGGTGCTCTCCTCTGGGCACACTCTGATAGTTTGATGTCCTTCTTATATTGAGGTGCCCAAAACTGCACATGGTATTCCAGGTGGGGCCATACCAGGGCAGTGTAGAGTGGGACAATCACCTCCCTCAACCAGCTAGCTATGCTGTGCTTGATGCACCCCAGGACACAGTTGGCTCTTTTGGCTGCCAGGGCACACTGTTGCATGTGTCATTCACTGACACGCTTCAAGCTGGAGCTGCCTCTGCATAGAAGACCCGTGAAATGGGTACGATGTCCCAGGATCCAGACAGAGGAGGAGGGGATTTTGCTGTCTTTGCTCATGTTTTATGTGAATCCTGTATGTGGGTGCTTTTGAAGGCAGTGCCTCCTCTGTGGCAGTCTCTGTGACCAGCAGTGTCAGCGTCCTGTGTGCTCCTGCATATATGTGTCCCTGGGATAGGTGCTTGGCAAACAAGAAAGTAGCAGTTGCATCCCGCAGCCTGGGCAGAGACCCCAGGTCCCCGGGCACTGGACTGGGCTCCAGCAGCCAGGCGGGAGGGGTCCTCACCCAGACCAGCTGGTCGAGATGGCCACTCCTAACATCCCTTAACAGAGAGGATAGGATGGGATAACAGAGAAGGGAATAATAAAAGGGGGGGAAGGGGGGAAACCAGTATATAGTGTACTAGTGAGGAGACATGTAATGTAATATAGAAAAGAAAAAAATACTAAGATTACATTGGTTTAGAACAGAACACTGGTAAAATTCTTGCTCAAACAAACAATGATTTCTTAATGATGTCAGCTGTACTATGCATTCACTCCAAACTATAGTATTTCTAGGCTAATTCTTCAAGCTTTGGCTTTACTGACTTTGTGGGAATGTCACCTCAGTGAAACATACGGCAAGGTCATCCTTCCTATGATGAGCAGAGGGTTTAAATAGTATTGACTACATCTAACGTTCCAGCTTTATAATTCTCTAAATAACCACATGTTTTGGAAACTTTCACAACTAATTCCACAGAGTAATTAGAAATTCTAAGAAAGTGAATGATAATCATCATAAATCATGAAGGCTACTTAATTAGTTCCCACTGTAGATAAGTCTTAAATGACAGGATCTTTCCACAATTCATCATATTAGCTTGAGAAAAATGTTTGCCTTCTGATTTAATGAGCTAATGGCTCAATTACTACAGTTCAAGGTGTCAGTTTGCTTCACTTAGCAGCAAGAAGAGAGAGATTTTTATTTTTTTGCTTGTGCTGCTTTCCTCTATCACACAGAACCAAGAAGTAAAATATGAAATACATATTGTTTTCCAAGTCACAGCCCTATAACTTAAGAGAAGTTTACAATTTAAAAATATTAGTACAGCAACTGAGATGAAGGCTAACTCCCTCCGGAAAATTCTTTCAGTGCTGTAGGTGTTATAGGATACTTACAACTAAACAGTCCAGTCTGGATTTCCAATGAAGTATGCTTAAACAATAAAAGCTATTGCATTTTTTCTAGTCAGAGTCCTAATACTCTGTTAACATTACCTGAGAAGGTTTTAGCTGAATAAGGAGAATGTTATTTTTCCCTTTTAACTCTAGATTCCATTATGAAAGATCCCACTCCAATTTGTACATTTCTGTTTGTTTGTTAGTGCAAAAATATTATTCAATTAAAAAGTAATCATGAAGCTATTTGGATTATCTCAGGATCTCTCAGCTTAAAGAATATTTAAAACAAGGTTATCTGAAAGCTTTCTTAAATGAAATTTTAAAAATCATGGAAGTTCCCTTAAAATTTCGCTACCAGACTTCCAAGAACCCATATAAGATTATTTGTGAAAGGTTCTGGAGACATTTTTTTGTGTGATTGTCCTGTTTTTAACACTCTCTCACCTTCTCTGTCAACTGCAAACTCTTTAAAGATGTTTTCAAGCTAATTTCCAGGAGAGGATGTTTCTTTTATATTTTCTATTTTAATTTTATTTCCCATGTCCATCTGAAACAGATTGATCCTTCCCCAAGGCTCCTTCATTTATTTATGAATGCTTTATCCCCAAATCCATGTAATAAGATATTTTCTACTGTTTTTAGTTAATGAAAATTCCTGAGCAAACATTGCAAAAACTATGTGTTTACTACTCTCCTTGCTCTGTCCATCTCTTTCCCATTTGCCAGTCTGCATAACTATGTAGAACAAAAGAGGTATGGATTTTTTTTTTCTCTTTGGTTAGCAGGAATCTTCAGGGGAAAGTATTTGCAAAGACACATTCTAGGAAGTATGACACAGAATCATTCTCAATATAAAGACTATGAACTTTAACATGTAACATGAAATTCATGTTGAATAATGCAAACAATATTGAAATTACATAAAGCAAAATATTTTGCTTGTTTCGAGAAACCTAAATGCAGCAGAATTCCTAAATCCAGATGTTTCATTTTTTTTAATTTTAATTGAAAAAAATTTAGTGTCTCAGTCTTCCAAATATGCAATTTGAGAATAAATTTTACACTCAAATTATCAACTTTTTATCCTACTCCAGAATAAAACCAAATATTGGATATGTGTGAGTTTTCTGAGCCAAGACACTGTCAGCACTAGTATGCAACTACTAAAAAAACTCGAAGCCCTCAAAAACGCACAGAACAACAAATATGAAAAATTTTCTTCTAATTTACAAAGACATTCTACCTTCCTTTCTTCTCAATTCTCCTGTAAAGGAATTCCCAGCTCCCAATGCAAATAAATTGCTCAAATTGGAAAATACAAACTTAATTTGGAGGAACAGTACATTATTGTGCTTGTATGTTTCATTTGTTAAATAAATGAAGGAGCAGACAATTCGAGCATCTTTGTTTCTTTTCCTGAAGGGCAACAGTTTTGTAAGCAGAGAATAATAAATAAAATAAAAGTTGTCTTGAAGAAAATAAAGAAATGTGAAGTTCATTCCTTTAAAAATATGAGCTCAGATTCTAGGTGTTGTGATATTTTTTGGCCATGAGATTTTTGCAGAACAGTAGTGGCACCTCCAGTCCTAAGTAAAGATTTAGAGTGAATGTTTGTGCATTTTTTCAACACTTCATTTTCACGATGACTGGAAAGTAAGCAATAGATATGATCTTTCAAGATAAAAAGTAGAAATGAGCGCTTCAATGGTATCATTTTCCAAGATTGTAATGAGATTATAATAAAGATTAAAGAGAAAGCCTGATAATAATTGTCATCTTGTTGGCCATTTTTTATTATTGTATTTTACCCAGTATGACATAAAACTCTTCAAAGGACAGAATCAAAAAGCCTGCTTTATTCAAAAAATGTCAGTCATAAAGAATATAATGGAAGTCAAGGGACAAAAGTATTTATCAGAGCAGGCTGGTGTTTTCTGAGGCAGAAATGCTCCAAAGACTGCATACTTCTTGGAAGTTTTACTCCTGACTTTTTTTTTTTTTTTTTCCTAAATAGTACAGTGTATTTGACAAGATATGTGTACAGGATAATTTGGTTTTATTTACTAAAACACAATTAGTTCACATTTGAGGAAACAGCAAACATCTGAGGCCAAGAAGCATGTACAGAAGACTCCCTTTTCACTACAATATCCATGCAAGAATATCTTGATGTAGGTATTTGTAAAATTACCCTACAGACTAAATGGGAACTCATGTTCATAAAAACAAATCTGGGAAAAGATTAAAGGGCTAAGAATACTGTCCAGTTACCAGTTTCTATACACTTGTTATCATAGAATTTTATCCAAACTTATGTAGATTTGTCCCTTTATAAACCTGTTCTCATAACACAAAGATCACAATGAGACTCTTTCAGTCCCTTTTCCTGAGTCAACAATTTATTCACACAAATCCAGTTCTACAAAATAACATAAAATTTTAAAACATAAAAGTTTCACAAGACCTTATCACTTTACTCCCATACCATCACATTCAAACAAGTTCAGAGGAAGTCTCCCTATAGCTATTTAGAAATCAAGCTACCAACCCTTTTGAATCCCGTATCACAATGTCAGTGAGCGAGGAGATGCTATTACACTCCTCAGACTTCTTTCATCCCTCTTGTGGTTATCTGAGGTGGAGTCTTCTGCCTATATCCAGTTGTGCTTTCCTTCTGCAAAACTTCCAGACAATAAGAAAAGAAGAGCACAGTGATTCACCATGCTGGTTACCAGGGTTCTGTAACTAGTCTCCCTCCATTCTTAAACTAGAGAGCCAAAATATAGTCTTAACTTGTATTTAGTTTGTTGTAACAGTTAGGGAATGCTTTAGAGAAGTGACATTTAACCTCTGCAAAAATAACGTATTCTGAGAATTTCAGATGATGGAAATATCTTTTTCATTGTTATTGTTCACATTCTTCACTATATGTAAGGTGTTAGGTCTAATGCAATGCTAGTACAGAGTATACTGGCTAATGTAGAGCTTCCCAGTGTATAGACTGGAAATGTGGGCAGATGCTTAGATCTCTGCCACACTTTCTCCTCTGCAACAACCTAGGGAAAACGACGCATCACCAGGGTCTCGCCCTAGGGAGAAAACGGACTGACACAGATACTGTGGATCAAACGGTTTCTCCGATTTATTAACTGCACAACACTCGGTTATATATGATTCTGA
>JANXJC010000078.1:27896585-27907786 GCA_027564655.1 Leptodon cayanensis
ATAAGATTAAAACTTCCAGAAACATGCTTGTAGAAGCTACTGTTTGCCTGAGGCACATTTGTAGATCATTAAAAAAAACCAGAATTTTTCAGCCATCTCTATTATATCACTGATAAAAACAACAAAAGTTAGAGATGCAATAAAACCCCGTGCATGTGCAGGAAAAGTAAAACTTCATTTTTTATTGTTAGAAATTTCTTTCAGCTATCTGTTAAAGGATAATTTGAATGGAGTTTATTCCTCAGTACAAAAAAAAAGGTCAAGTGTGTTGTATGAAAGATTTATGTAAACTAAAAATTAAAAAAATTTTTAGACATCATTGGCTTTCAGCTGTCTCACTCTTCGACTTGCTGTATATTCTAACTTCATGCTACCTCCTGCACAATTAGTCCACTGAACACAAAGAAGAGTGACAACTAAACATTCTCATTCTTCACTAGTAATACTTAAATACTCTCACAAATATTTGTTAAGTGTAGTGTCAGTCTTCCAAAAACTATGTATTGGGATATTGTTTCTTTTTTTCCTCTCTTTGCTTCTATACAGACTGGTCACCTGAAAGAATAAAAACTGTCAGTATACCATACTTTGGAAAATATAGTGTTAGAAAGTGCTCTAACACAAAAGTGAGAAGTCACCCCTTGTGCAAACAAGAAAGTTATTTCTAAAACTACACGAAATACATGAAGGTCTGATTTATGCACTTTTTTTTATGCAATAAAAGGAGTAGAACAGGTAAGATATCTGGGGCTAACAGCATATTTTACATCTTGCTTCTGGGAGAGAATATAGCAATTGCCCTAAAATGCATAAGATTAGCAAGGGGAAAGAAGAATAACAAGATAATCACATATTTTCTACGGGAGGCACAGACACACAAGTGATGTGGAGATACGGCCAAAATATGAAGTTAAAATATCATTTTAATTAGATATTTTGTTTTGTTAAGATTGGTTGTAGTAGAATGTATTGACCAAATAGAGGAGAGATAATCTTGTAGTTTAAAAATATAGCCAAGGATCTGTGAGTACTAGACCAAGTTCCTGAGTCTGAAGTGGAAGGTTTTTTGGAGAAAAGTAAGTAAATAATTTCATTTTTTTGCTTGCGTACAGGTGACATTTTCTAGTAACACCTGTTCTGCCAGGTTAGAGTAACTGCTGGATAAAATGTATGCCTGAATGTTCTTTGGAAGCATTCAATCAAAACTGTGATGTTACGCCATTAGTCTGAGGTCAGCTGTTCCCCATAGTCACAGGTAAACTAGGAGGCGAGAGTAATGTAAGAAAGCAGAACCATGTCTTTCCATGGATGGAGGATCTACATCAGAGACTCAAACTGAAGTAGGTCTGTACTCTCCCTAACTATGCCTGAATCATTCTGTCAGCTTTTAAGGATTCCCTTCAGCCCCGTTACGTGTATTTTAATGATGAGAAATAGAACTGATTTCAATTATATGACCCTCTGTGAATCTCTCCTCTAGCTGCCTCTCTGTGACAGAATCTTAGCAACTCCTTTTCTTATTACACTTTAACCATTTTGTCATGGTGCTCTACCTTCTGGTCCTCCTGTATGAGCAAATGCATATATTTTTAGTGCTTTCTTTAAATTAAAATATAGTAAAAGAGTTTCAGTTGTGCTTTGTGTCTTATTAGGTTGGCTTGTTGGGTAAGATAAATCTCAAGGTGATTACAAACCAGACTGTATTAGAAATGTCACAAATGGAAACAGTAATGAAACAGTCTGCTGGAAAATACATGGTGACTTGGATTATAGCAGCCAAGTTGGAAACATTATAAACTGATGATTTTAAACTCTGAAAAATACTTGAACAACAGAACAAAATAAAAACCTGAAAAATATCATTTAGGTTAAGATGAGGCAACTCTTCCTAGGAGACAGACAAATTTTCTTTAGAACAGTATAATAATTCTCAGGTTTGTCACTTACACAGTGGTGGACTACTAATGAATTAGATTATAATGTCCTATATATACTCAGGTAACATGTTACACACGTTGCTGGAAAAAAAGAAACACTCTAGTTTTTGTCTGAATACAAGTTTCATTACATAGTAAGGTCTCAGCTTGCCACTGCCCCTTATCCTGGACTTAGAAAACAAGGCTAAACCAGGAAGTTTTTTCAGGTGTGGAGCAAAGGAATTCCTCTAGTCTATATAGCAGTAAAGCAAGACATATGTTCACTCTACTATCTATAAAGTAGAATAGATACTAAAATAATCCATGCCATTCTGGAGGAGAAAAATACAGAACTCCAATGGTCGGGGTATTTTTAAGAAAGCTCCATTAATCCTGTATAAATCTGGGATGCAGAAAAACACTGTTCCTGGTAAAAGCCTAATGCAATATCAGAAAAGTCAGAGACTATCAAAACACATCTCTTCTATACCAAACATTATTTTAATGAAATTAAAGTTAACTTAATCTATATCTTCATAGAAACTTTGATTTTCAGAAAGAAGTCTAATGATGATGATGATGATGATTATGATAATAATAATAATAATAATTCAAAATTATTTAAAATTTACTTGTGGTACATTGTAAGAGTGGCAATTGGGCTTTTTCATTTCTTTTCTCTTTTATATAGATTCTGCTTTCTAGTCTAGTCTTGCTGCATCTTCCATGAAGAATGTGAACTCACTTCTTAAGAGGTACATTACAGAAGCAGTATTAAATTCTGAAAATGATCTTCCATACAAATCTGTTCTCCACTTGTTTTTGTTTAGCTATTAGTTAGCAAAAATTGTTACATGCCAGTTAAGCTGGTTCACATTGATGGAGTTTTGTTGCTTTTCATCTGTGAAAGATCTGCTCCAATATTCCAGAAAATCATTGACTGAAAACCCAGAACAAAAATCCGCGATTAACTCATTATATTCAATATAATCTGAATGTCCTCTTAAAAAGGGAACTCAAATCTCTTGGGCTGAAAGGAAAACATTAAACACTAACAAAGTATTTGGGCTGATTGGTATTCTCTGGAAAATGAATTGAAGGGAGAGAGAAGAATAGTTTTGCTTTTTTGTTTTTCTTTAGCCCTCATGGGTATTTTATAAACCTGATGGCTACACATAATTTTAAAATTTAATGTTTTTAAATGAAAATATAGTTGGGGTTTTGTTTTTCCAATGCTCTAAAAGAACATTTTTAGCACATAAATATGTAAGTTCTCTAGGTGTCCAAAACGTGTATTAACCTCCAGGATATCAGAAAAGGGGCTTGTAATTAGTGGTGGTTTTTTTTTTTTAATTGTGAAATCTAAAGAAAATGTGTTCCTGTCAAGATGAACGTTCAATAAAAGTAAACATATATTTGTAAAAATAAACCAGTTGCCATGACAACTATTTTCCACTGTCCTCTAAAACCCCAAAATAACGAAAAATATAAAGAAGCTGTTTAATACATTGAATGGTGATTTTTTAGTACAACTTGTAGAGGAAGTCATTCAAGCAAATACATTACTTTAAGTGATGCTAAATGATAGATAAATAAAAAATAGAGTGAATGTTTATTTGGGCTAAGCTGTAAGTTCCAAGCACTACCTCAGTTTTACTCAAACCCCAAATCTTTTGTAAATACATTTAAGCTTCTATTTTCAGTGCTTTCTTATATAAACCTTCCAAAGACTTTTTCTTCTAGAATCTCATGAATCCTATGCTTAGCTAAAGTCTAGTCTTTCACAAGTGAAATGTGATCTCTGAAGAAAGCAGTCACATAAAAATAACAAAATAAATTAAATAAAGACCGTGCAATTGACTCTTGCATGCATTTCTTGTTATGTTTATACATAACTTGTTTGACAATAAGAGTGAGTTGAGTATGATATAATATTTAGGCTTATAGATTCTGAAGTTTGTCACAAGTTTAGCTTTTGTTTGGATAGCACTATGCTCAAGTGCTATCCCTAGAGAACTGGACATACCTTCTTACTCTTGGGGAAGTGAAAACAATAGCAAAATTAAGCAAAACCTCTTTTTAGATAAATGCTGGTAAAGTCCAAAGAAGCCCAATGCTTTTATCATCTAGACATTTTCTAAAATACTTTCATATTTATTAACAGACTTGGTATATAAGCAATGACACTTGCATTTCTTCCTTAATGAAAATTCTTCCTGTTCTTATGGACAATTCCACTGATAGAGCCAGTCAAACCTAGCCCACAGTACAATTATGGCAATAAAGAATATAGTGATTCTGATGTCTGGAGAATTCAGATGCACATTGGTAATAGTAATTATCATAACTGGTATAAGGACTTTGCATTATATTGCACTATTCTTCAAAGGTTCTCAAAGAAGTTTACAAACTTTAATTATGCCTTGGAACATGCATGTGAGATTAAGTAGTGTATGATCAGTTTCTTCCATTTTACAGATGACAAACCAATTCACACAATTTGACAGCTGAGCTATGAATCCTGTTACCCATATGCCTCATCAACAGAAGACAATGTTACACTGTCCATACCCGGAACATCATTCCAGTATTGCTTCTGTCTGTTTTTTTCAAAAGTAGACCAGAGTAAGCTTGTCTGCACTACCTGTTAAAGTATTATAGCCAGAGCTACAGTATTTTCTCTAAAAGAAATATTTATTAATTTTTTTATTTCAAAAAATTGCTACAGTAATTTCTAGTAGGTATTTTGGAAAATATATTGGTTTTGGACTGAAAAAAAATATTGATAAATGATGGTATATTTGTGATTGTATAAATTCTTGGCCTCACAATGTGGGTTTTTTCCTATCCTCTCATCTTCTGAATACTTTACCCCCATGGTAGTGCAGGACCAAATATTCTTTATTACAGTCATTGTTTTTGCATTTTTTCTTCAATATGTTTTGGACTAGCACAGGAAAAGAAGAGGAAAACAATTAAGCTGCTTATGTGATACCTCATGTAGCTGTGAATGCCTGTGGAGGAGGTAGAGGAATTTCAATGAACCTTCTCACTTCTTTCTGATCCTTTTTGAAGCACACCCCAAGCAGCACATCCACAAAATTCTGCCTTAGGCCTAAATGTAACTGGTAGATCTAGCACCAAAGATCTAGCCCCTTCCCATCAGTCATGCATTCACCAGTGCTTCCAAGCAATGAAAATCAAGTAGGGCAATTAACCTGACTAAGGAGACAAAAAAGAATAATCCCAGGGCTGGGAGCTTTGTCTCAACAGCAAGGATGCTATAGACTCTATTGTAGTTTTCCAAAGTTCTCATCTTATTTCTGCTGTACCTGAAAACAGATCTGAATCAAATGCACTAAATGCAAAACACACTAAACCAAAATTGCTGAAAACTATTGAAATTTCATCGTCTGTACTAAATTGCAGAAGAAATCACTTGTGTACCCTGGAATCCACAGTAGGGAGACTGTTGCTTTCCCAGTGCAAGAAACCCTGTTCTAAACTTCTCAAGCTGTTGGCCGTTCAGAAATGCATTCATAGCAGTAGTCAATATAATTACATTCTGTTTTATTAAGCCTGCAAATCACAGCACAAAAAGTAAAAGAAGCGTAGCATTTCTAATTGGTTGTTTAGCAATCTGAAAACTTGATTGAGCACACATTATTAAATTCAAATGAATAGAAAGTTCTCATGTAAAGGTTAATTTTGTCTTCTACATTTCTTGTGGCATTTTTAGGAAAAAGAAAAATTGCTTGCAGTGTATCCATTTAAAACACGTTTAAAGCTTTGTTGCTGGCAAAATTAAAGGGTAACTTAGCTGTATGAGAATAGAAATTAGCTGGAGCGTTAGCTGCCTTATATACTGTAAATAAAAAGAATAGCTTAAAATATTGAGATTTTTACCGTGTTATCAGCTTTTCTCATGTACATTGTTTCAGTCCTTGATCATTTTAATATATTACATATTTACCCAAACTCAAGTGACTTTGGAGATATCTCTAAATCCAATTTAAGTATGATCTGATTTTATGGAAATCAAGCTAGAAAACGAGGTCAATCAATAAATACCAGTTATACCAGTAATGAAAAAAAAAAAAAAACCAACACCATAAAGATGTTTTGCTCTTCGGCTTTTATTTTGTCTGGTTGTTATTTCTATTGATCTGTACTTAGACCACATGAGAAATGAATTTTATGTACCACCTATGGAAACTTTTCTAGTTTGAAGTAGTCATAACCACAAGAAGAACTATTTTAATTTTCATTGCTAGGCAGTACATTTTCATTTTGTTGTGTGAAACAACAATAAGGAAGTTTAAAATACCATAGCTGAGAAAAAAAAAATTGTTTTGATTTTAATTTTGGTTAGCTGGATTTTGAAATGACCACGTATCTGAGAATGTAGTCAGAAAAATTAATTCCATTTTTATCTAGTATAAACTGTAGAAAAATTCATATTTTCTTGCAAAGAACTCAAAAATATAAACTTCCATAACATAAATTTCTGAAGTATGAAACTGATTGCACACAATTCTCCGATGTATCCTTTGGTGTCTGCTTATTTGCCAGACACAGTTTTGAGCAGAAGCAACAGTGTATGATGACATGTAATAAACAATGGTATATCAGAATATGAATGCAAGAAATACATGTGAAAACCTGTGAGAAGTTTTGTTTATTTTTATTTTATTTATTTTATAAAATGAACCACAAAATTGTTTCATTTTCAGGCTACCAACAAACAGATATTTAAGCCTACCTGGATTCCTTGACAGCTTGGCTAAGCTTAAGATTCAGGGCTCTAAAGTAGCTTTAAAGGTTTTCAGGACCCTGAGACTTCCATCTAGCCGCTCTCATACAGTAAATAGAGAAGGTAAAGAAATTCACACGGTACCATCTCACACACAATACATAACCCAATGAGAATACAAAATCCCAGATACCTAATCCCTGAAATCTTCCAGTGTTCTATGCTCTCTCAATCCATTCACCATTCCTTCCTTCCCTCATTGTGTTGTGTAACCTGAACTATTTACACTGTGCTTTCATTTTCATTTTTTCTGAACAAACTCAATATAACCTTGTCCTACATGATCCCACAGGCCTTTTTTCCTGCTTCAACAGCCTGTTAAACTTAAGCACAAACAGATTTTGATTTTTACAAATGTTTGCTTTTCAAATTGTTCAAGGAATACCTTTAGTTAACAAATTCCAGCTCCTATGTTGTTTGTGAATTATGTACTTCATCACTGATTTTAAATATCGACCCTGCTGAATAATTTATGACTGACTCCCACAATATAGTCCCATCTCTTTCCCCACAATTCTTCTCCTTTGGTCTCTCTCCTTCCTTCACACATCTACAATTCATATGCATACAGGCATGAAGCAATAACTACTGTAAAAGTTAATTTCCATGACAGGAAACCAATTCACACAGCAACACCTAAAAAACCATTTAAGGTCATTATGAATGTCATTTTTTTAAAAAACTGATACAAAGCTAGATTTGTCATGTTTTCTTAAAACCCAAAGGAGCATATAAATACCAAAAGAAAATTTCAGAAATCTATCTGCTGTTGAAGTAAAGACAAATAGCCATCTAATTCTATGCAGGCAGTCTGCTATTTTTGTATATCTGGCTGAAAATTATTTTTGAAAATGAGTCCTTGCCTTCTAAGTCACTTAGTTTTTTATATTTTCACTCACCCTCTGAAAGCACAAGTCTGTATTTTCAGATCAGAAGAGATATTTCCCTTAGACTCTTCATGCATGGCCATTACACACAAAGTAAAACAATCATTCTTAACACGTTCTTCTCTATCCTGATCCTTAGTTAGTCTCTCAACTTGCTGATGCTTTGTGTTTAGAAAACAAAAATCTGGAGAACATAAAGGTTATCTTTCATGTAATGGGTTACCTATCATTTCTCCAGTGTCACAAGAGGATTGAAGCTATAAGTGTAGTCCCTAAAGAAACATGTATTTTGCAGAATTTGTATGGAGTAAGAAGTTACAGGCAGGAAACAAATCTATTACTGTTGATGGTTACAGTAGGAAGTGGAATATGACTGTGGTCCCTGGAAACTGTCAAGTGACAGTTAATAATAGTAGGACACGGTTATGTCACTAGTTTTAAGACAGAATTCCCCAGTGTTTTCAGTGCTTAAAAACTGCTGACATAGTATGGCTTGAATTTACTGTTCATGTTTTATTTCACACAAATGCCTCTTTCCACAGCAACAAAACTAAAAACATAATTTGGACAAGATTTGCAGAAAGTCTTTAGCATTTATTTAACGCTGTTTCCACTGACATAAAGCTACCTCTGGGAAGAAACACAGGCTAACTCAGAGAACTAAAGGCTGGATTCCTAGGGAACATACTTCACTTGCGTCACAAGGACTTTTTATTCCCAACACACAACACAAAGATATGAAATACAAGTGTGGTCCAAATCAGCAACAATTATTAATTGCTAAAAAAAAAAGGGTGTGGGGGGGTAATAATCTTTAATATTGTTCTGTTTGAGCTAGAATGCACAATGCATCTATACATTTCACAGGGTATAAATAGATGAGAAAGATAATAACAATCAATTATTAATTAACAACAGGAATATTTCAGAATCCATTTTCAATATTTATCCATCTCTGTCAATGGGTTCATAAATTTTTAAGGCAACAAAGTAGCTGCTATCAATTATCTTAGTGAGATCTTACTCCAGCCATAGGGGAGAAGAGTACTTTATAGGTCTACAAAACCCTGATTATTCAGAGTCATTAAATTTACAATTCAGATTATTCCTGGCTCTTTCTCTGAACATGAGGCACAGACAGAAATGATTTTTCAGAGCATAGTTGTGGGGTATCAGTTGCACCAAAGGGATAACCTGCGACAAGAGATTTTGGAATTTAGAGGAGTGGTGTACCTCATGAGTAATGCTGAATGAGTAATAGATTTGTGGCTTCCCCATGGCACTTAGCGTGTGTGCAAGAGATCAGTAAAGGTGAGTATGTAGGCTTCAATTTCTTTTGAGACTCAAACTCCCTTGGATTACATTCATCTTTCATAATGTGTCCAGTGCTATTTCTAAATCAAGATTTTTTCAAGATAAGTATCTTAGCATATAAAAGTATTAATCTATATCCCAGAGTGAATTTTTTTTTTAAAATATGAAGAAGTTATTAGATTTTTAAAAGATACTATGAACCAGAAAGAATGATTGGGGATGGTTTGGGACTTCTTTGATGGAACAAAAAAAGACTTCTTTAGCCCTGTAGTTACAGTATCAAAATGAAAAAGAGAAATATTAATTTAGGGCATTGCCTTTTATTATTATATTTTAGCATGGTTATAATAAACATACAACAACTAAGAGTCTTTGTTTCAGTAAAAAAAAGAACACATTCTTTTTTCTGAGTCTCATTTTAAAAGTGTGTCCTTGTTAAAATGAAGTACTTAGTAAAATAAACAGGTATATCCAAACACAAGAAAACTGGGCTTTTTTAGATGGCAGTGCAATATAATGCAGATAGTCAAGTTTTTGTTCAGAGAATGGTTATAAATTCTCTGTCTAGCTCCTGGTAATTGAGAATATAAAGATCCTAATGCTGATGGGTACTGATTGCTAGCCTGGAGCTGAGCACCCACGTCAAATACTGTTAAACTCATTTCCCAAGACTTACTAGGAAAGAGGGACTCTCAGCATCTCTTAGGAGGAAAGCTCAGCATTTTGTAAAATTTGACTTTCAAATTGCCCAGTAAATTTCAGAACTAATCATCTGAACACAGAATCGAGCAGAATTTTCAGAGATAACTTCAGAAATCATGATTTTGCTAATAATTAAAATCTCCAGAGAGGGTTTCTTCCACATATTTTGAGATTTTTAAAGTGTATTTGTATACCTTATTATCTTGAAGTATTTTATGAGCTCTTCAGAATACATGAATTTTGGTTTCTTTATCCACACACAGCTTTCTTAAATAAAATGTTAAGGAAATTCCACAGGAGGTAATAAAATAAAAAATAATAATACTTCATAGGAATTGTAATTAATCTGTTTTAGTTAGTTTTTCCAAAATAGAGATGAAAAACAAATCTGTAAAATCCTAAGGAATATAAAGAAATAGTGCAACAGGAAGGACAGACTGCCCACCCAAAGATCCTGTGTCCATGTACCTGTTTTAGTTTTCTGCGCCTGGCAAAACAGAATACACAGGATCTGGACTAAAGAGGGAATAACCCCAGAAATGGTAGCACCTTGCTGCACAGCAGAGAGAAACACATCAGCTCTGTGCAGTAACTGTAACTCTTGATTTAGCTTGTAGGACAGTTACTAAGTTAGGCCACAACCATCAGCTAAGTCAGCTTTATTGTATACTTCAAGAGAATTAACTCTGCTTTAATTACCATGATTCTAGTCTTCTGCTTCTCCATTAAAATCAGTGCAACTGCTCTGAGTTTGCACTGATATCACAAATTAGGACTAGCTTATATAGCCAAAACATAAATACCAGAAGCTTTTCTCATCCAAGCCAGTAGCACTAACTCCTAGTAACGTATACGTGAAATAAATCATTCTTAGTGACGCATTAATACTTACAATACCACACAGAATTTCAGCATCCTTGTTACGGAGGCATGCACAATCCAATGCATCAGGTCTTAAAACTCAGATTTATTCTTCAGTAAAAAGTTAGTTAGAAATCTAGTAACATTTGTAAACCACAGGCTCAATGACGTAAGGGGAATTAGTACTACACAGCTGGCTTAAGAATTCTTAAGATTTAAAATGATGACTCAAAATGCACTTATCACTCACCTAAAAGGTAAGGGTTCTCAACCTGCAGTAGTTACCTAGGGCAGCGTCCCAACCCAAGGGGAGAGTCTCCAACTGCAGACCCGCTGCTCTGAGGAGGACTGATTTTTCCAAAATGTCCTCCAGTAGGACCCCTTCTATACCCTTGTCGAATCTGATCTGTGGTCATTTTAATCCCAATTGGCCAAAATGTCACTTCAGTGTAGCTGGCACATCTTGACTGGTCAGTTCAATTTTCAGCCTGTGACCTCTAGGGTTTGGGGTTTTTTTCCTCTCCACCCTGCCTGCAGAACTTCATTTTCTGTCGGGGGGGGGCATACTGCCACAATCCTTTTCTGAGGTATAACCCCGCTCAGCATATAATATTGACCACAGTAGAACCTGTCTACCATACCACTTCATTTTTCACAAATACCTAATTTAACACCCAACAAAGTGAACGAGACATGAAATACGTGCTG
>JANXJC010000078.1:28164699-28184774 GCA_027564655.1 Leptodon cayanensis
CCCTGGGCAGCCTATTCCAATGTCTGACAACCCTCTCAGTAAAGAAATTTTTCTTAATATCCAACCTAAATCTCCCTGGCAGCAACTTGAGGCCATTTCCTCTCATCCTATCACCAGCCACCTGACAGAAGAGACCAGCACCCATCTCACTAGAACTCCCCTTCAGGTAGTTGTAGAGAGCGATAAGGTCTCCCCTCAGCCTCCTTTTCTCCAGAAAGTAATAGTTATGCATTATAGTCTGAAAGCATTGCTTGGGAGTAAATGTGTACTTGTACTAGCTCTGGCTGGGATATAGTTAAATTTCTTCATAGCAGCCCATATGATGCTATACTCTGCATTTGTGACAAAAACAATGTTGATGAAACACCAGTGTTTTGGCTATTGATAAACAGTGCTTGCACAGAGTCAAGGCCCTCTCTGTTTCTCACTCTGTAACCCCAGGGAGTAGGCCAGGGACGAGAAAGAGCCTGAGAGGAGACATAGCTAAGACAGGTGACCCAAACTGACCAAATGGAAACTCCATGCCATATAACGACATGCTCAGCACTAAAACCTGGCTGTGCCGTCTTTCTAAAGTAGCCAATGCTCAGAGACAGGCTGGGCATTGTTGTGCTGGTTGGAGACGGTGAGGAACTGCCTGTGCATCACTTGTTCATTTTTTCTTCTTTTCTTCACTTACTAAATTGTCCTTATCTCAACCCATAACTTTTTCTTGCTTTTGCTTTCCCAATTCTGTACCCCATTTCATTGGAGGGAGGGGAGAATTAGGCGGGAGAGTGAGTGGCTGGCTGGGTGCTTAGCTGCTGGCCAGTGTCAATACATCTCTGTATCAAGCGTATAGTTGTTATCTACTTGTGTGGGACTTCTTGTATGTTCTGTGTTTGATGACAAATTAATTCAAACAGCAAGAAGCACCTCTTTAACCACCTTGCTTATTCAGTTCATGCATCATCTTGCAGAGTTTCCATTTCTTAGTAGTTTTGAGACACTAAATACTTTAAAATCAGTAATATCAGGAATAATTACTAGATTTGTGCACATCTCAAGGTGAGAACAGATGTTCAGCAGTGAACGCTAGCAATGGAAAAGCTGTTCTTTAAAACATCATGCATTCACAGATCACCCGCTAAAACAAAGATCAGCACATCCCTTTTTAACTTTTGCTGTGCCATCATTATGAAATCAACTAGTAGACGTGAAAGCAGCCCTTCTCATAAAAATAATAGCATCCACTATTGTAGCAAACATATGTAAATGGCCTAGTATGTTTTGTATAAAACTTCATTCAAGCCCTGATTAACAACTGCTTTGAGTAAAGTTGTATGGCGGTCAGCAGTCAGCCTTCTGTACTTCTAAAATTTTCAGCCATATAAAGAAAGAGTGGCAGTTATCACAGAGTATTCTCTATTAACAAATCCGTTCTCTAATTTTTGCAATGTTTAAGATGATTTTTCTCTACATAACCACAACCTAAGAAAACCAAAACAGGAATTCCCTTATGACTACGACTACTGTGATAGGGTCAAATGGGTCAGAAAACTTGGGAGTGACATGAGATTACCACAGCATGTGAAACAAACATTTGTTCTCCTGTTTGTAGATATTGTTACTGTCATAAATTAGAGCAGATATATTCTTACACTGATGAAATAATAATAAAATAAAAAAAAATGAAAAGCAAGTAATAGAGAAACACTTACACAGGTATGGTGTTTTTGCTTCCAAACTAATTCCAGAGCACTTGGTAATAAATCATAAAAAACAATTTACATTATATTTGTATTACCGTAAATAGCATCTCTAACTGTGGGAACAGACTCAGGTGCTTCTGTACATACTCCTTGCTCCATCCAAGCACCACTATACAAAAGAAAACAGTCAGAAGAATTAATTATGTGATATTAAAAATGGATGACAGCAATCAGCTCATCATGACAAGCAAGGGAAGGCAAACTATACATAGCCACTGGAGGAAATCCCTTTTTGAGCAATAATGAAGCAGAAAGAGCAAAGGAGAAAACTGTGGAATTTCCAGTTATTGAAATATGTTAAATTCTCCTCTAGAGTCAAACTTTGGCACCCATCAATAATAAGCCATACAGAAGCCCACCTACCTTGGAGGTAATAAAATACTGAAACACAGATACTTAAGATCAATAAGGAACCATTTTGAGAATCTAGTCTGAAACTTTATGCCATACAGACCAAAACTCTGTAGCCAACAGTTTCTGCATCAAGTTTGTCATGTGTCTGAACCTAGGACATTTGCAAGTAAGGCACCTAGCACATGTATAGGCACTTCTGCATCAGGATCCTTTATACTGTGATCCCTTTATACTATGTTCCAATTGCTGTCAAAAAGCTACCCTATTTCTAGTTTGAACGTCTAATTTCAGCCCCCCCAAAAATGGATTTCAAAATGCCTCTTTACCTCCATGTGAATCTAAAGCCGGCTATTATCAGAAATCCTTTCCTTAAGTATATATAGACCATAATTAAGTTGCTTCTTAACCTTTTCTTTAAAGAAAATATACAGGTAGCTATTCCCAAATATTCCTTCTAAACCCAGCTATCAAGCTTCCAGTCTTTGTAACTTCATTTTGAATCCTCACCTTGTATCTTTCTCTTGCTAGGACACAAGCAGGAAAGGTTCACCTCAAAAAACACTCTCCTGGATGACAACTGAAGAGACTGCTGCTTTCCTGTCTGCCAAAAACCTTTCTGGCTGTTGCAGAGGACACTGGACACACTTACACTGTGAGAAGACTAATGTAAATGCACTGACTCAGGAAAGTCAGTCCCACTCTGACACTGGCAAGAAATGAGTTAACACTGGCACACTTCTACCTTTGACCCTCTATCTGTTGGCCACCTAATAAAATGTCTACCTTCAAAGTATCTTTTTGCAAGACAAGCTGTCATAGCTAAAAACCCATCCAAACCACAATTAATGTCATACTTAGTACTCCTCCACTTAAAAGGATATATATTAAGAACTATTTATTAAAGATGATCTCCCTGAAACTTTGAATCACTTTCTCCGTGTTCTAACAGATCAACATTATATAGCAATATTGTATATGTTAGTGAAAATACCAATACATGACATTTAGAAGGATATTAGCAAATAACTTAGGCACAGCAAGATTTTTCATTATCCTGGACACATCACATGAATGCATCAGAAACAATCCCCTGTTCCCTTTCAGACATGGAACTACACTCCATGTGAAATTCTGTGACCTGTCATAACAACCTAACTCATTGATTGCCTTTATTAAAACTTTAGGAAGAACGTACCTCAGTATTTATAATTTGGCCTTAAGTAGCTCCTTTTGCTTAAAGCCTGGAATGGGACAATTGTTTCAATTATTAAATTAAAATTGTTTCAATTATTAAATTAACAGTTAGAGACTGCTGATCACTTCTAGGTTTTCAATCAATTCATAAGTGTCTCCTTATAAAAAATTTCCTTTGATCATATATTTAAAGAAAGTTGTCTTTAACAACTTAGCTGTCACTTAAATTAAACCAAATTGAAGTACAACATTATAAACTTACTGAAAAATATTACATCTGTGTTATTTCTAACAGCTGTATAAAGTAACAGGCCATTTTGATAGATCCATATTTTGAACCTCATTCATATCTCAGCATGTATTCTCATGTACACAGAACTACAAACTTTTTCGTAAGCCTTCAAATAAAAAAAAAAAGAAAAATTGTTGAATTTCTTATACAGTTCTTAGAAATGTATCTAGAATTGCATCTTAAGAAAGTCTAAGACTTTGCAAGCATGATGTAAAGTAATGAGGAGTAAGGAAACAAAGGTCCTCTACCACATTAGCAACTGTGTACTTTCATTCAGCAAACTTTGCCCATAAATAATTTTGATAAAGGTAAAGCACTTCTTCATGTCTATTACCTTGCATCTGGGAAGATTTCTCTTCCTTGAACCTGTATTACGTATTCACAAGTCAGAACCATGCACTCTGCCAAGTAAATTTATCTGTAGGAAATTACTCAAAGATCGTGCAAGAGCCCGTTTGATGTAGTTGACAGAAGCCTACTGAAGACAGTTAAATTTCTACCTTGGTGTAAACAGTACACTCAATGATGCTAAAACATTCATCAAAGCTTATGCCTGCCCTGTACCTTGCACCTGCTACACACAGTAAATATTGGGCTACCTGATTAAAAATTGCCTTTAAAAAGGTACATAGGGAAGTTGCTGATGACATACAAGAAAGAAGTTTTAAGACAATTGGCCTTGTTTTGCGTAATAGAAGGCTGCATTAACTCAAAACTAAATCTATTCTGAAGGTCACATTATTCCCATACTAAACTGTAAAGAGATATTTGCAAGCTTTTATATATTTATAGCATCATTTTGATTTGCAATTAAAATGACACTAGTTTCTGCACAGCTGATATTTAATACAAGATTTCTAATATGGTGAAAACCAGCTGTTCATATTAAAATGTCTTAGTAGAAAAGCTTTTCTACTCAAATTTGCTTTCATTCCTCCTAACCTGGGCAGAGGGGTGAGAGAGAGTGAGTTTACTAAGGCAATGGAATCATATCAACTCAAGTGGCAGGGACTACAGAATTACATGCTCAGGAAGTAAAAATTTATTATTTTACCAGGGGGTGTAGGGTGGTGTATTTATTTTTTAGATCAAATTGATATGGAACCTCTTCACATTTTCTTGGAAGAAATAAATTAATTGTTCAGAAAAGCATTTTTCCCATCTTTTATTTTATTAAAAAAGATTGTTAACAAACAAATTCAGTATGGGTAAGCCAGGAGTAATTTTAGGTGTTAGTAGCCAGTAAATATGAAAGTTCTTGTTGAGTCTGACCTTGTTTTCCAATATTTCTTAGAACTGCACCTGTTTTAATCTACAATTTGAAATGTTACAAAATTATTTTGTTTCCTCAGGTAGATACAGAAAAGTTCCAATTTGCAAGGTGTTTCAACAATTTTTGATAGCTCTGCTGAATTTATATACACCAAGTTGCTCATCCTCCAGAACTACATTTACTACTTCACCTGTACTCATAGTTTATTATTACAGAATTATGCTTTATAAAAGCCTTTATACTTCAGTTACAGCAGCATAAGAAGAATTTTAAGCTCAACTTTTTACTGAAATTTGGTTTATTTTACAGATCTTAGGCAATATCCTTGCTCTAAGATTTTCTCACCTGAGTTACCAGTATTAGATCCTATGTTTCACCATAAGTAAGGCCTTTCACTATCACTGGTTTTAAATTTATAATGGAAAAAAACCCCAGTGAGTTATCTTACATGCTGGTAGAATGATTGATGACTATTTCTAACAAAATCCTTAAACCTTTGTTTCAGCATGGGTTTATGTAACAAATTATGTTTCAAAACATTACAATGAAACTCCTTCCTCTACTGCAGAACTTGTAAAGAACATAAAACATACTGATATTCTCTATAGATAACTGATTAATTAATTTATAGTCTTAATGCCACCTGCATTTTAACATATGATGTTCTTTTCTATCATCAGTTCACCTGCTTAAACAGTAATTGTTCAGAGCTCTACATTCATTCAAGAAAGAGGATGATGACACTCTGAAGGAGACAGTGTTGCTAAAATACTTATGCCAAAATAAATCTACCATGATGTCATCAATGATTAGGTTAGTATTTGCATTTTTTTAAATAAAATTATTTTTTCCAGTTAGAGATCAATCTACCCATTTCTCTGTCCCTTTCTAGTATCTGCTTTATTGTACTAAGTATCAGAAAGATCAACAATGAAAGATGTAAGGTGATGGTCTTGATTTTTAGATTAGTTATTATGCTTTAATAACAATATTTCTCAATTATCTGCAGAGTTCATCCTTCTAGAAGAGAATAAGATCTTCCAAGTTTTGAGTTAATGAAATAGTTAACCGAAACAATCTAGGAAAAAAAACCCAAACCAACTGAAACTAAAAAAATACAAGGCAAGTCATTAGCAATGGTTTAGAATTAGTGAACCCACATACCAGTTTAATATAATAAGTACCCTCTATAGAATAGCAACTCTGGGTTCTTACAAGCCAATTATGACTACTTCAGGACTATAAAGATTAAAGAACTATAAAGATATGTAAAACTAACTTACACTTTGAAAGAACACTGAGGATTCAATTAAATAATTGTATTGAACCTAGCTGGGATTCTCACTGGTGCTCTATCTACTGTACACTGATGAATCAGACAAAATCAAGTTTCAGAATACAAACATAAGAACATGTTAGAGCATTAATTTCTCCAATTACTACATTTAGTTTGAATAAAGGTTCAAGTACCAGTAGTATCTTACCTTGTAACTTACCAATGTTGAAAACACCAGATGTAAAAAATATTACAAAAAATATTCCCGTTCTGTGAAAGTAATGGTTTGATGACAACATGCCACTTTTCAATTCTTCTGTTCAGAAAGATGTTATTTGGTCACTGAGCATTAACTGTTCCAACAATGTTACAAATTTAGTTTTATTTTAATATGGGTGATAATTTGATGTGTCAGGTGTTGTTAAACACCTCACACATGTTTAATAGGTCAAAACCATAATCTTAGCATGAAATTTTTAAGTTGTTCCAACAGTAAGAAAAGTGCATAGGTCAGAGGAAGGAATGCAGATGAAAAGTGAGGCTCAAAGAAAAAGGGATATTATGTACACTAAAGAAGACCACCATCAAGTACTATAGTTATAACCTATTAGCTATTATCGAATAAAATAGTGCACTTTGCCAGTGTAAACTGCTCCAAGTTTACAGAAGTATATTAACTTAATAGTTAATAAAAGTTACACTGTCACTGGAGAACATCCATGGCTACAGTTTTGACAAATACTGATTGTTCTACCTATGGTTTTCTAGAGTCTGTTTCATAACAGTTGTAAATTACATGCTTTTTTCCCCCAAATGTTATTAGTTTTTCATAACACATACTACTTCAGACAAAATTAAACCTTTATACTACTTTGTAAACCAAAACTCGGTAGTTACATACTTGAAAAAGTTTTAAAACATGGAGAAGCTGCCTACATGGAATTAGTTTCCAAGCAGAATTTCCGCTGAAGAACAGGTTACATCAAGAAGTGAGAAGGAAAGCTACTAATTAAATAAAATTTGGTATATTAAAGCAGTTTTGAGTTTTCATTTCAAATATTACTAATTACTAATATTTACTAATGCAATGAATTCACACTTTGACATTTTATAGATTAACAACTGCATCTCAGATTGCACACACACAGAAGTACTAGAATGCACTGAATACAGACTTTTGCACATCGAGAATCCCTAAGTGAAGAAGTATTATTTTTAGTTTACTGACTGCTTTCCAAAGTGGAACTGCTGCACAATGGATTTTTTTTTTTAATGTTGGGTAATGTTAGCCACTGTAATACTCCTATTTTCTTCTTAAGAATGACCAGCAGGGTAGTACAAACCATAGAACTCAGTATAACTTACAGTACAAAGAGAGACTCAATACAGCCACTAATCCACCTTGTTGGAGGCGATTTAAATTGGAAGTGAAAGTTTGGGAAGTCATGATAACATGCTTACTTAGAGCTCCCATATAAGCATGAAATAGACAATTCCTTATGATTTTAAATGATAGCGCCGCTTTCCTTAACACATCACAGAACAACTATTCAGTTATTTAACATGATCCTTAAAGCCATGGAAATGATCATCTTTGTTTCTTATACAAAAATTCTCTCCAGCTGAGAGTTGAAGTCTCACAAGTTTCAGTTTGCCCATTTTTTTATACCATTCTTCCTCAAATCTTTAACCATTTTGGAAGGCTGCACTGTTCACTAGTTAGAAAATACAACCCTGCTATTGTTCATGTCTCATTTTCTCTCATGTGCTGATTCTGACTCATTGGAAAAGAATTTTCTTGGAAAAAAAAAAACCTTTTAGGATTTCCTTCTTTACCCCAAAATGAAGTTAAAATCTGAGTTCATAATGAAAAGGTTAAATCTTACAAGAAAAGTTTATCAGAACTTAGATCTAACAGTTTAATATCTAGGTTCACACACAAGAAAAATGCATGTGCAAATCCTACTTCTAAATCAGATACCAAAGATATCAACTGATCAATTGATATTTTAAGTGTCAATCAAGGACCCAGACAATGGGTTTACTACCTTTTCTGATTACTCTCACTTCTCTTTTCCTTACCCAAACTTTTTTGCCCCTCCTCCAGCTGACTTCCTAGAATGCATTCTTCCAAAAGAAAGAAACTATAGCATATTCTAGTTCATTTTTGGTGAAGATATGCTTTGTAAATACAAAGGAGAACCAGTGTTAATATCATCCTTTGCAAGCAACTTTCCACAATGCTCCCTTTTGCATTACACAGTTACTTCAGAATCCCAGATCCTTTAAAGATGTGAAAGAATTAATGTATATTGAAGGAAGCAACATGTATCCATATTATAATCCAGGCTTCTGTAACAAAGGTAGAGACATACATAGAGTTACTCTCATTTACAAGCTGTACATGGGCCCCTAAGCTTTTTTTGAAGTGCTGATTGTCAAAACAATTTAAAAAATCCAAATAATCCAAACAAACAAACAAAAACTCCAAAATCACAGCACTACAACAGCAAATAATTCTTACCTAGTGGAAGAATTACTTTAAGACATATTTTAATTATTTATACATAACTATTTATGACAAGCTGGTTCAATTCCTTGGTTTGCATGTTATAAAACAGTATCTTCATTTTCCAACAGAATTCATGTTTTGGAATCATCAGTCGTAAGAAGCTTTTTTCAGGTTTGACTTATCTCAGCTGACTGTGATAGAGGGAGTAAAAAAACTTTTAAAATAGACATTATTTTAAAAATCGTTATGAGAAATCCTCAATCACATCATTTTGAAGGTAAATCACTGGTGTCCACCATAGGTTATCTCATCAAGCATAATACATCTTTATTCCTGTATCCAAGAAAATTTTGCTTAATTGCCAGATCTGTCTCACACGCAGCTGTGTGATCTCAAGCAATTCACAATCACTGTTTATCTTCCCACTTTCATAAATACAAGTCTGGAACTTTTTCATAGCAACACAGTGTACCAAAGCAAGCTACATGCACATACTTCTCTTTATATCTTGAGGTACTCTGTCTTCTTCACTAGTCTTAACATTTATCTCATTTATGGAGCTCAGGAATAAAATTTAGTAATATACAGAATAAGTAAATAGTTTTATCCCTTTGAATATGTATGCATGTGCTTCCTTAATGTCAGCATGTATTTTAAATTATTTATCAAACTGCTTAGTATACCATATGAAATTAAAATAAACTGAAGGTAACATTCATTCCTATTCTACACAACCGTGATATTTAATATTGGGAAAATATTTTGCTGTCTGGTATTTATAGCCAACGTCAAAGTTGAAAGTTAAGAGCACTAGTGGACACTCATTTCCTGGACTTTTAAAACAGAAATTGTCATTTTATCCTGATCTAAGACTTTCTTTTTCTTTTCCTCAGTTAAAATTCAGTACGTTGTCTGTTCCAAATTCAATAATCCCATTTATTTTTTTAAACAAACTTTTGATGTCTATAAGATGGACAGAGGGGAGAGCAGAGTCTCTGTATGTGAAGTCTGTGTGTGGAGAAAGATGTGGTAGAATTTATTGCGTATGAAAGTATTTTCAATCACCAAAAAAAAATTCAAAGCAGCATTTTGCATGAACAGCTAAACTGAGGTGTGTCATTTAATTTGAACATACTTTTTTATATTGTAATAATAGTGAGAATCATCATGATACCATATACTGCAGCTAAAGATCAGGTGAGTTAACTAATTGAGCACTAATGTTATGTTTTAAATGAAGACACCTGGTATGGTTCACTAATTTGGTCATATTATTGTATTCTACATGTCTTCAATGAAAAAAAAATAAAAAAGAAAATCAGTTACTTCAATAGCACAGTTTTGAGGTTGGGTTTTTTTTTCTTTTTAAAATCGTTATTCAAAAAATTGTAGATGTATTTTTCCAGTAGGATTTCTAATTCATGTATTTGTATATGCATTTCCCACCTAAAAGATTGGATTAAAGCTGTCCATGCATACTTGATCTGACACTTTCTAAATTGTAATTTGTCAGTTTCTTTAAATGATTAATGCGGCAACTGAATCAAGAGCTCAAGCTCTCTGTGCAAGATTCCCTTTGTTTCCTAAAAGATCAAACTTATATATGTTTCAACAAAGATCTGGAAAGAGCTAACGGCATACAGCCAATATTACAAACACAGGAGCCCGTATCTGGCCCAGCTGGGATGTTTGCGAGTCCTCAGAACAGTTAAAGATAAAAACATTCCGTACACATACTCATGACTGTCTTCAGCCACATCTTCCCAGGCCTACACAAAGCCATCCTCCAATCTGATCTTGTGAAACTAGTTCTTCAAAGGCTTGGCAAACATGTAGCACAACAAATTCTAACTGTCACTCTTGAAAATGAATGCCAGGTGTTCCAAGCTGCTCTCACAATTAAGGGCCTCTTAAAGACAGTCACACAGTGAAATTACACAACACTGCTGCTTTACCCAGTAATCCAAAGAAATGTTTGGTATCCATATCACTGAACGCTCTCCATTTAAAAACACAGAATGCCCAAACGCACTCCTGCCATGAACATGAAGGTATTAGTTTCCCGTAAGCCCTTTCTTTAACAGACAGTATTATTACATCTTCTTGTTTCACAGCAATTTACTAAGCTTGACGAAATCTCTGAGGTACAGCAATGCTTTTACTTCCGTTCTGCACCTGGAGAGCCATACTGCAGAAACTTAGACAAGATGTCCAGTAATTTTGCATGTCTAGTTTGAAAAATCCAGGATCTGACCTGCCACCATCCCAAAACACAAATTTACTCACGTTGTTGTCTTGAACATAATGCTAAAGACAAGCACATGCCCAACCTTACAAACATATATGTAAAACAATACATGGTTCCTGGTTCCTTCCTTGCCACGCCTTTTGGGACACAGTTTTAAATTTCAAACACTGAATCTTATTCAGGTTTGAAACAGGTTGAAACTTTGTGCCAGTTCCCTCCAGATCTTGTATGCCTTAAAGAAGGATGGGAAGTTCTGTTAATTGTGGAGGGAGCAGTTGTTCCCAGCCTCCTTTGATGGAAAGACAGGCAAGGCACAGCTTGCATTCACAGCCAGCTCCATACCTCCTGCTTTCTGCTGCTATACACAGCTTTTTACATTTTACACACGTAAATGCAAGGACAGAAATGCATAACTTCCTGCAATACAATACAGTGTTCTTATTTCCAGTCATCAGATCCCTCAAAGTCTTGCCACACAGCTAGCAATTTACTAGAACTTCCTCAGGAAATGGAGGAGCATCTCAGCAAATTACTTTGTTAGGGCCATCAAAAGGAAGAGATAATTGCTAAATATCTGTTGCATAATCCACATATTGCTGCACACATAATTCATGGCCCTCCATGGGACAAAAATCAGCCCTGAGTTGTGTCTCCCAAGCTGTGCTTGGAAGGACTATCCAGTCCTAGAACAAATACTACACACTCCCCTTGAGGCTCAGGAGTGCCACTATTACCTGGATGTGTATCCAGCTACTGTCAGCCACCAGAAAAAACTTCTTACTCTCAGAATTTTGAAGTACCAGCTCTCAAGCAGCCTGAGCAGCTCAAGTAGGGGTACAATATGAAATCTTTTAGAGATACTGGAGTTCTGGTTACTGTGAAAGTGACCCAATACCTTAGTGTATTGGGTCTATGAGGCAACATTTTGGTAGCTGGGCTGGACTACAAGGGTGGCCTCTGTGAGGAGAGGCTGGGGTTGCCCTGTGCCAGACACAGACAGTCCCAGACAGCTCCAGTGGACCCATTACAAGAGCACAGCTGAGCTCCTCAGCCACGGTAGTGCCACCTCTAGGAAAATTTATTTAAGAAATGGTAAAAAACCCTGCAGAACAGTTGGGAGAGACGAGTGAGAAATATGTGAAATAGCCCTGCAGACACCAGGGTCAGTGAAGGAGGGGGGGAGGTGCTCCAAGCACTGGAGCAGAGATTCCCCTGTGCCCTATGGGAGACACCTCAGTGGAAGTAGTATACCCCTGCAGCCCATGGACAGGCCATGCTGGAGCAAGTTTATTGTGAAGGAACGGTGGCCCATGAACAACCCCTGTTACAGCAGTTTGTGATGGACTGTATCCCGTGGGGGGAACCCAGGGGGAACCCACCCTGGCTCAGGGGAAGAGTGTAAGTAGGAAGGAGTGGCAGAGAGGAACTGTTATGTACTGATCCCAGCTCCTATTCTGCATACCCCTCCACCACTCGCCGGGGAAGATGTAGAGGAGCCGGGAATCAAGGAGTCAAGTTGAGCCCGTAAAAAAACAGGAGAGTGAAGGAAAGGTGGTTTAGGTATTTTGTCATTGTTTCTCACCATCCAAGTCTATTTTAATTGGCAATAAATTAAACTAATTTTTCCCAAGTCTAGTCTTTTTCCCCTGTGATGGTAATTAGTAAGTGATCTGCCTGTCTTTATCTTGACCCATGAGCTTTTCATCTTATTTTCTTCCCATCCTGCTGACAAGGGAGAGTGAGAGAGTGGCTCCATGGGCATCTGGCAGCCAGCTAAGGTCAACCTACCACATGCAGTGGTCAAATTCCATGAAGAAACAGAAGAGACAGTTAAAAGGATTCAGTTTCATTGACAGACAAGTCATAAGA
This sequence comes from Leptodon cayanensis, assembly GCA_027564655.1. Lineage (NCBI taxonomy): Eukaryota > Metazoa > Chordata > Aves > Accipitriformes > Accipitridae > Leptodon > Leptodon cayanensis. Next base: position 28,177,469 of record JANXJC010000078.1, read on the forward strand.
ACAAAATAACTGGTTTACTTAAAATTGCAGATTGTAGCAGAAACAAACAAACAAAAAAGAAAACGTTAAAATTCACATTACAATTTCTCCTTAGCCACATCACCTTCTAAGCAAGTCCATGAGGCTTTCTAATTTGCCTCTACAGTTCACACCTGCCATGAACTCCCAGAACTTTATCTTTTCTGCTCCTGCTCTCACACATGGCTTGATATTTTCCAGTACATGATGTAAACCCTCTTTTCCTATTTCTTTGCCTCTTGTAACTGGACAGTGGAGTCTTAAATGATAGCCTGACAGGAAAGTTATTTCTCTTACCTTTCTATGGGTTTTAGGGTTAACTTAGCCCTCCTCTACCTTGGTTAACAGATTCCTGGCTCTAAGGTGTTTCTTCCTGCTAAAGTGAGTTCTTACCTCTACAGTCATTAACTTCTATAATCTTTTGGTAGAAGAATTAAAACTCAATATCAGTAACTTCAGAAAGAACTTTTATCCCACCTTGTAGGTAAAACGCTAAGATGGAGATCTACCTTTCAGTATGTTAATGAACTGTCCCAGACAAGGCGTCAAAAATTTGAGAAGTTCCTATTGCCCTTTTTTTAATTACTTTAGCAATAAATGAATTATGCAATTAGTGTCTTGAGAAAATATATGCAGAGACACTGTTATCTTTAGTGTCTTGCTGTAAAGTCAATGAAGATTAACCTTTTGTAGACTTTTTTCTTCTGCTGCTATTGTATCATTTTAATTCTCATTTATTGTGCAAGTTATTTTAGTCTTCGTTTTCTTACTACAACCTGGGGTAATACTGCCTCACAGAAATATTTTGAGGATCAAATTCTTAATGACAGTAAAAATGTTTTGAAGGAATGAATATATTTCACATTTATTGTGGCTCTTCTCAGCTTCAAAATCATTGCCTTTCACCACTCTCTACATCAATGAGCAAGTTACGGGTCTAACCCCAATTGTTACTATTGTATACAGCAATACAGTGCAGGCCTTTTCAATAGACCTCTGAACGTTTTGTATGTTGTATCGTTAAGTACAGAAGGATGATTCCCCCTTCAGACAGAGCTCCTATTTACCCTCCCTTTAATAACTTGAAGAAACAGTTCACATATGATTCCTTTGATTTCTTTGGTCTATTTTCCCATCAGCAACAGGGTTAGTAACAAACCTTAGCTTTGAGCTGAACTTCCACATGCTCGAATTATAGTCAGTGTCCAGTCTTCTCAGAGCTAGTCTAAACTGAAGACTCAGAGCTAATCTAAACTGAACACTTAAAACAGTTACTTTTTATGAACTTATTTACATCTAAAAGTACTGAATTACTAAAAGACTACTTGTTAGTATAACTGCTAGCATGACCTACCCACCCATTATACTGGTACAACTGAAAGGGCAAAAACCACTATCTTATACAACTTGGAGCAAGTCCAAGGCAATGCATGATTTCAGTTGCTCTGGTGAGAAAATTGCATTACTCCAGTATGCAAGAGGCACAATGTTCAAGATTTCGGCCAAGCATAATAGTTATACTAGTGTAACAAATTGGGTTGTTAAAATTAGTGTGTAAGACGAGACTTCCTGTAGCTGAGGGGAAGCTCCAAACATCTGCATTTGTAAATGTTTGTAATGTAAATTACATCAGGTTGGGATATGACTAGGGTAGGCTTGTGACAGAAATAGCTGTGCAGACAAAAGTTCCAGGTGTAGATAAAGTGTTACATATAGTGGCAAATAGTTATGCCACTGTATGGCTCTTAACTTCCAGTGAATTATAAAATCTAAGGCTACAGTGACATGTTACAAAGAATGGACATTTTATGCATAAGGTCACATAACAATAACGCTTATCAAATGAAAGGCAGGTTCCCAGTAATACATGGTCATGGGGGGGGCCTACAGCATGGAAAATGCCTTATGATGGGAGTGATCAGGCAAAGGTGCATATTCCCTGACGGCTGCCCAGTACCATGCCTTTTGCTGCGGCACTCCACCTGCCATGTGTACCTGGCCAACACTCTACCAACCAGGCCAGCTGGCCAGCCAGCTGAATTTGGGAGGACTGGTTAGGAAGGAGACCACTAGAAGTTCATGGTACATCAGCATGCAAACAGGAAAAGCAAGAAAGGGGCCAGATGAACAAGATCTGTATGATATTACTGTTGCAAACCCTGAAAAAGGCAATCTATCCTAGAAACGGTATAACAGCTCTCTGAAACAGACTTATGATGGCTTAAGTCTACATGTAGGAGTTGGTATTTTTCTGGTTATTCAAGAGCTGTTTTAGGTAACTTTAAATTTAGATTTTTAGAGATGTTTTGCAAGTGGACAGTAGCAAGAGTCTTTGAAAGACTGGCTAGTTTCTTTCCCACACGTTATTGTCAGTCTTCTACTAGTAGAACTTCCTAATTAAAAAACCATATGGTTGCATTGACTCTATTTACTTTTTCATTCCCTATCGTCTTCTGCAATAACTTTTGAAATCAGGTAGCAAGTTCAACCAAGCCTGTCAAAAGTGCTGGGGCTCTGAAAATACAGTCTGTGGTTATAAGCAGAGTTCTAAATGAATGCCCCTGGTCTTTGATATCAGCTGGTATCTGACAAAGCCAAGTCAGCCTCCTTCTGCCTTCCCTCTCCCTCCCCCTGCAGCACAGCACAGTTAGGGGACATGAACAGGAACCTGAGGTGTTAAAGAGTGCGAAAAATCAGGGAACATAACAGAGATTCAGGTGGTGTTATATAGGATACAAGTTTGCAGAAATAAATATCTTAGCTGTTCCCAGAATACCTATTTTTTTTTCTTCTTTCAAGTACTTGGAGACTGTCAGGTACAGTGTGAACCTGCAACAAAGGTAACTAGTCTCACTCTGTAAACAAAAAGGTATCAACTAGCTGGTGTACTTATGGCTGGGTCTGCTCATGTCATCATCTTTTCTTTTCTAAAAATAGCCAGCTCCCTTTTTACATTCCAAGTCTGAGTGATTTTAAAACCAAAGTGCTCTTTTGAAATAAAATACTGATTTTCAAAGCTATAGGCGAGTATCAAAATAAGCTGTACCCTGTCTTGGATGCTGCTACTGAACCCATATACTTTTCCAGGTAAGTGAAGCATTCAAGAAACATTGCAGGAAAGCAGAACATGTCCTAAAGGAAAAATGGTGGCAACTGGAAACATAGTTTGAAGATGCTGCTGTTGCCCAACAGTGACTTGCCAGGCACATTGGAACTGGTCTGGTGTACAGAACCAGAAGACACAATCACAGCATTAACCATTTGTACAGCTACAGATGAGGTATTACTAGACTGCTTACAGTAATGATTATCACATTATCACATTCAACAGTGTAGCCTCAGTAAGGCTTGGAGATTACAATATTCTGAAATTAGTTTTATTTATGTAGTTGCTCCCCACCTTTCTTCAGCTTCTCTTGATTCTTTTGATCTTGGCGAAAACTTAGATATGCCAATGGCTTATTTTTTAATTTATGAGTTAATTTTCAACTAAAATTGGAACTAGAAAGCAAATTTAGAAGACTTAATAAAATCACGTAATTACTAATATAATCACTTCAAAAAGTGAGACCATTTGAAAACAAATAATACCAGAGCCTCAAAGTGAGAGTTAGTATACTAGAAAGATATTGGTCTATTTATAAAAGCTTCACTAATTCTACCTGCCTATCTAGAATCAGGCTTTACTGTATTTAGCACCAGCCCCAAGCAGTGCACCAAAAAGCCTGCTAGTTGAAATATAGGCTATTTCAAACATACAACTTTGCACGGACTTGTTAATTTCTCTTGGGCATTTACAGTATTTATTGTGGCTTTAAAAAAGTTTTCTTTAAGGTACCTCGTAGACTAATTGAATACACATGTATGATAGACAGCTAGAAATCAGTGCTTAGTAGAGGTCATTGTTAGAACAGTTACCACTTCTTATCATCAGCAACAAAGACAGCTTTACTAGATCCCCAAATTAAAATAGCAAGAACTCTGTCTTCGGTATGTCTAGCCTCCCCACTTTTGTACAAACTAAGTGTGTTCCACCCCCTCCCCCTCCCCCAAAAAAGAACAAAACCCCACAAAAACGAACAACGCACAGACATAAAACTGTCAGGTTGCTAATATGGACATAGGCTAAGGCTACAACTTTAATAATTACAGTAACAGCTGTAATTGCACTTTCATGAGCAGAACAATCGGAGGCCAGACACACTGAAACTGTAGGAAACTAAAGACTTGCACTATCATCACAGAACGAAGGTATCAAAGGTATTTAAGAGAAAAGAGTCTTCTTTCCTTATCAGATTCCAAATCAGAACTAAACAAATGAAAAATCTGCAACTGACTGAATGACAAGCTCCTTTTCTTCTCAATAGAAAAGTTCTTTATTTATTTTAAAAATCCTCTGAAAGAATTACTATGTATATAATCTTTCTGACTTGAAAGAAAAAAGGTTATAGAAATGGTATGCTAACAAGAAAATAGGCATGTTTAGAACTATCATCTGGCAACTCTTTATACAAAGACTACTTGTGGCTTGAAGGATCATTACTGTAAGTTTCTTCTTTAACTCTGGATGCTAGATTCATTATTTTTATCAGCAAACACATAAGTGCTTACTGTGATTAAGTAAGTCTCCAGGAATTAACTTCTTTCTCCAACTCCAAAATGTAGTCTAAACCAGTCTGTTGTTATCTATGCAAGAAATAGTAACAGGTTTGTCTTTATCTTGAAAATAACAAGGGTTATTGCCTAAGAGGGAGAAATAAGAAAAAGTTCACTTCAACCTCAGTTTACACTTTCTCTAGCTAAACTTGACAAGATAACACTAACAGACACCATGTTTGTAAGGCAGGCAAGGTCTATACCCTGCAGCTGCTTTTGGAAAGAATTAATGCCTCCAACAAATCAATGGTAATTTAGACAGACAAAACAAAACAGTAGTCTAAAGAAACTTGTCAACATTTCTCAGCCCTCCTGTTGGACTGTAATTTTAAAGCCTCGTTATAGCCATTTAAACGCCAGTGTTTTAATTACTTCTTTGATCTTTCCAGCAAAGCATTCAGCCAATGCACTGATCCAATGTTTCTGTTCAGATGTTCCAATCACATACAGACACTCTGTCCAGACAAGGCAGAAATTTGTAAAAAGTTTATTTAATTGTAATATATAGGAGGTGTAAGTAAAGCCTTGAATCATACTTGCCCAATTATCAGTTTGTTGTTCAATTTAATTAAACGTACATAGTTATGAAAATTTATGTATACACTTATACCAGTTGAAATTATTATATTTTGTTTTAACTTGAAAATCATTTACTTGAAGCTGATGTACTTATATATTTTTAAGGGATTGCATAAATAATTTAAGAACTTTATAAATAAATTATATTAAAAACCTATGCTTAGTTGGTCAAATTTAGCCAATTTATTTGACTAGCCACTAGGATTTTTTATTTTTTTCTTCCAGAATTCTAGTTTCCATGCACTGCAGTTAACAAATCTACCTGCATTTTAAGTATCTACAGATTAATGACATTTAAAGCTAACAAAACTTTGTAACTTACTATGATGTAAGTATCTACACACAAAATTGTTTTGAAAGAACTACTTCTGATCAGGCGTATGTGAAGACAAGACCTAAGTAAGTAGTAGATTTAAACTAAACTGATTTCTGACAATAGTACTCTGAAAGTGGCCCACAGGCTAACCAGATAAAAAATTTAGACTAGCTTTTTCCTCCTAGAACTGAATCTTTTTCTTTTATTTTTCTTTTATTTTTCTTCTAGCAATTTCTATAAAAGAAGTGATTTTTTGACACCTTTGTTTTCTTCTAAATCTTAATCTCCCCAATCTTTAACATTGTGCAGCTGGCTAGTTGATGAGGCCCAAGTGAGGAGGGGAGGTAAATGAGAAGGGGTTTGGGGTGCAGTAAATAAAAGAGCCAGGAGGAGTGAAGAAGGCGGCAGGAAAGATGTAGTATTTAAGTGACAGGATAATGATTGGTTTACCTACAGGAATTGCTATGATGTTTTCGTAGTAGAAGGGAGAATGCAAAATGAAATGGAGTAAGAGTAGGGGTACAAAATGAATGAAAAACAGGCAAACTAGGCTATGCCTGCTGCATGCAACATCAGCTGAGGAGAAAGAAAATTTTTGATGTTCTATTATACCTAGTATTGTGGTCTGTGAGCTCTTCAGGACATGTTTTAGAATTAATTGAAGAGTAGGAGAAAAATCAAAGTAGTACGTGTGGTGGAGGAGTAGAAAGAGGATAAGAAAAAGGGAAGAAACCAGTACATAACTTAGTGTGTCATTAAACAATATTTCTTGTGTCTATCTTGCCTCACTAAAGACTGCTAGATCCAGTATTTAAGGCTTCACTACTTTAAAAAGGAAGAACTTCTTTGTCCGGAAAAGCTTCTAAATGTTAAGAATAGAGCAGTGATAAATCTTTTCTTTAACATAGGATACTATGATAAACATGAAGCACTACCACTATTAAAGATACATTAAGGTAAATAACCTGAAAACAGACATTGAAATGGATTGTGCTAATTGCATAACTGCACCTAACTCTGATTTTGTATTGATTATGTTTTGTCTACAAGCACGAATCCAACCCAAGAACGGCCAGGGGGATAGGAGTGGGGTAAATCAGTGACACCTTAGTCACAATAAATATTCTCACCCACATCCTGGAGGCATGCTGAGATGCCAGGAACCTGTAATACAGTTTCAGAAAGACAGTTTATTCCCATGGTTGATAGCTTTTCTGTAATAACAAAAATCTTTGTCCAGCTATCCTTAAAATGTTGTGCTTTACATGTATTTGTCTCTTGATACAGACTAAAATCGATGTGTAAAAGAAGTCAGTATTACTTATGGTGTGAAATGCTGCTAAGATAGGAATGTCATGCATACTTTACTATGCCATCTGGGAAGGAAGGAATTGATTAAAGATACAATACAAACAAGTTCCGATGTGGAAGAAAAATTCTTCTCTCGCAGGGATGTGGAGAAAGATTTCCAGATACTTTTGAGGCAATTTCTATTACTCTAAGTAACAATTGCTGCTACTATATTACTGCACAAGGTTCACTGCATGTGCAGCTGTGTGGTGACCTAGTTCAGAAAGTTGAAGTGGCCAAAAAGCAATCATTTTTGAGTGGGACTACTTTTTGGCTGGTATGGCAAACAACAGTATGGGATCACAGCAGCTGTAACTCCAGTTAATTTAAACCATCGTGAAACCATACCTTCAAAGCGGATTTCCAAGACAGCTGGGAAACTGTACC
>JANXJC010000078.1:28226321-28239160 GCA_027564655.1 Leptodon cayanensis
AATAGACTTTAAGTCTAATCATCGTCTTCTTATTACTGGAACCCCTCTGCAAAACTCCCTCAAAGAGCTTTGGTCTTTGCTGCACTTCATCATGCCAGAAAAGTAAGGAACGTGATTTTTTTTTTTTTTTTTTTTGTCGTCAAGTTTCTTATGGTGGATGATTGTAGTGATTGGAGAATCAACAGAGATAAAGAATTGCATTGTGAAATAGTTTAAATATTTTATATAACATAGATGGACATATTTTTCACGCTGCTCTTGATAAATTGTTTTGGTAGCAGTTGTCACTTTTTCTGTTTTAGCAGTCCACAAAAAAGATGGATTGATGTATGGCTCAGAACCCTGAAAAGATGCTTCATCTTAATCTAAAAGGAAAATCACATGGATTTACTCTAGGGAAATAGAATGGGGCTGAGGATGTCTTCAAGATTGTACTACAGTGCCTGATATCCAGTAGTTCAGTCAGGCAGCCAATTTGCCCTTATGGTTTGCATAGAATAGGTTTACTGTATTGACATTATTCTATACTGACCTCTGTTTATATCTGGGATAAATAAGGGTACATGCTCCTTTTAGATATCTTGTAAATGCAAAGCGCTGTAGCTCCAATTAGTTTTGGAGCTATGCATTGCATTGACTTCTTCAGAACCTTACAAGCAAAGCCACTAAGGTTGTTGTCTGGCACCTGTTCTTCATTTGATCACAAAATCCATTCTCTTAGTCTGTTAGCACATATCAGAGGATAACTACATTTCAGCTAGTCCATACAAGCTGCAAAAGGTATGTGAAGTGGTCTATTCTCTTGCACTTCCTCCAGCTATACAACTATTTTTTCATGCTGCTCTTGAGAAATATAATGGAATTTCTGCAACCGTCTACCTGGGTTTCCATGCAGAAAAGTAAAATGTTGGGTTTTCACTGGAGAAATTAAAATTCAGTAGTTTGTTTTAAATTTTCATTCTGCAAAAGTTTGGAAATTTCCATTCTCCTATTTGCAGACAAAATATTTGGAATTTCTTGTGAGATGCAAATTCAGAAACTTATTAAATAAAACAGAGGGGAGTGGGGAAGAAGTCCATATGTGTGTGTGCACATGTGGTATATTTATGGTCTTTGTCTGTGTTCATGGTATGTCACTATTTTACCTTTATTCTTTCTTATGTTGAAGGTTTTCTTCCTGGGAAGATTTTGAAGAGGAGCATGGCAAAGGGAGAGAGTTTGGTTATGCAAGTCTTCACAAAGAACTTGAACCATTTCTACTCAGAAGAGTTAAAAAAGATGTAGAAAAGTCTTTACCTGCTAAGGTTGAACAAATTTTGAGGATGGAAATGAGTGCATTGCAGAAGCAATATTACAAGTAAGTAACAACACTTTTTAATTCCTGCTATTTTAATGATATATCTATATGAAAATTACTAAAGTGTAATAGTTCTCATAATGCAATTTGAACTGATATTTTGAGAGCTTACATCTTTCATATTTCCACAAATGGTTAGAAATTACTTCCATTGCACATTCTATATCATAGGTGGATTTTAACCAGGAATTATAAAGCCCTGAGTAAAGGTTCAAAAGGCAGTACCTCAGGCTTTTTGAACATCATGATGGAACTCAAGAAGTGTTGTAACCATTGCTACCTCATTAAACCACCGGATGATAATGAATTCTATAATAAACAGGAGGCCTTACAGGTAATACCTTTTTTTTTTTTTTTTTAATTTTTAAAAAATTTTTTTTAAGTGTTTTTACATCTCTAATATGCACATGGTAATTTTATAGTGTTCTGGCAATTTATTAGTTCTTAGTAAAGTATATTAAGAAAGAACAAGTTCTCTATTAAATGTGCATCCTGGGTTTTACAGGTAAGTGAACTGATTATTTCTTTTTGTTTGTTTCATAACTAGAACTGAATAATAGAGAGATCAATACTAAATAGAATATCCCTGGCTTGAATTATGATCAAAATAAAAAGGAAATAGTTTGAAATAGTCTGTGTATTTTCAGGCTAAATAAACTTAAGACCTATTTTAAACCCAGATTAAAATAAAGCAGTTAAATAAGCAGGTAAATTGAATATAAATGCAAATGCATGTGACTGGCAGTGGTACACCAACAATCCATGTGATAGCAGAAAGTAATCTGCAGAATCTCTTTAAGCTTTTTTGTAATCAAACACTGTTCTCTGCATGCCTTCAAACAACCAAAGTGAAAGGAAATAAAAGTAATAAACATCCAAAGCTTAGTCTGGTTGTTTTGTTGTTATATATGAAAGCAATTATAGCATCACTACCAAAGATGATCTGTGATCGTGTTGTGGGTTTATAGTTTGGGTTTTTGGTAAAGGTTAACTAATCTTTGTACTAAAACTGTTGAGAACCACAGCAACAAATAAAAGGACTGTAATAATTGATGCAGTTTATAACAACATAAATGTTTCTAAAGATCAGGGGTTTTTTTCTGTAAGCTTTGAAGTTCACAATTTAAATACTTTCCCAAAACTACTAGATTGACATTATAAGCTGTCACTGCACAAGCTATTTTATATTATAAAGCGCTTATCAAAGCTAAAGGATGTTTCATTTGCAACTTGGCACACTCTAACTACTTCAATTTATAATTAAACTCATCAGAACTATTCAGCTATTATTGCTAATAATTGCATACTTGTAATAATTATTTCCTTGGCTCATCTGAATAAGCTTTGTTAGCTCTAATTATGAATGATACATCCTTCTCATTTCTGGCATAAAGAATAAAAGCATCTAACTCCAAATTTTTTATTCCCCAAAATTCTATCCTGAGCCTCTTCAGCTAAAGAGGCCTAATGTTTTCAACATTAAATTCGACATGCACCTGAGTTTCTGTTCTAGTTGTTCCCACTGGAGCTGAGAAGGCTTAACATTGTAACCTAGCTAAACCCTGTTGACCTCTACAAACAAGATTCCTTTCACTTTTATCTTGCCTGAGAAACTTGACTGATTAGCCATTGTTTAAAAATACTTAGATGATCAAGTAGCAATGCTTATTTTTGTTCAAAAGACAGAAAGTGAGGAGCAAGCAGTACTAAGATAGTCAGGTAGTCTTGTCATTGTTGTTTATTTGGTAGAAAAGAACTTGAGTCTACACTGTAACTGCTCTAACTCATAGCACAGTATATTTACTTAATATTTTAATGAAATGTTAATATGCTGTTTTATGAGCCAGAGCTGAGAAATGCATTTATTTGAAAAACATGCTAGTCAGTACTCCTGTTGATTTCAGTTAGAGTGCTTAATGCTTTTATAATGAGTTTTTACAAGATCAGGACTGACTAAATACTTATTAAACTTTCATGTTCAGTTAATGAATGTCTAACCATCTGCAGTGTATATTAGTGTTGAGGTGAACTTATTTTGCAATACACGTTTTCTTGTCTTGTAGCATTTAATACGTAGCAGTGGGAAACTAATCCTTCTTGATAAGCTACTGATTCGTCTACGAGAACGTGGCAACAGAGTACTGATTTTCTCTCAGATGGTGAGGATGCTAGACATCCTAGCAGAGTATCTGAAGTATCGTCAGTTTCCCTTTCAGGTAAGAATCTTGGTAGTAGCCAAGAAGCTTTGATCTTGAATATAAAAAAAAAAATCTTTTCTTTACTCTGAGGGTGACAGAGCGCTGGAACAAGTTATGGAATCAGAGGTTATGGAATCTCCATCCTCTGTGACATTCAGAAGCCACCTGGACCATGGGCAACCTGCTTTAGCTATTGCCGCCTGAGTAGCAGGGTTAGACAAGACGATAGCCAGAGGTCCCTTCCAATATCAGCTGTTTTGTGATTATGTGATCTTTAGCACTTTGCTTAAGAAAAGATACAAGAAAATGTGTTCTCTTTCTAGAAAGACTGGCAATTGCTATATGCTAAACAGTATTTTGAAATGAAACAGATGAATTAAAAAATTATGTGAAATGTTGCATTACTTTTTTTTCCTTCACATAACAGTTTTGGAAGTTGAGAATTCAAATTGCTCTGATTTTGAATATAGTATAAGAATTATTTTTTAACTGTAGTATTCAATCTCTTTAGAGACTTGATGGATCAATAAAAGGGGAATTGAGGAAACAAGCACTGGATCACTTTAATGCAGAAGGATCAGAGGTATGGTATCTTTTTCCTAAGGAATCTGTTTTGTTTGTTCCCAAGAAATATAAAAAAACATTGCACAAAAAATGAAGGCTGAAAAGTGAGTTTTATTTTTTGTTTCTTTCACAAAAATTGAGAACATTCTGTATGGTTTTTTGGCCATTACTGAGATAAGGGCTACATGGAAATTCTCAGGATTCATTCCTGAGCGTAATGGTTTGCTATTTCCTGTAACTGTACTGAAAATTGGGATTTTTTTTTTTTAACCTGTTTTACTTTATCTTGTATTTCATATGTTGTTTTATTGCATATCACAAGCTCCTTCTGCAGTCCTTCATGGTTGTCTCTGAATAAATAATTCTATATCTTCTACTGGCTTTTTCACCTTGCTGCTTATCCCATTTTGATATTGTTCATGAACATGTTTAACAGCATTGAACCTGGCAGAAGACTTTTGCTTCCTGTCTCTTAACCAGTTACCCATAGGTTCAAGCATCTTCCCTGCTCTGGCATGGCTGCTTCGTTTTCCAGGGCTTGGGGCAGGGAGTGTGGGGTAGGGCCTTTGGAACATACAAGGCTTTAACAGTAGGGGTTTTGTACTTCTTGGCCAGTCTTTGGTTGGGATTTTTTGATTGGTGATCATCTTTTAGGATGCAGCTTCCTTTAAACTGTTGAGAAGTCAGTAATTATTTATAAAAAAATTGGTATCAATGTTTACTTTATACTTAAAGAAGCTTTAACTATAGAACAGTTATGGAATTGGTAGTACATGCTTTTGTAGTCTGCACCACAGACTGCATAAACAAGTATCGTATTGATTCCTTTAAGAATATTACAACTATTGTATATAAAACTATTTCTTACTTTATGATTTCAGGACTTCTGCTTTTTACTGTCGACCAGAGCTGGAGGATTAGGTATCAACTTGGCATCTGCTGACACTGTAGTTATATTTGATTCTGACTGGAATCCACAAAACGATCTGCAAGCACAGGCTAGAGCTCATAGGATTGGACAGAAGAAACAGGTATGCACATTCAGCTTTAAGCTCAAAATGTGAAGGAGGGTTCCATGCAGTAGCTTGTCCACTCTGTCTGCACCATTCAGTCTTCATGTATTTCTGAGAATAACTAATACTTGCTCTGTATGTCCAAAAATGTTAGTAATGCTCATTTAATGTTCTTTTTTTAAAACCTCCCTATACGGAAAGATAATACAGCAGCTGTGGTGTATGGATGGGAGAGGGAGAAGAGTTGTGGGCTTGCCTGTCCCCACATTGATTGGCATCATGTCATTCTAGAAAATAACTGCTACATCAGGCACATTCTCCTTGCTTAAATATTTCTTAGTTCTCTTCAGGTTTCTTTCTTGCAGAAGACATACAGTAATAATTGGGCATATGATAGTTTTGCCTGTGGGAATGCTTGTGCCAAATCGCTGAAGTTCAAAAAAAGACAGGTCTAAGAGTTTATTTCTCTGGTTTCTTAAAACACTTACGTAAAGACTGTGGTAACATGATTGAACTAGTATTTCATATTTGAAAACAGTCAATAAATTCAAAACATATATAGTGAAGACTGAGATTTCTCCTTGTTGCTTACTTTTCTAAAAATATTCATAGGTTAATATCTATCGGCTAGTCACAAAAGGATCAGTAGAAGAAGATATTCTTGAAAGAGCCAAGAAAAAGATGGTGTTAGATCATTTAGTAATTCAGAGAATGGACACTACAGGGAAAACTGTACTACATACAGGCTCCACTCCTTCAAGGTATATTTCTGTTTATTTCCATACCAGTTTACCCTTGAGTATATTTGACAGGTAAAAATTTAAGTTATCTCACTTGGTTAATGAAAGGCAAAATAAGATTAAGTAAGTAAAGATGCAAAGTATATTGTCTTTGTAGATTTTTATTTGCATATGAAATATGTATTTTTTTTTAAATACAGGTTTTTATTTAACAGTAAAAACCTTAATTGACTCATGATTATAGAGAACTTTCAAGTTACTAACATAAAATGTTTCTCCTGAAACATCCTTTATTTCAGCTCAACACCTTTTAATAAGGAGGAGTTATCAGCAATTTTGAAGTTTGGTGCTGAGGAACTTTTTAAAGAACCTGAAGGGGAAGAACAGGAGCCCCAGGTAAGTAGGGTTACCGAGCTAGATAGGTAGAACAACTGAAAATATGTATGAATTATTTCGTTGTAAAGAGAAACTTCTTTTTTAGGAAATGGATATAGATGAAATCTTGAAGAGGGCTGAAACTCGGGAAAATGAGCCAGGTCCACTAACTGTAGGAGATGAGTTACTTTCACAGTTCAAGGTATTGCTCTGTTCCCTCTCTCCTGCCATAGTTATACTTTCCATTATAAGTGGTATTGTTTTTCTTTTGTGTACCTATCTGCCTCTTCCTTCTTATGAAATAGATGCCTCAGTAAGTGAATTCTGTATCTCTTCTGATAAAATGTCTTTTCACATGTACAGGATACCTACTGTCAGTAAAAACATTTAAAAATACCTGATGTATTTTGCTAATAAAATAAGAGATATTTATGAATGTATTAATGATCAGAATTCTAGGTAGTTTTGTGTTTTATTTATTGCCTTTGTTAAGCAGCTGTGTATTGTTGAATGCAAAAACCAAAGTTTGCATTTCTTAGTTGATGACTTCTAGAAACAGCTTTAACCCTGAAATAAACTTGAATTCCAGGTGTGTTAAGTGTTATCAGTTAAACATATTATAATCTGGATGCAAAAAAAAATGCAGAACATGATGTATTTGTTTAGACCAGCACATTTTTAAATAGGTCTCCTGCTGATTGTTCATTTGCAACATACTTTGATTTCTACAGTGTATTAATGTTTGGTGAGTTTTATATTACTATAATTTCACATTAACTCAGGCATTCAAATGTTGTTAGCCCTATTTTGAAGGAAGTGAAACAACAATCATACAGCTATCAGGGAGGTGTTTCATTATGCAACTGTATTAGTCAACTTTTAAAAGAAAAAAGATTCTCATCTTTTCTCATCTTAGCCCATGTTGCATGGAGTCTGTGTCTGTTTCATAAATTAATAAAAATACTTTCATTAGAGACAGTCTTTCATGAAGCATTTTGTATGTATAAATTTTATATATATTCTAAAAGAATAACATATATAAAAATGCATAAAACATGCAATTTAGAACTTTGTTTTCCTAAAATATTAGTTGCCTAGCCATTTTCAAAAAGTCATGTATTGATTTGATGAAAATACATATATTCTGATATACAAGGTGGCCAACTTTTCCAATATGGATGAAGATGATATTGAGTTGGAACCAGAACGAAATTCAAGAAATTGGGAAGAAATCATTCCAGAAGTCCAGCGGCGAAGAATAGAAGAGGAGGAAAGACAAAAAGAACTTGAAGAAATATACATGCTTCCAAGGATGAGAAACTGTGCAAAACAGGTGTCTCTTGGTTCTGACTGACTTGTACTTTTATATTGCTATTGGTTTAGTTTGTTGGGGGTTGTCGTTGTATGTTGGTTTTTAAGTTGTTTTTTTTTTACTTTTCTGAACACATATTTTTGACGGGCTAGGTAAAACTTTATATATGGTTGTTAATCACGTAGCTTTGAACTACCTATTCTGAAATTTCAGATCAGCTTTAATGGAAGTGAAGGGAGACACAGTAGGAGCAGAAGATACTCTGGATCCGATAGTGACTCCATCTCAGAAAGAAAACGGCCTAAAAAACGTGGAAGACCACGAACTATTCCTCGAGAAAACATTAAAGGATTTAGTGATGCAGAGATCAGGCGGTAAGATATGGGGGGACATGCATATTTAAAGGGACAAGAAAATTTTATTACTATTATTATTATTAAGCTTTAAAGTATAGAAGGCAGTTGGTTTTTCCTGAATTTCTTTGAAAATTCTTTTGTTCTAAGCATTTAATATTTTACCTGTGTACTTTGTTGTGCTGACATAACAAACTGTCATGGCAAGAATTTGAACTCATTTTAATGAGCGATAAAGTTAGGTTTGAAAAATACTTTTGATTGTTTTAAATTTGTTAATTCCTGCAACCCATGAAGACAACGATTTCAAAAAACAATTGTTACAATGGATGAGCTTTTCTTTTAACTTAACAAATGAAATAATCTGCTTCCCATAATTTTATCTAAAAACTACAGTGCTGAAAGAATATGTAAATCCTTTCGGTGACAGCTACAAAAATTTGAGTAGATTTTGTTTTTTTAAACTTCTTGAAACTGTAATTCAATTAATGTTGTATCATGCTTTTTTAAACTAAAAAAATATGAAATCCTATTTGAATCTTGTACAGTAGGTCCCTTCAATATTTGGTGCTAAAATATTTTTTCTGTTAGAAAGAGGAGGAATTGTTGTGGTTTACCTTTTTGAGGTTGTGAAATACTGCTTTTGCTTCTGAAAATGAAGTATGCATGTTTCTCTAAGAGATGTTGTAAAGCTTTCAAAATATTTCTGGTTAGAGAAATAACTTTAAAGATCCTTTTTGCCTTTCCATTTCATCTAACAACACGGTGAATTGATTCTTTTTTCAAGGCTATTCTTGTGCTTGCTCTAGCAATTTGAGGCCTTGATTGTTGAGGAAATTTTCTTTCTTTTTTCTTAAAATTCTTTTTATTTATTTTATTTGTATTTCATTTCCTTTCTATCCTGGGTAACTCCAGTTTCTTTCCATCACTTACACATTCCTGCAGAGAGTATCTTTCATGTCATATTTTCCAAAATCTCAAATCATCTGCTGCATATTACTCCTTTTACTATATAAGGCATAACATAATGCCTGAAATCTCTATTTACTGTAAATCCACATTAAACTTTTATGATTAGACAAATCCAGCTGCTAAATCTTCTGTCTTGTGAAATTAATAAAGCAATTTCTAAAATAAATTGTACCTTCTATTGTTTTCTTTACATCAGTTCTTAAACCAATAAAACTCTGACTTTGTGTTATCTGGATATACTAAGCTGCCCTATTCTCTCTACTTTTTTTTTTCCCCGTTGTCCATATGGCATTATACTAAGATTAATTATTGTATTAATACAATTTTAAAACCAATGTAGTTAGTTAAGCATACATTTAAATGGGAAAAATATTTTCTGTTACTAGGTTTATCAAGAGTTACAAGAAATTTGGTGGCCCTCTTGAAAGGTAAACTTGTTTGATTATTATTTGTGTAGCAACTTAACCTTGTTTTCATAAAAATTAGAACAATATAACAAGAAGCCTTAGGCTGCAGAGAAAATGCAGTGTCTAGTCTTTTGCATTGAATATAACATGACCTTAGCCTAATATCTTACCCTTCTTCATGTGTGGTATGTGCACGAACAGCCACACAATAGACCTCAATTTGCAGCACCGCTTACTGTCTGTCTTTATACTTTACCTGCTGTCTTGTTTAATCTTCACTGGTGATAATCATTCAGTTGTCTTGTTTGATAGCCTGTTGAAAGCCTATCAGTTTATCCACTGTGACTGTCAAAGTTAGTTTTGCCTTTCCCTTATTGTCAGTTCTTATTTTTAAGTGTTCTTTATTATTCCGTATTCTAAGACAAACTTCCCATCCTTATTTTCATTAAAAATATATATTATATATATATATATATGTATGAACATACATATAAAATTATTCCTTCTTCTTTTCTTAAAGAAATGTACAGTAATTTAACTCAACACTGTAGGGTTAGGGTCCTTTACAGTTCTTGTTGTATTGTCCTCTGATATCTGAAGCACTTTTTCTTTTTTTTCCCTTTGATCGAAATTGCACACAGCATAGCAAATGCAGGTAACTGATAACTTAACTTACACGATCATTTCTCCAGCTTCAAAGTTTGAAGGAGTCATTTACAATCACTGAAGTTTCAGAGCTATAAGAATGTGTATTTGTTTTATTACAGGTTAGATGCTGTAGCTAGAGATGCTGAGCTAGTTGATAAATCAGAGACAGATCTTAGACGTTTGGGAGAGCTTGTACATAATGGATGCATTAAAGCTTTAAAGGACAATTCATCTGGACAAGAAAGAGCAGGTACAGTGTGCTCAGGGAGCTTGGGGGGCAATAAAAAAATGTCAAGAAGTCTGAATTCCTCTTGCACTGTGATCATAACAGAAAACAGTTTTGTAAGTTTTGTTGGGGGAAAATATAAACACTTTTATGTTGGCATGCTGGTTGATTTTAAAAAAGGGATAAAGTAAGATCACTTTTTTCCCCTTTCTGTGTATGAATTGTCATTGGAGAATGCAATATGGTTTTGCTTGACTGTGGAATTTAAAAGTAATGTGTTATTATCTGGAATACCTTTTGTTCTGGAGCTTAATTCAAGTATCTGGTTAAAAAAAGGTCATTTGGTATAATTGAAAATTTGCTGCTATAGCATCAGTCTTACTTCTGGTCTTTACATTTTTCTGTATGATAATCATAAAGGTAAATATTTTAACAGCTTTGTCATTTGTTTTAAGGAGGTAGACTTGGGAAAGTTAAAGGCCCAACGTTCCGAATCTCAGGAGTGCAGGTGAATGCAAAGCTAGTCATCTCTCATGAACAAGAGTTGGCACCATTGCATAAATCCATTCCTTCAGATCCAGAAGAAAGAAAAAGGTATTGGGTTTTGGTTTTGGGTGTGGTTTGGGTTGTTTTGTTTTGGGTTTTTTTTGTTGTTGTTGATGTTGATTCCCCCCCCCCCCAAGGTAGTAGTAATGGAGACAATTTTTCAAATTTTATTACTTTTTTCAGACAACTTTGACTCAAAGCACAGTGACAGCATTGTCCTTCTATTCCTGTAAGCAGTAACCTGCTCCACATTTGTTCTTCATTCTTTCTTCCCTTGCCATAGAAGCCAGTACCTTTGGCTTCTCAATTATATTCACTGGGGACTGTGTTCAGTTACTAATAATAATCAGGACTAGGATTGAGGCTTGCTGAGGAGCTGCTGTATGTCATCTCTGCCTGAGGGGAAAGCAGTGTCTGTCAAAGCGCAACAGTAGTTGTTTCTGCCCTCTGAACTTTTTCCCTTGCCACCTTGTGTATCACAATCCCTAAACCAACCACTTAGTTAGCAGTTACACTTGGATGATGACTTATGCTTTTATTCATGGTTAGCCAATTCTGTGATGCAGCTCATGGCCGTAGACAAATATCTGTTCTTCATATTTTAGTCTTGATTAGCTTTAAAACACATTTCAGTGCTGATATCAATAAATATTTTATAGAAATGTTATGAAAATATAACAATAAACATGTGGATTAATTTTCTAAATATACCAGCATCTCAGCAGAGAAGATAAATCTAGATATGTCACTTTTAGTATGTTCCCTTCCCCCTTGCTTCAGAAGTAAAAATCCCTTATTTGTCTTTCTAATTTATTTCTACTAGATATGTCATCCCATGCCACACCAAGGCTGCTCATTTTGATATAGACTGGGGTAAGGAAGATGACTCCAATCTGTTAATAGGCATCTATGAATATGGTTATGGCAGCTGGGAAATGATAAAAATGGATCCTGATCTCAGTTTGACACAGAAGGTATGTCATCTACAACATTTCATCAAGGACTCTTCTTGTTTAGGTAATAATGCAACTAAGAACAGTTACTGAGAGAGCTTATTCTATGATGACTGAAATTTTAAGGTCTGTGTTTGGCTGAAGTATGCCTTCTTGCAGTCAATTATGTTGCCGTATTTCCATGTAGTTGGACCTCTGTCATTTGAATTTTTCCTCTCTACTCAACATGTTCTGGTTTTGTCCATTTTGTGTTCTTGAACTTTTGGAAGGTAAGTTTTTCTAGAGATTTGATTTGTTTCCCCATACCCACTTAACCGCCAGGTTCTTCACCTGAAGCTGTCTTGTACTCACAACATGAGAATAGCTGTGCTCCAATTAGTGGAACAGCTTCTTAGCAATAGTGAGCAACAGGTATTGAGGGAAAGACTGGGGTGAAGTAAACTTTGCGATAGTACCAACAACCTATAGCTTTGGGATTTGAGGAGCCAGGGCTGTGTCCAGATTAGTTTAGTAATGATTCCTACTCTTGCCGTCCATTATTTTGCCTGTTTTTTGAAACCACCCATTTATTTTTTTGGCATCTGCAATACCCTATTCTGCACTCAGAAGATGAATGAGGCAGAGACAGCAGTTCTGAGGATGACTGGTGCAGGAGGTCAGAATTTCTTAGATAAACTATCAGAGTGGAAATGGAAATCTGTGGCTGATTTCTTGAGTTTGTTTTAAATTTTGAGGCAATTTCCAAGACTCCGCATTGGCTGTGTGATTGGAGAGACATGAAGACATTTAAGAAATTCTCCATTGCTTCAAGCATGCTGGCATATTTGCTATGTATAGTTGAAGTGGATTGTTTTCTACCTTTTACGCAGCTTTTTCTGTTCTGTGTGCTCCAGGCTAGCATCTTTCAAACTCGATAATATGTACTCATTGCTGTGATGCTACCATTATTCTCCTCAGATTTTGCCTGATGATCCAGATAAGAAACCCCAGGCAAAGCAGTTACAGACCCGTGCAGACTACCTCATTAAATTACTGAATAAAGACCTTGCAAGGAAGGAAGCACAAAGGCTTGCTGGTGCGGTAAGTAAAATTTGGCATTCATTAGTGAGATGAAACAATATGCTTATGGGCATGTCAGCTGATCCTTTTCTTTTTCCCCTTTACTCCACTCTTGT
>JANXJC010000078.1:28239183-28254860 GCA_027564655.1 Leptodon cayanensis
ATTGCTAATCATATTACATGAGCCTAACTACTGTTGCAGTGTGCTCTATCTCCAGTTCTGAGAAAAGTGGTGGTCATTAGTAGCAATAAATAAAAAAAAATGAACCTTCTATTTGATGTAAAAACAAATCTTTTATTTTGCAACTGTGGTGCAAAGATGCTTGTCAGTTGACATATTAAAGAGGCCAATTTGCCTTCAGGGCAATTCAAAGAGGAGGAAAACAAGAACTAAGAAGAATAAGGTGATAAAGCCTGCAAAAATAAAAGAAGAAATAAAAAGTGATTCTTCACCACAACCCTCGGAAAAATCTGATGAAGATGACGGTGAGGATAGCAAGGTAAATATCTTTCATATGGTAAAGATGGCTATTCAGTTCTTCTTGTTAGTTTTTATTTTGTCTTCTGCTTGACTTAAAAGGAAGACATTCAGGTGCTTTGATTTTATTCTTGTGGCCACTACAGTTGATGTTTACATCAGGACAAGCACATGGAAGACTGTATGTATTTAACGATAAGCCAGTAATTGAGCAATTATGAGTAGTTTTCCAAATGAAATTATAAAAAAATGTTGTGGTCTAATTACAAGTGGCATTGCTCAGTTTTAGCATTCTTTAAAGACATTAGCATTGTATCTGGTAGAATTGCAAACCTAACATAACACACAATTACAAAACTAAAGTTTCTGGCTAATGTGTTCTAACTACTGATAGTGATTTTTCATGTGAAGTTTTTTATCTAGGCTCAGGAAAAAACCATCAAGCTCAGTTAGAATGGTCAGCATGAGTAAATGGTATTTCAAGACTTGCATGTGAAAGCTCCTGTATCCGTCATAGCTTTCATTATCCAAAAAGACTATTTAACTGACTGTTTAACCTTGTTGTGTTTTGTTACTTCTGATGTGTTCCTTTAGACCTCTACTTTTGTTGGGTCTTTTTATTTCAAACATTTATCACACAGCAGAAACCACTAGAGATCAAAATTTAGGGGAAGTTCAGGGTCATGTCAGAGCTGATTTTGTGACTTTGAAAGTAGTTGAAATAAATCAGTGCAAATCCATATGTATCATTAAAATACTTCCTGCTTGGTTTAAAATAAACTAAATTGAAGTGTCTTGCATAGCCATTTTAAACTATTACAAACCATTAGAATTGTCAACTCACTCTAGAGGAAAAAATACTTATGCAAATACATAGTTAAAACTGAGTCAGCCTTAGAAGAACTGTGATAGATCTGTAAAAAATAGTTATTTTTAACTAAAGCATTCCTTTATGTATTCAAATGGTACTATGAGGAATAAAATGTAAAGGCAGAAAAAAAAAAACATTGAATGTAGACTGGCTTATGTTTATAGATCCAATAATTTGTCTGGAATGTAAGACTAAGAACTGTAAGTGTTGTCACAGCTCCCAGTAAATTAACATGGGCAACTGAATCCTAAAATTAAGCAAATTAAGTGTTCAGGCTACTTAAAAAATGACTGTTAGACTTCATCTTACTCAAAACAGAAAACACTGCCAGTCAGTTGATTGACTTGTTATGTTTTGGCAAAGTGCCTAGAATGCTGTCCCCTTTTGTCCCCTATCATCCAAAGATGATGATAATTCTTGCACCTGTATGTAATACTTTTGTTACTTATTATAGTATTTTTCTGTGTCTGGAAGGACTTGAGTTTCCATCTCAAACCTTGTAAGTGAGTATTATAAAGATGAGTGGAGTGGTATTTTGTTCACCCTTAAATAATTACATGGGCTCCCATCAGACAATCTGTAACTAAGACTTTTTTTTAAGCCTAGTAAAAAGAACACCTCTGGAAAATAGAAAGTTGGGACTCTTACCTTCTCCTGTGAGTGTTTAATATGAGATTGGTAACAAGTTACAGACAGAAGTCTTCTAACATTCCCATCACTTGAGTGTCCTGACCAATCAGCTCAGTTTTGTGAGACCTACTTCCTTACAGTTTTTAGCTCTTCAGAGCCTACCTACCTTTTAGAGGAATAGAATTCTAAGTTAATTCTAAGTTAAATAGACATAATTTCTAAACCCCACTATCACTGCTAAATCAGTACTTGCTTTGTCACATCGAGGAGGTGAGTGAGTAGTTCTCATCTTTCTTTACAACTGCGTTCATTTGATACATATTAAATCTATGTCCAAAAGGAAGAAAATGCACAGATAACTATCTGATTAAAACATACTTTTTTATGAAACTTGTATAGATAGGAACACAGTTTGACGTGACACATATGCTTGCATATTGCAGGATGAGATTGTTTCAGTGAAACAGCCACATAAAAAAATTAAAGCAGAAAAAGAAAATGAAGAAAAGCCTGACCCAGATACTGGTATAAAGAAGGAAGCTGAAGAAAAAAGAGAGACAAAAGAAAAGGAAAATAAGAGGGATTTGAAAAGAGAGAAAAAAGAAAAAGAGGATAAGAAAGAATTAAAAGATACTAAAGAAAAGAGAGAAAACAAAGTGAAAGAATCCACACAGAAAGAAAAAGATGTAAAGGAAGAGAAGGTAACTAGGTTTACTTATCTTATATAGCACTAGAAAAGGCCACTAGGTATACATGAATGATTTTGAGATGAAAAGGTATTTTGGATCTGATCAGTTGTCATTTCATTGAAGTCTTTTACAACATTTAAGTTTTATTTTTACTACCTGAAACCGTGAGGAAAGGCATTTGAAACGGCAAATTGTCTTCAATGAAACATATCTTAGTTGGACTGAAAGTACAAGTGTGTGCAAGAAATTCTTTTATTCCTTTTCCAGTCTCCTTTTCCATCCTACAGAGAAAGTAAATGGTACTGTTGCCGAATATCAGCATAGTTTTTATTCTTATTATTGAAGAGAATGCAGTAGTTATGGGGATTGTCATATATTATAGAATAATTCCAGAGTGAAAATAATGTTTACTTTAAAGTATTTATATCTTGTTCTTAGATAAATGAAATCAAATCTGAGAATAAAGAAAAAACTAAAAAAATTCCATTGCTGGATACTCCAGTTCATATTACTGCAACTAGTGAACCAGTTCCTATATCAGAAGAATCTGAAGAACTGGATCAGAAAACTTTTAGTGTGGTAAGTCCCTTTTTGTAAGTTAGTGTTTATGCTTGATAGTCTAAATGAGGGCAATTTCTGATGTTCTTGCTTCTGTTACTGGGCACAGTAATGCAGGTGGTCTTTTCCTATTGAAGTCTCAAATCAATGAGTGTTATTGACACTGTACTAAAGTAATTTTTGTCTTCATTCCAGCAGTTTTATTTTGTGTTTACTGTATTTACACAAAATAGTAGGTAAACTTACCCACTGGTCTGTGTGCTGAATAGATTTAGAATACAGGCTGTAAAGATATATCCGCAAGAATAACCTGTGTATTCTGCTTTTTAAAGAGCAGATATGAATGAACTTCAGTGCAGTTGTTGGAGTCTCTGGCTTCTTCTTACCTTATGTGCCTTTCTTCTTTGTAAGATAGCATGAGAAATTAAGTTTCAGCATTTCCCTCCTGAAGTATTGCAGACTACATAAATTAGTAGACACGGGAAGGAACAAATGCTAAAGCCCTTAGAGATACCTTGCTGGATTAATGTCTCTGATACCAAAAGAATTTTGTTTAATTACTACTTCTGACTAAGAACAGAATCAATATTAGAGGAAATAAGGTACATACAATTTCTGTAACGTTTTATAGGTTGGCTGGGGCCTCTGGAAAGGTAACAGTGAGTTACTTTGAGCAGCTCCTCTCTGCGGGTGTTTCATCATTCAGATTTCAACAGTTGTTTGTTTCTGCCAGCCAGGTTTATTGGGGCTGTTGTGGGTGCTGGCTGTGACATGCAAGTAAGATTCTCTTGAGTATGGCAGTGACTGGTCTATGTATGGTTTCATTCTAAACACCAGGTAACTCACCAGGATGAGCCTTCAGTGATTCAGGTGGATATGTTTGTGTGGCTAAGTGACAGAAAATCACTTGATATCCATGTACAGTTATGTTTTTCTGATCACTTCTGTATTTAAGCAGTCCACTATGTAAGCTGGCTTTTAAAGGTTACTCTAAGTTGTGGCTAGTGCAATATGTAATGCAGCTGCTCAGTTACTTAGTGGCATGATCTGGCAATGGGACAGTTTCCTTGATTTTTCTGAGTTGTCCCTAGATGCTTACATGGTAATGGTGATAATCCATTTCATATGATTCCAAACATTTGTTTGGTTTAAAAAACAAAACAAAACAACCACTTTTTTTTTTTTTTTTTTTAATTTACAGACTTCCTTTTGTTCTTTCTGGGAGTAAATCTAGGTTGGGTCTGTGTATAGAAAACCTTTTTTTTGTCCATGCTTTTTGTTCTGGAATGTACTTTCTATCGTTACGACATGATCAGATGCAGTCTAATTAGAATATTTAACTACACTTTCAAATGGAAATTACTACTGTGGGTTGTTCAGGCTTAACAAATTTGGCTCTTTGTGACAAGGAGAATATGCATTTCATCTGTTTACCCTGCCGTTGTAGTTGGATGGTATTCCTAAGCAAGTGTCTGTAATTTAAATCATGCTAACTAGTTTTATCTGGACTTATTATTAAAACATGTGATTCAAAGTGTGAAAATTCAAGAATGCCCGTATGGCACATCTTTGTTGCCATCACTGTCGTTACTAATACAGGCATACCCAAACTAGCTTTACTGTAGATAGCGCACATTCTGCTAGTATCTCCATAGGAATGAGGTTTAAAAACTGCTCAGAGAAGCAATGTTGATTGTCTGCTGAATGCCAGGCTTAATTGTTGCAGAAGGTATCTCAAATGTGCTGAACCCTCTCATATTTAATTTTGACATTGAGTTTATATAGCTTTCAAGGTGCTAAAAAGTGTAAGTCTTGTCCTATATGCTTGTGCTGAAAGTTATGATTGTAAAACCCAGTTGTAATGAATCCTTTTCCTCAGAAAATCCTTTATATTAAAGTAGTGCTTCCTTATATCCTTGATACCTGTTATTTTATACAATTTAATGCTCTCATAGAGCAGCAAATTTCCAACTGGGTTTAAAATAAAAATGTTTCACAGGCTTGCTTTGGAAAAAGTTGTAAGAGATGTGAGCTAAACTTGTTTCATTTGGCTTGTAACAATACTGTCTTTGTCTCTCCCCCCCTCGCACTCTCTCTCCCCACATTGCGCTTCCTCCCTCCCTCTCGCCCGGCCCCCATCTCTTCCCCCCCATGTTCTAGAATTCTTTTTTTCTTTTAATTAATACATTCCTTTTTTCCATTGTACAGTGCAAAGAAAGAATGAGGCCTGTCAAAGCAGCATTAAAACAGCTGGATCGACCAGAGAAGGGCCTTTCTGAAAGAGAGCAGCTGGAACATACTAGACAGTGTCTAATCAAAATTGGGGATCACATTACTGAATGTCTAAAGGAGTACACAAATCCTGAACAAATTAAACAGTGGAGAAAGTAAGTTATTCCCCACATTTTTTCTTGAAAAAGGACAATCTGTAATTGCTTCTATTAAGCAGAATAGTTTTAAATTATTTCTCTCATTTCTTATTCTCCCTTTCTTATATCTTTTTGCTGTTTTAAATAGGAATATATAAAAAGATGATTATAGATGGTTCTGACTTCTGATGGATAGACTTTTTCATACTGTATAGCAGTGCATTTTCTCCAGTAGGCGGTGTCATCTCACTTCTTACAACTGAAAGCGAACACTAGATAACTTGTTACTTAGACTGTGTTTAGTGGAAAGGAATTCTTACCTTTAAGGATCTGTTTTTTTCAACTTTGAGGGTTGTTTGGTTTCTTTTTTTTTTTTTAATTCCTGCTAAAAATAGGCAATTCTAAATTTCTGTTGAACTTTGTATGATTTTAAGTTGCAGAATTCTTCATTCTTTTTAAAATATACTCTAAAATTATAGTACATATTACATAGTAATTATTACTTGATAAAAGTATTTATCATAACTCAGATGTATTTAAAAAATGAAAGAAGAGTTTGCATTTTTGAGGTGACAGTTTAAAAAAATTAAGAAAAAATGTTGGCTTGTAAGCTTATATTTAATTGCTAAGTTCTTAATGCAATTTGAGTTACTCTGATAAGAGTGTGTACTTTAATCTTTTATGATTGAAAATACATTCTGCACTTCCATATACAAAAGTTTGTGTTTCATTTTCTTGAAGACTTATGTTAGTGTAGAATGCTTCTGCTGTTTTTACTTGCTGTACTTCAAAATATTAAGGTGATCTGAGAAACAAAAACAAGATCCATCTTTAATATTTTGGTAAATATTGTATTTCTTTAAGTGGAAACTCATAATAGAAATACTATTCATAATAATGCTACAATATTATATGTATTTCAGCTATCTTTGATAAGAAGTGTAGTTAAGCTACTTCTGTAAAGTTATACAGGTGTCATTAGGCACACCATTGACTAGTTGTCTACTTTTGCAAACCTCTAGACCTAAATAACAATGTTTAAATAATCACATTGAAGGACAGACTGTTGCTTCCTGAGCCTGCACCCTTCAGACACTTCCAAACACTAGTATTCTGTACTCTTAAGTATTGCACCTGTAAATTTGACTAAAAGAATCCTAGACTTTAGATTAGTTACCTGTGATCATAGAAACAAATGTTTTCTTCATGGTTTTGGCATCTTGACAGCAAAAGACTTGATTTGTTCTTCTTTCATTCCTTCGAGCACAGATTAGGCACAAATTTATTGCCATGCCGCTTCTGTCCTCATTCACAGTTCTCATTTGGCTTCAAAGGCTTTGATCAGGCTTTGGAATTCAGTGGAAAAACTCTTACTGATATTCTCATGAAACAAGGCTTGTAGGTCAAATGTCTTACACTGTAAGAGATTTCAAGTGTGGAAGAATTTTTACTTACTTAAATTTCTATTTACTGAGTGGTAAATACTCAAAATTCAGACAAACTTTCAGAAGACATACATAAACTGATGGCTACGTTTTTAAGCAGTTTCACCAATCATTCTATTAACACAATTGTTATTAGTACTTAAAATATGTGCTTTGCACTCTGGAGTATGTAAAAATATTATGAAGGGACAAATTGTTAAAGGAATTAATGTTTCAAATGTTTGAAATACAGCTAGGTAATGTTTGCTGTGCAGCTAGGCAATGGTGTGTAAATTTTAGTGTTTATGGTTTACTGAAGTACTGTTCAAATAATTAGTTAAATCCATGTTCTGTTGTATAATACAAGAAAAACAAATGTATAGAAGAATTATAACTTCTCTTTTCTTCTTCCTCAGAAATTTGTGGATTTTTGTCTCTAAGTTTACAGAATTTGATGCCAGAAAACTGCACAAACTGTATAAACATGCAATTAAAAAACGCCAAGAGTCTCAGGTAGAATTTTCAGACCCTTTCTAAATACACAAATACATATTAAGTATCATAAGTCTTCTGTTAGATTTAAAGGATTATAAAGAACACAGAAATACCCTTCAAGTAGCATTTCTGTTTGTAAAGTAGTCTCTTTTGTTAGGATATTTTTCTAATGAATTCAGGGGAATTTTGGGATTTGGAATTTAGCAATGAGTTCTTGTACTTGTCTCTTTTAGCAACACAATGACCAGAATATTAGCAGCAATGTGAATACACATGTAATTAGAAATCCAGGTAAGAAACCTTAAGTATATTCTTGTGTTAGATATCACTGTTTTCATGTTTATTTCATTTTATATGTTTCCTAGATCTGTCTCCCACACTGCTGGATATCATAGAGATAGGCTGATTAGTGAAACTTCACTAGTTTGCTGATGAAATCCAGCTAAGTGCAGACTGAAGCTGGTGATTACTGGTTTTAGCAAGTTATTTGACCATCCTTTAAAAAAAAAAAAAAACAAACAAAAAAAAAACCAAAACAACTTTTGAAACATTTTTTGTGTTTAATTTTGGGGAGGGAGAGAGGTCTACTCAAAACCTGTAAATTTCTTGGAAATTCTGTGCCTATTTGCAGCTGTTGTAATGTCACTACTGTGTAAGAAAGCAAGCTATTTCTTGAAGTCACAGTTTACTAGTTGTGGGCTGTCTTTTTATTGTTGACAATAACACTGATTTTTCTATGCTCCCACACCTGCCTTCTTGTAATACTTGCTTTTATCTTGTGTTATGTAATGTTGCGAGTATATTTTCATGGACTTAAAATCAATATAATGTATTTTAGGAATACCACTGAAATCCTTTCATTAACAAGGTGTACCTTTAAGATATTTACTCATGCCAAAGCCATGCCTTCTTAGAGAGGAAGATGCTACCTTTCTGTCTAAAACTGCTCTACTAAAGGCACCTCTACTCATTGCTCATTTGGGCCACATTTAGCTTCATAGACTTGAATGAATAGGTTGAAAGGTTCAGTTTCCAAGTCCCACACATGTACATTCATTCTAGCTTGCTTCCCTCTTCTGAGGTTTCTTCCACTTCACTCACATTAGTGCATTTGTCTTTCAACTATTTAGATCTTGTTTCTGTCAAATTATAATGTCACATTCAAACTGCTTTACATTTGACTAATAGAAGGGCTGTTTGAATTAGGTGAACAAAAGACTTTGAGATTCCTTTTAACCTCTGCTTTATTAAACAGATGTGGAAAGACTGAAGGAGAATACAAACCATGATGACAGTAGCAGGGACAGTTACTCTTCTGACAGACATTTGTCACAATACCATGATCATCATAAAGATAGGCACCAGGGAGATGCTTACAAGAAAAGTGACTCTAGGAAAAGGCCCTATTCAGCCTTCAGCAATGGAAAAGATCACAGAGACTGGGATCACTACAAACAAGATAGCAGGTGAGTTTCTTCAGCAATTTTAAAATCTGTTCAGAATTCCTGTCCTGGTTTTGTAGTGTGCTTGTAGCAAGCACCAAAACATCTTTTTGAGTAATGCAAAATTGCAAAGATGATATCTTTCTAATGCAGTTATATTGATTTGACATAATTGTAGCTCTTAATGTGTGCTCAGTAACACTAATATAAAAAATTTCTATTTTTTAGATACTACAGTGATAGTAAACATAGAAAGTTAGATGACTACAGGAGCAGAGACCACAGGTCAAACCTGGAAGGAAGTTTAAAAGACAGCCGGGCTCATTCAGATCACCGTTCCCATTCAGACCACAGGGTACATTCAGATCACCGCTCCGCTTCAGAGTACAGCCATCATAAATCTTCTAGAGATTATAGGTACCACTCAGACTGGCAAATGGACCACAGAGCTTCGGGTAGTGGCCCAAGGTCACCATTAGATCAGAGGTCTCCTTATGGTTCAAGATCTCCCCTAGGACACAGATCTCCATTTGAGCACTCATCAGATCACAAAAATACACCTGAACATACATGGAGTATCCGGAAAACATAACAAAGACTGACATTTTCTGGACCTTC
Source organism: Leptodon cayanensis (assembly GCA_027564655.1). Classification (NCBI taxonomy): domain Eukaryota; kingdom Metazoa; phylum Chordata; class Aves; order Accipitriformes; family Accipitridae; genus Leptodon; species Leptodon cayanensis. The sequence goes on from JANXJC010000078.1 coordinate 28,248,595, forward strand.
TTTTAGCCATATACAGTAAACTAACACATTAATTGCCTTACATGACTTGAAAGATATGGACTGGATATTCTATCAGTAGCAGTATTGTTACTTCTTTCCAGGATGCAAGGTCTATTATCCCAACAGAAGAAAATATTTTTGTATTTAAAGTTTATGCTGCACTGTGCTGCAAATGCTGTGGCACTCTTTTTTAAGAAATGGAAGATGTTTACTTTTACAGGGACCTCAACACTGCCCCTTTCAGACTGGATCTTACTATAAAACTCTTCATGTCAAAGTGGTTTTAGGCTGAACACGTTTTAAATTATGTTTGTAAATGAACTTTTAAACACTGACCTGTGCTCATATTTCAGGAAGGAATGAGGAATTTATTTTCTTTTGTTTCTTAGTAAAGAACTCTCAAGGACTTTGTTCACTTTCCAAAGCTACTTGTTTACATTGTACACTGCGACCACCTTGCCGCTTTTCATCACAAGCTTGAATATTTAAATTCTGTACCTGTAACTGTAAAATAGCCAGGATTTCTCCTGTTTGTGATCAGTTAAAATGCCTTTTTACAAAACAAACAAACAAAAAAATAATAGTAATAAAAAAAGAACACAAACAAATGGCTGTAAATTATTGTAAATTAATTAAATGAGCTTTTTTCCCTCTCAGGCTTTTTTTTGACTGTTCCTTTTCCCACCAACTCAGGCCTTCTTGTCACAAGTATGGAAACAAAATCAGTGTACTTAAATGTTTTAATACCTTGATGAAATCACCGTTCAGAATGTCAAAATAGGGAAAGGGAACATTTTATTCCATTTAGTGATCCTTTTTTTATTGGATACTTTAGATACATGTTTTGGGGGGTTTTGTTTGTGGTTGTTTTGTGGTTGGGGTTTTTTTTGTTTGTTTGTTTGTTTTTTCCCTACTAAACTGTCAGTGTTGTGATTGTAATGATATGGCAAGAAATATCCAGTTAAAATGTGCTCTGGAAAGCTTTTCAGGTGCATTGGTTTTAAAGAAAGAGTTTAAATAACTAAACACTTCAGAATCCAGATCAGCCAAAATTTATTGTAAATCCATTTGTGTTCCCTCTTCAATATGGGCAATAATGTCAAATGTGCTATGCAGCAGGTTAATATTTTAGAAGATTTGAATGACTTTATTGACAGAATTGTTACAATGCACACTGATTGTACATAGATAACTTCTATCTGACAAATTAAATTTAAACTAAAAGGTTATATGGGCTCATGTAGTTTTCTGCTGTTTTTTCTCTAGAGTGTCACTTTTTCTCAGGTTTACCCATAAAAACATTAAACTCTTACATACTAAATTTTAGTATGCTATGTGATGGTTAGGGAAGCTATTTAGCCTGGTATTATGTGGTTGGAGCTGTATCTGATGCTTTAGTTTTTCTCTGCTCTTGCAATGTTGCACATTTTTTCCAGTTAAACAGGTTTATATGAAAGCATTAATACAGAACCAAAATCTGTCCACAGAGTATTTGTTAGGATCTCACTGTATGTACAGTTGCTGCACATTTAAGTTTTGAGCTTATTTAATGTAGGCTGGGACTCAGTTACTGCTGCTTCATTTCTTAACTCTTCATCTTCCGAGGATCTGGAGGGTTTTGAGTTGTTCTGCCTTTGAGCTTAATTGCTGAAGCAGTGTTTAGGCAGTGGAGTGGTGTCTGACAAGGTTGTGCATGTGTGCTATGCATCTTCCACTTCCAGTGGTGAAACTAGAAGCTGGAGCATCTCCAACCGCTGATTGACTGTTACTGCTTGAGTAGTGCACAGCTCCATCAACAGAGCATAGATAGAGCAGTCCCACTAAGCCTGGTTCACCATCAGTGTTGCTATATTACGGCATTGTGGCTTAGCATGTCTAATGTGACATGATTCGTCTGCATTTGTTTTTGTTAAAGGTATCTCAGGTCTCTCTGAAATAAGCAAGACAAAATACTTACTTGGTGGCTTTGATTAGCATCTTTGGCAATTAGTCTGCTTAGGCTGTGTTAACTTATATTCAATGGTGTTTATAGATCTACAAATCACATTTGCAACAGTTAGAAGTTTTTCACCTCTGGTTTCAATTAAGTCCTAAGTATAAAGTTTGATGGTGGAGATAGCTTCCACTGCTTATGAGGCTGACTGTTACGGTGTATCTTACTATATAAGAGAATCCCATATCCCCTGCAAATAAGCCATTTATAATTAATTTTCCATGAACACAGATTTGATCCTTCTTTTGTTCACTTATAATGAAAAGTCTTCAAGGAGTGTGTCCTGTTCTGAATCACCCATCAGATACTAATGTTGCCTGTCTGTAAGAGGTTTTGGGAAGTAAAAATTCTGGTGACTGCAAGAGAAGCCCTTGTATGGCTGTTGATAAAGATTCAGGTGTTTCATCTACCATGCATGGAAGCCTAAGATTTCCATCTTAATCCTGTTACTTATTTCTAGTCTACCATTCCCAGTACTACCTAAAAAGAGTAGATTGTTGGTCAGTCTGAAAAAGCACATTAAAAACTGTATTGCTGGTAGTAGTTTTAAGGACAGAGAAATGCATGCTCTGATTGGTTGCCATTAGTTCATCAGCTGCTGCGTTGGCATTGTCATTTACTTGCTCACACTCACTTTGTGTTTTCCCCATTTTGACCTTCAGTGCAGATGTCCTGGTGTCGGAGTGACACTCAAGCAGCTTCTGGTTTCTGAGAACCTTTCACTGCTATCAAGAACAGGACTTGCAAAGGATTCAAGCACCAGCCAAAAAAGGATGGCACTTCCTGCAGAAACATGACACTCCTACAACAGGGGTGTGCCCCGACATGGACAGCACAGCAACCTAGAGCACTGACTCCCTAGGCTGAATACCTTTGATGCCTGTCTTCGTTCTTTTCAGAGCTTGAGTGGCTTGTTTTGTCCCTGTATGATGTTCTGTCATCTACAAATGGATCTTTTCACCTCCATAGCCCTTACTGTTTAGCTGTAGGATTCCCACTTAAAGTGTACTCTTGTAGCAATGTATTTTAAGGAGCTTTTTCAATCTCCAGTGTTATGCTTAGTGTTGTGTTGAGTGACATCAGCTTTTTTTGGTAGGATGTTACATGACCATTACTTAGGAAGATGGGTAAGGCTGAAGACACTAAAGGAGATCATCCTGATACAGCTTTTCTTCCTGATGAGACATTTTATTGAAAGTTTCTCCATGATCAAGTTTAATTTGAACAGCAAATTAATTAAATACTAGCTTCTTTTTGTGTACTATGGCTGAAATGAGGTCCTCATTTTTACCTTTACAGAAGTAAATGTAGACAATCTCTTGCTTCTAACATAGAGTAGTAAAGACTGTTAGAATAGGTAATACCTGGTATGAGTCATCCACTTGTATTGATCAAGGTTTATTTTCCTGAACTATGTTGGGACAGATATCTAGTGCTGTCACTTGTATCTCTTCATTCTTCCAACAAGCTAGTATGCTTCCACCTGAAATTTAAGCTTTGTTCTTAAAACATTATGCTGAAGCTTTTATTTGTGAAATGCTCCAGAAGCAGTAGCTAAGAAATATGTGTGACACACTGCTAGGAGCAGAAAGAAGAGGAGGTTAGTGGAATTTGTTACTTGTTTCTTATCCTTTTCATTTTTCTCTGTAGTCCAATTATTCTTATTAAGATAAAAGTTGAGAACAACTGAGTAATGGGGAGCACATTCTGGTCCACCCATCCTTACATCCTCACACTGTATGGGGTCAGTGAAAGATCTTCCTTTGGATATGGCCAATACTAAAACAAAGAATGTTTCTAGCATGTATTTTCCAACCCCCTAGCCCTACCAATTTATTGGTAATTATCTTATTTTTTATTTTCAAAATTTTTAACAAGTGAAAAACTGCTTTTGAATAAATAATGACATTTAATGCTGGTTGTTAATTGGCATAAAGAAATAAGAATTGCCATTGTCCTGTTGAAGAGAAAAATAACTATTTCTAGAACTAACATACAAAGAAAATAATTCTGCTTTTTTAATTATTTGTAGCATCTTCATAAACCTATTTTGTAAGTTGCTTACTTTGTTTTACAGTCTGAAGCTCAGCACTAGGCTTTCAATTTATATTACAGTCAATATAATTAACACTTAAAATATGGCAGCAGATTTTTTTTTAAATCAGGTATTTGTTCATATTCTGTATTATATATATGGTAGAAAAAATAGGGGGTGGGGTTGTTGTTTTACAGAAAATGGGCATGTCCTGGTCAAGTGCCTAATTTTCAGTTTACTCCAAAACTTCACTATTTACATAAACATAAATACAGAAAATTTGCATGGATTTATTGTGGCTTATCAAGACTATTTCAAATTTGTTTTTTTCTGTTGAACAAAATATGACATACCATCATGAATCTTAATCACTCATAGGAAATAAACTGAGCAACAGTCCTTTAAGATACATAAGTGCTATATGGATTTTATGAAGAAACTTCAAAGCAATCAATTATAATTCTATGTTTAGTCAACACCTGAGATCTAACTGTAACCCCAAACTACTTAGTCCAAGCTTGATTCATGACATTACTTCTTTTATTCTAGCTATAAGGAAAAATGTAGCCATGTAATGGTCTACAATAATATATAAGAATTGCATGTGATGTAGCTGGTTAACTGGGTTAACTGCTTAATCTTTCTGTACAAGCGACCCACAACCTTTGGCCACAGCAAGTAACATGGCCTCATAGGGAAGTTCCTATGCACCTGGACCTCCCTTTAATTATGGAACCTACATAGAAGACATCTCTTGTGCATATCGTGGATATATCAATAGTCAGGCGGTAATGGTCCATTTCACCTAACCCTCCTGAAGCGCTTCCTTGGCAGTGTATGTTATTTGTTACATGATTGAATATAAATAAGATACCGATCACTTTGCCTCCCACTGCATGGCCACAAAGGACCCTGCAGCACTTAGAGAAAAGGGCAGCAGGACACAGACTGCCAGAACAATTCATACATTGCACAGGTCACTCTTGGGCCACATTTGAAGGGCCTCTGGTAAAGAAGTCTGCAAGGGATGGACCATGGGCCAGATCTGGTTGGCAAACCACAGCATGGGCACATTCTTACTGAGAAAGCTAATCCAGCTGTACCAGCTGTATTCTGGAACTGATTTGCAAACTTTTACTACACCATAGTGCCTTTTTCTGTGAAGATTGTAAATGAAAGCCAGTGAAAATACACACTGCTGACTAAAGCCATATGAAATATTTTTCTGTTTAGGATTTCCTGCCAAAAATATTAGTCTTAAACCTGAGCAAATTGGTGTAACTAATTGTGAAAGCTGGGCATTACCACTGTTGATACCATATAGTTAGAGGTACCATGTTTGTCCCAACAAAAAGGAGGGCATTCCTGTAAGGATGACAGTCTTAACAGCTGTGTATGGAGTGCCTGGCTACACTGTGTGGGGAAAAGGAGTGAGATGAGTTTGTAATTCCTGGGTGCCAGCCAAGTGATCACTGGGGACATGGTGTCCCTGGGTACTACTAGTCCCTCTCACCCCTACTATTCAAATCTGAAGTATCCAGGCCCAGCCTGGAACTGAATCCCCCTGACGCTCTCAGCCCAAATTCCCATCCCCCAGCTTCACCCTCAGTGTGTGTTTTTGTCAACCTACCCCAGAGGCAAGGAAGGAAAGCCTTTCTCTCAGCCTTCCTCTCCCTCTCGCCATTGCTCTGCTTCTGAATCCATCTTCCCAACCCTATTCCAGCTTTCTGTCAATGCCCTTAGCTACATCCTCCAATTTGTTTTCTTCAGGGCTTCCAACTCCTGCAGCCTCTCTACAGCTGAATTTTTTTGAAATGTGCTGTTTCTTTTGCTAGCCAACACCCACCTTTACTCATGGCTGGCTGTCACAGTGTCGTGGTTTCAGCCCAGCTGGTAAGAAAGGACCATGCTGCTGCTCGTTCACTCCTCCCGCCCCCCTCCGGTGGGATAGGGAGGAGAATTGGAGGAGAGAAAAGGAAGAAAAACCGGAACCTCAAGGGTTGAGATAAGGGCAGTTTACTGGGACAACACAAAAAGAGAAGTTACAACAACTACAACGGTACTAATAAAAGAATATACAAAAGGAGTGATGCACAGTGCAACTGCTCACCACCTGGAACCCGATGCTCTGCCACTTCCCCCACTGAAAGTCGAGAGCCCTCCCCCCAGCCCGCTCCCCATTTATAGACTGGGCATGATGTCACGTGGTATGGAATAGCTCCTTGGCTAGTTCAGGTC
>JANXJC010000078.1:28262574-28274704 GCA_027564655.1 Leptodon cayanensis
GTACTTTATTGCTTGAAATGAGTATTTCTAGGAAAGCTGACAGCATCAGAAAGAGGGATGAGAACAGAGGAGCAAAGCGTCATAGAATCCAAGAGAAGACATTTCTATCAATGTCTCAGCTGATGGATAAAGGGAAACTTTCATCATGGATTTGGATAATACCATGATAACACTGTGCAACCCTCAGGGTTCATGAAAAAGAGCAAAGCAGACAAAGAGCAAAGGAGAGTTTTCCCAGCAATTCACTGACATTAATTAAAGTCTAGGGCAGTGCTTCTCAGCCTTGTTAACTTGTGCTTGACCTCGTTTAATCATGTCTCCTGATAGCAATAAGGGATGCGTCAGCTTCTCAGAGATGCTGTGGCTTCAAAAGCCTGAACCCCTGCTGTACTTGAGGAAGCAGGCAGAGTCTGTGCATACAGGTGTGGGAAATGAAGACTCCCAGGAGTGCAAAGGCTGGAAACTGGTGGCTTTCAGTCCCGGGAGGGTGTTCTGCCCCACCTGCACGTTTTCACCTACAGAAAAGATTCAGTGTCCTGGTAGTAGATGAGGGGCTGGGAGCTGCATCTGATGAAGCATCCCACCTGGCTCCACCTGAGTCCCATGGCAGCTGGGGAAAGCAGCAAGTGATAGCAGTGTGGAACTGCCTGCTGTGGGGCAGAGGTCTCCATCTGCTGACCTGACCTAGGAGGTCTGCTGCTTTGCCAGGGATTTAGATCCAGGACATTGTGGGGAGGCTGCCAAGGTTTCTCTGGCTCTTGGCCTATTCCCCACTGCTGCTCTTCCACATAAGCACCAGCAGTGCAGCCAGGGCAGAACAGGAGCATAGCAAGACTGACTATGTGGCTCTGGAGGTGAGGGGCAAGGGCACCAGGGCCCACTGGTGTCACTTGCCCATAAAAGGAGGAGATTGAGGAGGAGTAGATAGATCCTGCAGGTCAACAACCGCTTTTGCAGCTGGTATCAATTATAGGGTTTCAGCTTTTATGACTGCTAGGCCATTTTGAGGATCAAGGACTGCTAATTGGTCCCACCTCACTGAGTATGACAAAACATCTTGACCCCTTTGTCAAGTCTCACCAACCCGGTGAGAAGAGCTTTATGCTAGGAACAGAAAAGGAGGGAGACGATGATCCACAATCAAGAGAGGAAGTTGTAGCCTGGATTGACAAGCAAAGGGCACAAAGTGATGTAGACAGGAGGGACCCTGCAGCTAGCAAAATAGGGTGGAAGGGGACCCACCCCAAGAGTAGGCACACAAATAAGGATGTGCAGAGAGGACTGCATGATGGCAAAAGATCTCACACCCTTTCTGGAAAATCATTGTGACTGGGTGCCTCTCTACATGCATGTAGCATGTAGTCACTAGGGACTTCACCTGACTCCCATGACTTTTCAAACACAACAGAGAGCGGCTTAGCAACTACATGTGCCAGATCCTTCAGGATCTTGGGATGCATCTCATCAGGTCCCACGGATTTGTGGATGTTCAAAATCTAGGCTCATCTGCAAAAACAGAAGTTTGTTACTTTACACGGATTACAGCCTTTAATCACTGAAGAATTTAGACACCTGGATTCAATATTGCAGTCCTCAGAGCCTGCACACAGCTGTTGCCTAATCCAGTAGTACCTGAAGGGCCTCATATATTAAAATGTACTGCCTTTCTGTATTTCTGCTTCTGATCACACACCTACACTACCCCCTGGCTTCAAAGGTCTGAGCAGCTCAGTGCTATCTCCTGCCTACATCCAAGAGGATACATTTCTATACTGATCTTCCTTCAGGGTTCAATCTTGTAGGCACTATCATTTGTACCTTCATTACCAGATGCCAACATCGATGTTTTTATTTCCCCTAGTGGCTTTGGCAAGACTTCTATTGACATAACACCAGAAATGGGTTAGGTATTACCCATGTGTAGAGGGCTATGTTGTGAATTCATTCAGTCTACATAGAAAATATCCAAGCGTAGGAAAGTGAGAACACAAAGCTCTGCTAACTTCACAATGAAATACTGTATTTTTCTTGTGGGCTGCATATCTGCTTGCCCGAATTAGATTTGTGGGTGTCAGAGTGGGAAAGCATTGCTGAAAACCTAGAGATGAAATGGTAACTTCAGCTCCACTGCTTCCTTGACAGCACAAGGCGCTCAGTGTAAGGAAGTTATGGGAAGTGTTTTGATCCTTTATAGAAAAATGCAGTTAGTGGTGACTGCTATGAGCTTGAAACAAAGCTTTGGAGTGCACAGGCAGGGGAAAGAGCTTTCCCGAGATTCAGGAATGCAGTCCTCCAGCCAAAGCTGATACCTGATACTCTAATCACTATATTCAAAGTTATGTGTAAGGGTAAAATAAATGAAGAATGGAAGAATTCTATCACCCCTATATGAGCAGGATAGACTGAATACTTACCTTATGGATAAGGAACAGAGTGAAAAGGATTGGCAGTGGATATGCTCTTTATTCAAAATGGAGAAACTGTCTAATTGTCTTAGAGGTTCTAAACCACCACATAAAGTCACTTTGGCACATTAGAAAATGATATCCTGAGAATAAAAGTCAAGCAGGGTCTCTATGTACATACTGATTCATGTGGACACTTAGTCTCCAAGATCCCTGCTGAGAGGAAATTAGCAGAAAAAAAACCCACCTAAATTGTTATCTCTCTGGGGAATTTTCATTAATGACTGTCAGATAACCTTTATTGTCCACAATTAAACAGCAGTTAGCAGCTGTATATTTAAGGCAAGTACTCCAGCAGAGACCACTATTGACTATATTGTCATTTAACTACTCGCTGTTTAAATATCCAGCAGAAATATCCTCCGACCAAAGCTGAATTTGGGAAGATTTTTACTTCTTGTCATTAGACTAACTCGTTCACTTATAAATGAACTGCTTTTAGATTGCAGGGTTGCAGGTTTTGGCTGTTGTTTTTTACCCAGAGAGATATTACATAGCATGTTGATTTTAAGGATTTGCATTCTAATTGTCAGCACTACCAGGCAAGTGATCTTTTCTTAATATTGAAAGAGCTGATAAGATTTCACTTTTGAAGTGAACCTCCTTATTTCCCCCTCCTTCTTACCATGCTTTGGTTCACGTCTCTGACTAGATGCAATGGATCTTTCCTGGTGAAACTAAATGGGAAAAAGTGTTCCAGAAGATCATGTAATGCACTACAGATGCTGACAGCTGTTTGCTCTGTTCAAGCCAGTGTAGAACTAAGCCAAAGTTTCCTCTGAAACGTGCAGAACGAGATTTCACTATACACTTCTGCTCCCATCAGACAATGTAGGAGCAATATCCTAACACTTTTTTGAACAAAGTTCTACGTGGCTCGTTTTTTGTAATTGTGAATTCAGACATTTTACCAGAGTCTAAACCCAGAAGTAGAAAGTTTTTCCATTTGTAAGGGTCCTCTATTTCAGTCAGTGAAACAGCCACATCAGGATTACCGGGTTTTCTGAACAGGTCAACAATAAAAAATAATGCATGTAGAGAAAGCTAAAAAGTTGTCCACAATCTTACAAGGGTTAGCTGAAGCTCTGCTGACAAAGAAAAAACTCTTAGCATTTCTGTCAATGGACATGCATGTTTACTTGTAGAAAACTTTCAAGGACTCAAACGCAGCGGGTCGTCACTGAAGGACTTGATATTTTTTAACTTAGGAGCCTTAACTCATTGTGGGGAGAGACGAAGACTGTGATTGCCACAGACACAGGTGCATCTGAAATGATTTTTCACTAAATATTCTTATTATAGAGGAATATCTATATCTGATTTCCCAATGGGACTAGGTATTGATCTCTTTAGCATACATAAAGGCCATCTCATTTGCAAGAGGTGAGACTTGTGACTTTTTTTATATGCACATTAAAAAAAATTTTATATATATATATATATATATATTCTGAAATGGTGGCATTCCAAAGAATCACGAACTCTACTTGTACAAGCCACAGATTAATTATTAGGGCCTTTTTACAAGATTTATAATTGCTAAAGTATTGTAAAATAACTAAATGAAAAAAGCCCCAAATTTTATTTTTTCAAAAAGTCTATTCTGGTATCACCTACCTCTCATAGCTTAGTATCAACTTACTTATTTTACAGGGAATTAGTTAGTCGTGTTTTAAGGAAGCTGGGGAGAGATGACTGGCAGCACCTGAAGAAGCAAGGAGCAGATGTAGGCAGGTCATGCCAAACCACTGGCACTGCATCAAGGTCAGGACAAAGACATTAGAGATGGCACCACGGACAATGAGGTACATTACTCTTCCAGTTGCCCTAGCTACCAGGAGGGTTTGCCACTGTTGGACTATCTCTACAGAGAGACTGGGTTAGAGAGAGAGTTATTCCTCTGACATGAAATGCTACCCCAATTATAGAAAGTGGGAGTGATGTGTTTCAATCCTAACACAGTCTTTAAAGGCAGGTCTCATGTGCTTCCAAGAAGACTGGTATGAAAAAGCTGAGCATTTGTTCTGAGAAAGGACAGCTGCTGGATCAGGCCTTTGGGGTTCTTATAAAAGGGGGGCCAAGTTAAAGGATTTGATCAGATACAGGTAGGTACTGAGCTATTTGTATTGAGGATGTTACAGGCATCTGCAATGATTTCAGGGGTCAGCTAGCTTTTAAAATCACTTAAGTCATATACTGGACCTACTCTTCAGCCACCGCAGTGCTAGGAAGCATAGCATGCAGACATTTGGGTTGCACTGCTATCTAGTTAGACATTTTGAGAGTGAGACACCTTGAAGCAAGTAAGGATCCAAAGCAAGGGTTTGTAGCTTTTAGCTATCCAGTAGGAAATACTGGGATAAAATTGTCATAGGACTTCACAACTCCAGCTCAGAGGTAGTGCTCTTCTCGTCCACCAGAGTTCCCAGCTAAGGAGGCAGCTTGCACTTTCATTTATCACTGCCAGATAAAAGCTGATAAACCCAGTAGGATAATGATTATTACAGTGTGCTGGTTTTGGCTGGGATAGAATTAATTTTCTTCATAGTACCTAGTATGGGGCTATGTTTTGGATTTGTGCTGAAAACAGTGTTGATAGTACAGGGATGTTTTAGTTACTGCTGAGCAGTGCTTACACAGAACCAAGGCCTTTTCTGCTTCTCACCCCACCCCACCAGCAAGAAGGCTGGAGAGGCACAAGAAGTTGGGAGGGGACACAGACAGGACAGCTGACCCCAACTGACCAAAGAGATGTTCCAGTCCATATGACATCATGCTCAGCATATAAAGCTGGGGGAAGAAGAAGGAAGGGGCGGGGGGAGGACATTAGGAGTGATGGTGTTTGTCTTCCCAAGTAACCGTTATGCGGGATGGAGACCTGCTTTCCTGGAGATGACTGAACACCTGCCTGCTGATGGGAAGTGGTGAATGAATTCCTTGTTTTGCTTTGCTTGCATGCGCGGCTTTTGCTTCACCTATTAAACTGTCTATCTCAGCCCAGGAGTTTTCTCACTTGTGCTCTTCTGATTCTCTCCCCAATTCCACTGTGAGGGAGGCGAGTGAGCAGCTGCATAGTGCTTGGTTGCAGGCTGGGGTTAAACCACAACATACAGTCAACCAAGAAAGCAGGAAATATTTGTTTAAACATCTCCTTTACATAATTTAGAGTGGGGATTCCAACAAACACAGATCTCTTACTTTCTAGTCAAATACATTAATAATTTGGCTGCAGGGTATTTAAGGGTTTTGGCAATCTCACCTGTTGAAACTTCTGCTTTCTGTAAAACACTTGTATGGTAATGGCAGCAAGGAACACACCAAAGGACAGCCTAAAAGGTAAAACACACTAATTAGAAAACACAGCCCTTGCTCCTATGCAGATGTATGTTACATACTTTGTGTCATTCATTGGAAAACGTAAACAGTCTGAGAATTAAATGCCAAAATTAAGATTAGAAGCCTTACTCACTATGATCCCACTGAACCTCTTCTTTCCTCTTGTCCCCTGACTCCTGCCTCTTTTTTCTCTTCTCCCCCCCGACCCCACACAGACCTGCTTTGGGAGGGGAGAAGGACCCAGTACAGAAAGGATGGGGTGGCCTTGTTGCCTTCTTCAGGTATGGTTTCAAGAAAAATCAAATATTGAAAGCTTCAGTGTGCAGGCCAGGCCAAGAAGGTCAGGTGTGAGGCTTTCAGAGGCCAAGGTGTATCTATCAGTCAGGCCTGGGAGACGGATGTGGTGCTGTGCAGGAAATGCTGGGTCAGCTGGCTTGTCTCTACTAAGTCGTCCCTGAATAGGAACCTAGCCTGGAATTTAAGATGTACCCATCAGGGCTGGACTAATTTATCTGACTTCAGCTATTTAAAAATTAGCTGCCTGGGTCTCCCCTCTACTGAAGGATATCAGTAGGCACCTCCAGAAGACAATTCAACCCAACTTACAATATTGCCATTTACTCCACTCACTACAGAGAAGGCCTGCATATTTAGTTTACTGAATTTAGGTGAAACAACTCTCAAGCATAAAGTATGCTGCCAGTCTCCTTCAAGGCACTCATGACCTTGTTTGGATAAAGCTATCACTTCATAAGAACACAGAATGGCATTTATTTGATAATAGCTCCCGACTGCTAGGGCACTGGCACTCTCGCAAGATGTGAAAGATAGAGGCAGAAGAAGAATTTTAACTTGCCTCTCCCAAACTCTGGCAGACTGCTCACCACCACTACACTGTAACAACTCTTACCATCATCTGCCAAACATGGAGCAAGCAGGTCAGGTACCTGCCAAAAAAGTCCTGCAAGTAAACCAGGCAGATGAACAACATGTGAATCTGGCTAGGGTGCAGGTAGAACACTCAAGACTGCATTTGTTTTCTCTGCTCAGCAGCAAAAATACAGGTTCTTTGAGGGACTTTACTGGATTAAGATGAGAGAAGTAGACATCCTAAAGAAATGTCTTGGTTCAAGCTGAGCAGGCTTCACTGTGTATCTCAATTTTGGATTTAAACACTTCATACACCAACTAGACATATAAAATCTTTTGTAGGCGCAGCCCTCAGCACATACTGGAATCAATGACATGTATGCATTTCGTGTATATAATGGATTATTAATCTACTGTTATGGTGTAGAAAAAAATGGAAATTAAGCTTCAAAACTGTAGTAATAATGAAAATAATTCCTATAAATAAAAGTTACTGGCATTCCACATATGTCATATTTTTATATCTAGTCATCAATTCTGATACATATCCCTGCATGTATCCAAAGTCTGTAATAAATCTTACTGTTCACAGTTGATTTACTACCAGCAGCTTTTAATTTCAATGAAGTATAATTTACAAACATAGTCAGATTAAAAGAATTCTAAATCAGATCAGATGCAATTGTTTTACATCAGCATCACAATAAATTTACCTGCATACCTGTACTTGATCCGTGGCTACACTGCTCTCTAAAACTAGCTAATTACTAAGAATTATAAAATCTAATGAACAACATTGACCCACACAATCCTTATTTGTTTTGAATACAGATGGAGAGAACTAGCAGTACAACACAGAGAACGCTTGTCTTGTAAAAAAAACAAAGAATACCTTCTAAAAAAAGGGAATTATTACTCGTCATGTCTACGCATTGTATAGATGGTAGTCTTTAATAGCTGGAATAGGGAAAGACAGAAAGAAATACAGTTTATATCAGTCAAGATACAGATGGGAATGAAAAGAACCCAAAGCATGAAAATTTCAGTGTAAAACACCACAGCTGTACTTACATGAAGAAAATGAATGCAAGATTTGAAACTGTGCTATGAGTCTGTCAAAAGAGAAGAAAGCCACAAACCACTTGGGCTTTTTTTCAGAACATGTCTACTAATGAAACCTTCATCAGACAGTGCAAAGCTTCTAACACTGCTTGCTTCACTTCAGGGTGTATGTAAGCAAATAGCCACCTGCACATCCTCAAAACGCACAAATTGCATGGTATCATCCATAATGCTAAGGTAAAAGAACATAAAATAGTTGGTGATCTATTTTCAGGTAGTACAGCAGCAGTCTGAAAGTAAATGCACTACTGAAGGGCCCTAACTTGACCATAAGAACAAACAGGTGGTCTATGCACTTTATACTTCCACACAGGTTTTCCAGGAAGAGAGAAAAAGAGAAATTTTGGTTTGACAGTCAGTTGAGCACATTACCTTTTATAATACCCTTGTTTAGGAGCTGTATGTACATACAAAATGTAGGATTAAGCACCCAGTTCTTTGCTCGGTTCTGTGACATGCTTCCTAGGGAAGTTGCCAAGACTCCACAACTACAGAAGACTACCCTCAGCTGCTGTTAAGAGCTCTGTTAGCATAGGATTACTCAAAATAACCTTTTGAATAAGCCACTAATATCCAAGGCATCAGGCTAAGCTTAAGACAAAGGCCAACAACAGATAGTGTCAGTAATAGCTTACTACTTGTTGCATTAAAATACTAATGATCATGCTATATTGCCTTCTGCAGAGCTTGTGGTGGTAGATCAACACCTTTGAAAGTAAGCTCTTACAGATTCAATGGCCTCTTTCTGTATACACTAAACATGCATATATTTAAAGCTCCCTTTGCTTTCTACAGTGGTTTCCACAAAGCATTTCAATGATGTATCTAACATGTAATATTGTTACACACACACCTCAAATTCTAGCTGTAACACAAGCTTAGCAAAACAACAATTCAAAGCTGTGTTTATTAGGTCTATCTTTCTTGGTAAGTATCTGACAACTCATTTCAAGTTTTGGCACTTTCAGTTTGCCTCCATACTGTGTGATTAGCCCTGCAGCTGAAATATTACAGGCTCCCATGTATACTTAGCAGATGATCTTTTTATATGAAGTTCTGTAATCTTATGGACTCTTCTATATCATTTATTCTTTCAATGCCTCAATCTCTTTTTCAGTTTTACAGCAAGTCATTTTCTCTTCCAGGGTTCTTCTGGTCTGAGACTTCTCCAGTAACTTTAAAAGAGGATTTTCATATTGCCTCTCAAGTGGGATGCAGCAATATGAGATAACTCTGTTAAAGCTCTTCTAAGTATCTCCACAAATACTGCCAAGGAACTGTACAAGTGGGATCCTGAGGGGATGGTTCCTGCTGTTAGTTTCCCACACACTGCCTCTTCAATAAACTGGCCTGGTTTGCAGCTGCTGGTCATAAATTTCACTACACAGCTTAGCTAGCAGAGGGGAAACAAGCATCTGCAAAGAAGTATAACAATTGTACTCAGCACAATCCTATCCAACAAGTGCAGGCTAGGAGACAAACTGGGGCTTTATTTATAGATTGCCTGCCCAGTACGTGGCCCACGACCCCAGTTTCTCTGCATCCCATCAGGGGTCACCAACACATTACAGACAATCCTCAGCAGGGTAGGCAACTTTATTCTTCTATCATAATAATTTAAAGTATTTACAGACGGCACAGCCACTCTTTTCCACAAACATATACTTACTGGTATATTCATGAACCACATCTAAACGGTTTTTGCAAAGACTGACACATTGTTTGGTTTCCAAGCATGAAAAAAAAACAATCTATAGCCTTCAAAAAGACAGCCATTTGGAGGGCCTGTGAAAAAAAGTGCTCCCTCTAAGCTTAAGTTCTCTCCAGAGACCATTCACTAGCTTCAAAATATCTGTGTTTGGTATTAACTAAAGCTCTCCTGGCCATGGCAGAATTCAAGAATGTACACTTGCAAATAACATTTTCTCAAGAAATCCCACAGCAGGAGCAAGAAAATGGGAAACTCTTTACGGGAATTACTACATTTCTGAAATATTATTTATCTGAGAGGCTCACAACTCAATGTTAGTATACATATATACAGCACATATATGCATATACATATATATGATCCAGAGACAGAGAAAATTAACTAGTATATGGTGCCTGCCCAGTAAGTATGTGCACCACTGCAAGCAACACTAGGTTCATCCATCAGCTTTCAGCCATGAGAACTTTAAATTGAGAACATTGATGAGTAAGCTCAGCCACACAAAATAGGGAGAAGCCTGTCACCATCAGGTGAAACCACATGAGCCACATTATCAGACATACCATAAATCCACAAGTCTAACTCATCTGAAACAGCACCATCAGACAGCACAGACACAAGAAGCTCCCAATAGTTTAGTCTAAAATAAAGTTTCACCTTCAGCCTTAACTCAGTTCTGACTACTTTAATCTCAAGTATTCCCAGAATAACACCTGTATGCAGTTACACATCCATACAGGGAATTAGTTTATTTGAGAAGACTGCTGCTGTCCTTACCAGTCAACAGTTCCTAACCCAGGCAGGAGCCTTCATAAAACCTAGGAACTTTCGTTCCATGAATAAACTCCATCTCCCTCCACCAAGACTAGCTCGTTTGCTTAACAAAGGTAAGTGCTACTTGAGTCTTACTCAGGTGGCACTTCTAACATATTGGTCCAGTCTCAGATGAACAGTTTTGAGAGTGAAATAAGCCCATCTTGGAGCTGGGTTTATTACAGCATGTATTAAAGCTTCCATTTCTTGCAGCAGATTAAGGCACTAAGTAAAACCAATCTTCAGGCCACTAAATCATTCTTCTCCTAGCTCCTCAATAAATTTAGTCAGAGCCTGTGCCTTCACTCCTCTCCTCCTTCTGAATGTATAGACCGAATTAGCACCTAAGCAAGAGACAGAATTCAGGCTTGTGATTTCTCCAGCCCATCTTGGAGAATGACTTAACCCTAGAGGTTTGAGGCAGCTGCAATAGTTACATTACATGCTTATGCAACTAGACCATTAATATCTTTTAAAATCATCATCTTCTCCACTGGTTCTATAAAGTTATGTAAGTCTCACTCCACCACATTCCCTTTTCTTCTTTTGAAACTCATGCCATGAAACTAGGAAATGTCAAAATTACAAAGAAGGTTCTGTAATTCATGTTATCCAAGATGGTCATGTGAACTAATGGGAAGCACTTCACTCTCTCCCTCCAAAGAAAGGATGGCCATTAGTTTGAGGGACAGAAAACAATCCCATTCTTAATGATTTTAACTAGTAAACCCAGCAAATCACCAACGTCATTACAGGACAAGAGACTCTAGAGTAAGACTCTAGAGTAAGAGAAATGACAGAAAAAAACCACAAATTGATCCAGTTAAAAAAAAAGAAGTGTTAAACCAAGTAGTACTTACAGGGAGCGCTGAGTATTGTATGTACAAGTTTATATGAATAATACATAGTTACTCAGCTACACACATAAATATTTAATATATAAAAAATAAAGTGCTTTCTATCAGGTCCCCATGCAGGGACATTATAAAACATTTCACCAACTGCAAAACAAATAGATACACAGAATACTACATCAAACATACATGAAAACAGTTAACACAGTGTACAATCTGGTGGGTGTCCCAAGACAAAACACCCCTTCATATACATGGTATATACATATACACTTATCTTTACTCAATATATTATGACAATATATATTTCAAAACTTTGTTATAGATAAAAAAACCTACAAAAACGCAGTAAGGATCAAGCACACAAGTCCAAGACTGACAAAGAATTTGCTACCCTTGCCCACACCTCCACTGCTGGGAAAGATATGCCAGTGCTCTTTTCTGGGGTGCAGTGCCTCCACATCCTGCAAGGCACTGTGAGCAGCAGTCGTGAAGTTAGCATCACCAGTGGTGAGTAGGTCAAATACACATGAGTAAAAATAGATGTCCTTCACCAGCATCTTCTCATAGCATTTGGTGGTGGCACTTTCCAGTGTGTACACTGACCAGGGATGAGCAGCACCACCCTGAGGGAGCAACTGCCCCATCACAGGCAACGGTAAGTGGCCACTATCATCAATACGTTCACTTGACGGGCAACCGTTCACACAGAGCTGCAGATCCTGGCTCTCCTCATAGGCCATGACCAACTCTTGAGGCATGCGAATGGCCAATGTTAAGTAGTGCCCAAGCTGGCGTATATACATGGTGGTCCCAATGTACCTGGCATGCATTTCGATGTATTTGCCACTGACTTTCTCCACAATTCGCAAGCTCTTCGTGTTCCCATCACCTCCACTTGTTGTACCATCAACAAAAGCTGCAGGCAAGTCATCAGTCACTGCTTGATATACTTTCTG